>JAOANJ010000019.1:38654233-38664958 GCA_026413345.1 Ariopsis seemanni
TATATTTTAAAAAAGTTTTAATTGATTGTGGTTTAAATTATTTTTTCCCCAATCCTAAAATTATATCCCTGTGGCTTACCGTGAGCAGCTGTACCATATTGATTTGCTGGTGTCCAACAGGTTCAACTTGACCTTCATTCTGAGCCTGGTTGTGGTCAGATTCTTGAGCACCCTTTTTTGGACAAACAATGAAACAGATGTAGTACAAATCATTTGGGTATCAAGTGCAGTGCAGAAATAACACAGATTTAACTTGACTGTTTCAACTTGCCTGTGATGGAGTGATGTTGCGAGGAGGTTGGCTGATCCCCAGTGGCGAACTTTCAGGAAACTGCAAGTGCACAGTGCGCAGATTGGTGTACATAGTTGAATACTCAGAAAAGGATGGCACAGTCCCCGAGGAGATCATCTGTACTCGCTTAGGAGAGGCGGCCATGGCAGGCAGTGCACCACGTATTCCTAGCATTCCATCTTTCCCAGGGGGTGGTGTGGCCCTCTTTACTTCAGACTGCTTCAGGGCATCCTTGTCAGACACACCTTTCTGCAAGAGGTGGGCCCGTGGAGAGAGCGAGGCTGTAATGCTGGTTGGGGTTGAGCTGGGAGGGCCAGCCTCTGCTATATGCCCCTGGTGCAGCTCGGCAGCTGGACGCTCCCCCTGTGGGTGGTATATGAGCATCCGCATGTCTCTTGTTTGCATGTTAAACCGGTCCATTGGCAGGCCGCTGTGAAGCGCGCTGCGGTATTCAGCTGGTAATGACTCTGGTTTGAGCTGAGTCGCCGTTTGCCTTCCAAGTACTTGATGAAACCGTCTTGCTGCCTCCTCCTCACTCGTTTCATGACCCCTTGCACTGGCCGGGTTGACTTTGAGAACCATTTCTCTGTTCCCCACAGCATGAGGAGATGTGGGGCGCTGCTGACCAGGCGCCCAAGATGAAGAGAGGCCTTCAGAGTGAATTCCATAGTTCATCACAGATAGTGGTGGTGTGTTGACCCTTACATCTCCCTGAGAAAGATGACCCATGGAAATAGCCTGGCCCACACGGTGAGGTGACATTCTGCCAAGGTTTCCATGTGTACTATGAGGAGGCATGATAACTGACTGCTCAGTGTGGTGCATGTTGGGAACATATTGAGACATGGCGGATAAACCGGTTGCTAAGACCATAGACACGCCTTTAGGAGACGAAGAGCCAATAGGAGAAGACACTTTGGCAAAGGGAGAATGGGCATGACTGGATTTCCGTGGCGATCGGGGTTCCTGCTTGGTCTGAACATGTGAAGAGGCTCGATCCGTTGGCGTACCCGATATGAACCCAACGTGATTGCTACCTGTCGAGGGAAGATGAGGGCTTATGGCAGGACTTATGGTTGACACCCAGGGAGATTTCACATTTTCCACATTAAGAGGTTCGCTTCCTTCTCCTTTCTTTGGATGCTTCATCAGCATTGTGTATTCTGAGTGATGGTAACCCATTACTTGTGAGGGGCCTGGTGTCTGCTGTAATCTTTTCACAACCCCACTTTGCACCGAAGGGTACGGGTCCAATTTGTCCAGTCCAGGTTCATGCTTAGTAGAAACGTTCATTTGTAACTTCAGGGTATGACCATGGTCCGCTGGAGGTACTGAGCCCTTGGATGCATCTCTTTGGGATCCACTGTAAAGTTCCTGTTTGATTTGAGGCATTGTTACCAGCTGCGTAGATTCAATATCCATTGGGCTCGGTGGTGGAATTTGACTGATTTTTGCACTAATCCTTTGTCGTCCCTCGTTCTTCTGTCCCGAGTGACTCAGCACCACAACCCCCTCAGAAGTGTTTACCCGGAGCCCAGCAGTGGGGCCTGTACTCAAGGATGTGCTCTCCACGATATAGCGACCTGGATTCCCACCCTCCTCTCCGACGGGAGGACCATGATAAGTGCTACCTTCCTCCACGCTTGTCTGGTACATCTGTTTTGGTGGCTGCTTTTCCATGAATGGGTTCGCCATCGGAAGACCGGGTTTCTCCTCGGATTCAGGGGGGTTGCAAACTCGACTGATGACTGAGGTGGCAGTAGAGGCAATGACAGAAATCACAGATTTCTCGTTAAAGACTTGCTTCGTCTCCGTGGATGGTAACGACGACGGCTGGCGAACTACTGGCTGAGCTGGAACAGAAGTTTGCCTGTTTTCGTGCAGCGCACTCTTGACCTCGCTCTCCCTTGTATGCATGCTTCCAGAAGTAGCACTGATCTCCGAGATCGGAATACCTCTCGGTTTTGCAAGAATTTGACGCAGATCACTGGTGTTAGTATCACGAGCAAAGGAATCAGACAGCGATGTCGGGTTCTCTAACGGAATTGCGGGAGTGGCTGAAGGCGAGACAACCGCCATCTCTTTAGACTGATTCAATCGGTCTGTGGGGGAAACGGAAAGTCTCGGATGTGAAGGTTTGAGACAAATACTTGTGGGAGACAGAGAAGGAGATGTACATTCATAAGGATTAAGCTGAGGCCTAAGTGATGTCGGGCTTTTGCTTGCTGCCGGACTAGATGATTTTGGCAAGTCGGGCTGCTCTTTCAGAGCACTCTCGATCACTTTAGGAACTTCAGGAACAATATTAGTGGTTATATCGCAATCTTGCTTCGATAAGGGGGCAATTACAGCAGCAGCCACGGGTGGAATCTCTGCAACTGCTGGTGCCACTGGGGATACGGACTGCGAGGACTTGACAGAAACATTCTCAGGTTCCACTACCACCTCTTTGATGGCTTCTTTTTTGTTCGCAGCAGCCTTTTGCCCTTTGGCTCTCCTCTGGGCTTTTGGTCTTCCTTTTGCCCCTTTTCTCGGCGTTCCCGTGTTTGAAGCGTCCTCTTGGACAGGGATAGAGTTGCTACCTTCAACAACTTTGGCATCTGGGACCAGAGGTTGAACGTTTGGGTCTGGATCTACAACAGTGCCGATGACCTGTTCTTGCGGCAAGCTGCAAGACGTGTCTTCAGAGGTGATAGAATCAATAGCGGCAGCAAGTTCCGTTTCACTAGCAGGATTAGCAGGCTTGTTTTCCTCATGCCCCTCTACAAGTTCAGATAAAGGGGCTTGGGGCTCAGTCGAGTTCTTGAATTGAAGAGCAGCAGGGTCTTCTGTGAGCTTGGCAATGTTCTCCACAGCTTGTTCGAGCTCCATCTGGTGGGATAACAATGCCTCATGAGGATCTTTGACCTTTGGGAGTGCTGTTACAGACTCTTTAATATTACCATCCTCCTCCATGACCTCTTTCTCAAATCGAGGATCCAATATTTGCTCTTTGGGCGATGTACCTGGCACCACCTTTTTCGGACCATCGTCATGGCCCGATTCATCCTCGCCAGTTTGCAGCATCGCCTTCACCTCAGTCACATCAAGCCTGATTCTGAGGTTTTTAAGAACAAGAGATTTATCCTCCGTCATTAGCTTTGAATTACAAGTTATTCGAGTAGTTTTTGTTCTCACGCTTTTGTCCAAAGGTGACTGCTCCTGAACAGACTCGCAGAGTTTATCTTGGCTTCCAGTAATGCTTTCCGTTTGAGGAATTCTGTCTGTCTCTTGTTTTGGTTCTGAATCACTTTGCGGTTTGTGCTCATCCTTTGGCTCCTCCTTTGGCTCATTTGTCACCGAAGGACCACCATCGTGCTGGACGTTGCCGTCCCGAGAATCCACATCTATCTCAGCAGGAGTCATGACCTCAGGCATTTTATCAGCTTTTTCTCCCTTTTTTGCCAAACCAGACCCAGCACCTTGATTTGCAGCTTTGTTCAAGCAGGGAGAATGCTTGACTTTGCCTCCTTTGGTGACCGTTTCATTGTTTCCACTTTCATTGACCTCAGACTCCTTCGTCTCAGTTAATTTTGACCGCTCGCTCTTCCCTGCTGAAAAATCCTCTACTTGGCGTCGATTTTTTGGCGGACGCCCCCGCCGCGCAGGTGGCTGTACAGGGAGGCTGTCTGCTTCTGGTTGCTGTTGCCCTGCATCTCTGTCTACACCACGCTTGCGTGCGCCACGTGAGGACTCCACATCCTTGCCAGTTTGCGGTGTAGATTCATCTTCTACCGGGGTGGCATAAACAGAACGTACATTTCTCCGCCTTGCTCTCACAGGGGGAGTGTTTTGTTCTACGCTTTGTTCAGTCTCGGAACTATGGATGGGTGACTTGCCAGTTGATCTGGCATCCGAAATTGCTTTCGAGGAGTCCGCTCTTGGAGAAGAGGACCGTTTAAGCTTTTCTCTATCAATGCGTTCACTTTTGCGAGTACTCTGTTTATCTGATGTGTTTGCTGGGGTCAAAGGGGCTACCGGTGTTGTCGGTGAGGTCTTGCCCTTCTTGTTTCTGGACCTCGGAGGAGGAGAGATCGGTTCCTCCACTGGAGGACTGTCCGCACCTTTGGACTCCGTTTCTTTGGCAGGAGGTTCAACTTCCATTGCTACAGGCTCGGGTTTCTCCAATCTTCCTTCAACTTCATCGATGATCACAGGAGAGGCAGAATTCTGTAATTCAAGCTCAGTTTGAGGCTCAGATTTTGGTTCATAGCTCACCTGAGAGTCAGCGGTCTGGGTCTCACTATCGGGGCATCGCTCGACATCCCGGTCGTCGGTCAGTTCCAACTCTTTAACAGGACTCGTTTTAATTTCATTCACTAAAGGTTTTGAGTCCTGGGATTCAGATCTAATTGAATCAGGGGGTTCTTGGGGCAGTGAATTTGTCGAGGAGGAGACTAACAGCTGTTCGGGCTGTTTTTCTTCCTTTACTGAAAAACTGAGTTGTTTCAGGGAAGATGCTTCACCGTGACAAATGTCCCGCTGTGGCGATGTTTCCTTAGTTGTTACAACAGGCGATTTCTGAGTTTCTGGAACAAGAAGGGGTTGCATGATTTGCACAGGGCTCGACTGAGGCGTTCGTACAGGGCTGACCGGTTTGTTCTCGGCAGGCTTCGTTTCAGCCAGTTCAACAACACTGCGTTGCTCTTCCTCCTGTGTTTTATCACCAACTTGGCCATCAACGCCTTCCTCTTTCTTGCATTCTTGCTGAGATTGCTCTTTTCCCTTCTGTTGCTGCAGTCTTGTCAACTCTAAAAAGCGATCGTGGAAGAGTACCACCGGTTCAGAATCAGGTTGACCTTCAGTTTGGCCTTGCTGATTCGCTGGAAAGCCCATGCCATGTTCAGGGTCTTCATGCTTTCTTTCGAGATGCTGGAGACGTCTCGAGTCTTGCTCAAAGATAGAACTGTGAAGAAAGCGAGAAGCAAAGAGCTCTCGTCGCTCTTGTTCTTCTGGTTTTGGATCTTCCTTTCGATCATCTAGTTTATCCTCGGACTCGCTTCGTATTTTCTTTTTCTTCATGTACCATGAAGGAGTTGGTCGTGGTGCCGATTCTACCTTTTCCGTATCTTTTCTACTTCTGAAACTAGCAAAATGAGAATCGCTGTCCAGAAAAGACCAGTTGTCTTCCCTTGAAGAGGATAACGACTTTGCGCGCTCCAGCAAAGCTTTAGTGTCTGGCGTAATTGTCTGGTCAAGTGCAAAAGAACAAAACTTGTTCCTTTCCAGTGAGCCGGTCAGTTTGGATTCCGATAATCTGTCCCCACGATGCCGTTCAGGGAAGGACATAGAGGTTGAGGGCATGGGAGAGTTTGGTTTGTGTTCTCTATCTTCTTCAGAGTCAGAGCGCACCTCACCAGGCTCTAAATCGGGCCAAATTCTATATTCCAAATATGATCGATTGACGCGCCTTTTATCCAAGCTCCTTGAAAAGTCAGGCAGCAAGTCCTGCTTCAGGCGACTTTCCCAACGTCTCTGCTCATCATGCAGGGACGTGCTTAGCTTTGACGCCTGTGAGGTATGGACACGTTTAACTGTTAGCTCCATGTCCTGGTGAGAACTGTCTTCCTGTTTTGGTTGTTCTTTCACTTCTTTCACGGTAATTAGTTGGGGAACATCCGTATATTCTTCCTCTCCGTGTTGAGAGGCATTAAACCTGGGCGAGCTTGTGCTCCACTCTGCCTCTTCGCTCTTTGGCCGGAAAATTCGGTATACCCGTTCTCTTTTGGTACCAACCTCCATGTCCAAGTGATCTTGTTTCTTGCTTTTACTCGATGGAGAATTATCGGTGACGTCCTGCGGTGGCTTGCCTACCTCATGCACTAAGCTACGGTGTTCGAAATCTTCGGTGTCGACACACTGAGGAGCATCTGGTTTTCCTGGTTTGTCAGGCTCTTGGAGCTGCTGGCGAAGTCTTCGGTTCTGCTCCATTTGCTTTCGATAACTCTGAGAAAGATCTATATCCAAATACTCTTCTCTGCCTTTATTGTCTTTTTCTGGGGTTCCATCGTTGGAGAAACGTCTCGACACACTTGGCCCAGACTGAGATTTTGAGTCTAAAGACTCTACGTTAGTCTCAGAATGTTCCGCTTGTCGCCCAGATGAGTTTTGGGAATCGGCTCGGTGATCCGATTCGTCTTTCAAATGAGACATCCGTTCTGATTTGGACTTGGAATGCTCTCTCTTCTGTGCCTCTTTTTCAAATGTTTTCACATCACTTTCTCCTTCCTTCGGATAAGACGGCCCAAAATCTGCAGGTTGATTCGCCCCTGTGCCCTGTTCGTCTTCAAGGCGACCTCTCTTCTGTTTTATGGCTTTACCAGTGGGATCGCCAAAACGCCTTTTTCGTGCCGCGAGCCTATCGGAATCCAGAAGGGAATCTTTCCCTTCATTTCCAAGTTCTGATTTGAGGTGTTTCTTTGTTCTTCCTTTGCTATCCCGATCTACTGAATCAATTTTTGCACCGTCAAGCCTCTCTTTCTGCGACTCCAGACGAGACATCAGATCAGAAGGGGAGGGTTCACCCTCACCTTTGTGCCTTTGCCTCTCTGAGCTCTCCACATCTGAACTTTTCATTTTTCCAGAATTCGAATCCAGGCTAGGCTCTCTGTCCGCTTCAGAATAAGGTACGCTAGGAGACTGCACCTTCCCCCTTCTCGATTTTGTTTTCTCGCCCTTCTCTCTGTCTGCTTTTTCCTTGCGCCTGCCGCGCTTGTTCTTTTCAGTCACACTTGCGCGGTCAGCCTCGGCCTGCTCCATTTCTCTGTTCAGACTCTCGGTTTTATAATCCACTGGAGACTTTTCAGACTTTTCAAACTGAGGAGTTGGTGATAAAGAGCTACAGCTTCCACTTCTCTCAGACGAGTGCCTGTACACACGTCGCTCTGCTTCCCTCGAGACGCGGTCAGTGGGCGAAGGAGAGGCAGAAGGGGTTACGGGCCGCCGCGGATGGGACGGGCTCCATCTGCTGCGGTCGGCCTCAAAACGTTCCCGTTCCCGTTCGCGTTCCCGCTGGATGTAGCTATACTTTCGGATATCCTGCTCAAAGGGGTCTCTGTAATCCCTGTATTCACGCGGATCTTCATGATAGCGTGGATCATAGTGATCGCCTTGGTAATGGTCTAGTTCTGGATAACGCTCACGGCTGCGAGCGGGGTAGTCTCGCCGTGGATCGTCGGCATAGATTCCCGGTGCCCGAACATTCTCGTAGTACACCCTCTCTGCTGAGAACTCGTGATAGGAAGGTCTTCGGTCGTCCCTGACAATGAAAAATGGGTTAAGGTTAATAAACAACTACATCTGACATGTCTGTTTAAAAAAAAAAAAAAAAGAGCTCCGTCTTATTCTTACGAGAGGCATCTTTTGTAAATGGTTACCTTCTGTCGGAGGGAATTTCATAGAAGTCACGCATATCCTGCCCTGATGCCTGCATAGAGCGATAGAATGCAACTTGGCTCTCCTGACTGGCAAAATCAACCTGTAGAGATCAAGCACATACCTGAAGCGACAGGCACAACTAGAAATAATTTTTCATGCTTGAAACTCATTCAGGGCAACAAGAAAATGAGCGCAGGTCGCTACCTTTATTTTGTTGCCGCCAATCTTCCATCCTTTGGTCTCTCTTACAGCAGCTTGTGCAAAATCTGTGTTGTTGTATAGAATCAGGGCCATCCCTTTCAATCTGTCAAACACGACCTACGAAAAGCAAATAATTAAGCAGGGTTCAACACAAAATGAAAACGCAATCAGAACTAGACGTATCGGTCATGTAAAATACCTTCACCACATGTCCATAGCGACAGAAGTGCCGTGTAAGGTACTGCTCTGTGATGTTAGAGGACAGACCGTCTAACCATACACAGGTCGTAGGCATACTCTTCCCAAAACCAAGCTGCAAAAGGAAGATGGATAGCAAAGTTGCGTGAAAGTGAATACATGTGATTGAAGACTTCAGTTTACTAGAGAAGCTGGACAAATACTTTGAGTCGGTTGGCGCCCAGGTATTCTCCGTCCATTTTCTTAATCGCTTTACACACACTGGCGATGTCAGAGTATTGCACAAAGGCATACTGAGGAACACCATTAACCCTCTTAATATCGATATCCTAAAAAGACCAAAGCAAAAACAGGGGAGTGAGACAAGAGCACTGGCCTACCACCATTACTAATGAGGGATCGGGGGAGGGCAGGTTTTCACAGGGCATCAGTAAATATCTGAGTCAACCGCTTACCACAATCTCTCCAAAGCGCTGAAAAACATCAAGCAACTGCTGGTAATTCGTTGTTTTTTCCAAATTTCCAATAAACAAGGTTCTGGTCGCCTTCGGGTGAAACTCGTCAATCCGTCCGTCCAATGGCCGAAACTCATTCTCGCTTTCCGTCTCTGTTGGAGTTGGCAAACCGGTAAGGAAAGATGATCAAGCTGAAAAACTCAAAACCCCACAACTGCAACACTCACCAGGGCCATTCCAAGCAGTCACTTCTATCAGCATCCCAAAGAAGAGCTTTCCTTTGGACACGCTGAGCGCTTTCTCCTGGTCTTCTTGCTGTCTGAAGAACACCAAGCCGTATCGCTCCTCCGAGGCTCCATGGATCTGCACCGAGGTCACCTTCCCATACTTCTTAAACTCGTGGAAAAGTCCATCCTTTAGACTTGTGTCTGGAGAAGAAAACGTCACGTGACTGATCTTGTACTACTGCAAAAGAAGCCACCCTAACGTACACAGTTTCAATACCAACCTGTGGATCGTACAGGGAGGTTCTGAACCCTGATACCAAAACTCCTACGTGGTTCATCACAGTCCAGAGATAGTGGAGGAGGAGCTGGAGGCGGGTGAGTGGCTGCAGACTGAACAGAGCGTGCTCGGGAGCCCTCGCTGGAACTGCTGTTGGAGTCACTGCTGCCAGAGGACATAAAACAAAAAGGCCTCCTTGGAACAAAAACGTACAGTACATCAAGACCAAAAATCACATTAACGAACAAAAGCAAGTCGCTAGCCTACAAACAGATCATCCCAGAACAGCCTCTGACCAAGTACACTTATCCAGCACAGTCCAAAATCTCCAAGGAAACAAGCAATTAGTTCTTCTGCACCGCAACGAACTGAAATTCTCACCAAAACTTCTCCTTTTACCATTGCCAAGGATAAACAGTGATCTGAATGTCCGACCATGGACTCAACGTGTTATAGGGTGCCTTTATTCTCAAAAATGCCATTTTCTACAACGTTATAACACTAACCCGAAATGCAAACCTCTACAATAATAATACAAAAAAAATTTTTTAAAGGAAGTACACCATTTTGAAACAAACATCTCAAATTACTGCCTTTTTTTGAATACGAAGATACAATTTAGTATTCTATAGCCAACGTGTGAATAGGGAGGGACCATTTCAAAAGTATCAGATATTCAAAACACCGCTGTTAAATTAATTCCTTAACCCAAACGGACAGATTGCGACACTCAAAACGAGCAACACCCAGTCTTGGATCCAATTACAATAATGGAAGCAGTTCATCAAAATCCACCTACCTGCCACTTCCAGTACTGCTGGTGCTGCTGACTGAATCTGAGCTGGACGATCGGCTTCGGGAACGTGAACGCGGCCCTCTGCCTGGAGAAACAGGAGCCCGTTTTGGGGAATGGGAGGCTTTGGGGGTCTGTCCCGTGGTTCTTTGGGGAGAAGGGTGCCGCGATTGTGAGGAATGAGAAGATCGACTTCGGCGATGATGGTAAGTCCGATCGACACGACGTCCCCGGTCATCGCGGTAAGGATCCCGGCGTGTGGAACCAGACAAAGTGAAGGGATCACGAATTCGAGACTCAAAGTGAGATTCTGGGGTCTCAAAACCCGCACTAATTGCACTAACTGCAGGGCTGGCCCCAACTCCAGAAGCAAAAATGGCACGGTCGCGGTAATAGTCCGTGTTGTAGTGCCGCGGCCTATCGAAAGTGCCACTGCGTTCGTGGTGTCCATACGGATTGTGCTCATATGCTCGATCCCGACTGTCCGAACTGCTGGGAGAGGGACAGAAAGAGATGGGAAAGGAAAGAAAAGATTCAAAATCGCGAACAATTTACAAAATTCCTGCAAAACATCCCCTCAGTGATGATTGGGTCAAACTTCAACCAAGAGCCAAATCATAAATGTTCATAACTACCCAAATCAATTTCAACACACACACACACACACACACACACACACACGTGTTTTGTGCGTACATACCCTGCACAATTGCACAAAGGCCTGACCTGATCATGCAAGTAATCACTCCGAAGAAACTCATGAAAAATAATCCTTCAGTCTGAACTAACTACAACCCCGATTCCAAAAAAGTTGGGACAAAGTACAAATTGTAAATAAAAACAGAATGCAATGATGTGGAAGTTTC
>JAOANJ010000019.1:38710424-38723163 GCA_026413345.1 Ariopsis seemanni
CCCTGATCTGAACATCATTGAAAATCTGTGGATAGACCTCAAAAGAGCGCCCAGGAATCTCTCAGAACTGGAAGACTTTTGCAAGGAAGAATAGATGAAAATTTCTCAAACAAGAACTGAAAGACTCTTGGCTGGCTACAAAAAGCATTTACAAGCTGTGATACTTGCCAAAGGGGGTGCCCAAACTTGCTTCGGACCCTTTTCCTTTTTTGTCTTTTTGAAAATATAAAAGATGAAAATAAATTTGTTTTTGCTTAAAATATAAAGGGAATGCGTCATTAACTTTATGCCTTTTGGAGAGCATCTTCAACTTAACTGCTTAACTGTTCACAGTAACAGTAATTTTGACCAGGGGTGCTGAAACTTTTGCATACGTGTGTTTAAGTATGTATGTCAGTCAGTCAGTCCTGGAGGCAAACCAGTTCATCACACTGTACATGTTTATTTTTCTAACAGCACTAGTGCTCCTGTATCGGTTGCATTCTTGCCAGTTGTTTGTGCAATAATGTGACTGCGGAATGTGAGAATAGAGACGCATCAATAGCTACTCCGTGTTAACGTTGCATTAATATTTTGTGTGTAATGGAAAGCAGACAGCAGTATGTTTTGCATAAATTTACAAACCTAGATCTGGTTTGAATGTAAAAGGAAAAGGTTTTGAATCAATACTGACCTCGAGTGCACACTTCCTGGTACACGATTGCAGCTACAGCCAACTCGTAACCCGCTTCCAGTAATTTTATTTTATATTTTTATTTTTTACACTCTAATGATGTAATGTGTCCATAATGTGCTACACATATCTGGCCACGCCCCCTTTTCTCCCAGGGGCTTCGTCAGGATTGGGAAGGCTGGGAGTGTTTTTCTGAAAGTAGGGAGTGTAACTTGGTTGTGTGGTGGTTGTATCTCTCTCTCTCTCTCTCCCTTTTATTTATTTAAAACCAGAACTTTACAAATCACTAATCTTCTACAAATTCCTGCAATAAAAGCAGAATCCTTAAATTATTTTTAGTGCAATTAAGACAAACAAAATGTAAATTGCTGCAATCATTTCCTATGACACAGAATACGTCTTTGCTATAAACAGCAAAGATAACAAATGAGATTCAGCCGACTCTGAAGATTATTATGAAATGTATACAACTGAAAATAATATACCTTTTTAACAAGTTTTGATTTTACAAAACTTACATAATGTGAATGTTACATCACAAAATGTTAGGAATCATTTTGATTCTGTAAAAAAGTGCAATAAACAGGAGTTAAAACTAAGTGAAATTAAGTTACAAATGAAAGGAAATTTTCCTGTAGTTACTTGAAATGTAAATACTGTAAACAATACAAAAAAATCAATAATAATGGTAGTTTATGAAAGTACTATTTAAGATGATGTAAATTTTGGCGAAAGAGAAACCAATTGGAACCAAAAGAGTGAAAGTGATTATCATGCCGTTACCATGGGAACAGTCTTTTATGAATGTGTAAGTGGGCTCTCAGCGCCGAGTCCAGTGTGACTGTGGAAGGGGATGAGTTTTATGTTTCATCTAATTTAGGTCATTTAAAAAACTATAATATTTGGCAGTGGGCACATAGGAAAGGTATAAAGTTTCTGTTAATGTTTATCATGCTTGTATGATAAAAAAAAACTTGCAAAGATATTTATCTTAATACATGACCTACTCATTCTAAACCTGCCGAGTTTCACCAGCGAAGCTCTCAAAACTCGTCGTATTTTGCTTCCATTCAAGCCTCATTTCAAAGTCTGAATAATAAGAACGCTACATTTTTTTTTTTTTGCAGTAAATTAAATTTTCTCGATTTAACGTCCATCTATGGAAAGCGTGCCGGGCACGCCCCGGGAAACTGCTGACTGTCGACAAAAATGTCCACAGAAATGTGCAAAATTACTTCACAAAACAAAATTTTGTTTAGCATGGGTTAATATAAAATGTATAGGCCTTGTTTTGGGGATTTATGGCCGTGTTTTTTGAGAATTGACCGTGTAAAGCACGGCTCGCTAGCTAAGCCTGGGTCTGCAGAACACATTTGCCCCATGCTGTAAATAAACAGGGCGGGCTTATCTCTGTAAAGTAATATGGCTCATTTAAGCAGCTTCCAGTATAATGACGTTTCAAACAGCCACCTGTGACGCCTCACACAGTTTGTCCAACGTTGATGGTGTCGCTTTGTACAAAAGCGCTGAATGTGATGTTTGTTGTTAAATGAGACCACTAGGCTTTTTAATAATGCTTTGGTCCTGCTTTTAACGCCATGATTATTATTAATTTTTTTTTTTGTTCCCCCTCCTTCTTCTTCTTCTTCTTCTTTCTCTCCCCTCAGATCGGTGTCGGAGTTGCTCCAGTCGAACAGTAACGTTATTCGGCAGCCCCGGGGGCCGGATGGCACGGCAGGGTTCCGCCTCAGCAGATAGACAGTGAGCGCTGGGGATGTAAAGAAAACGAGAGTTGCTTCAGTCAAGATCGCTCGTCCGTCTCCTCCTCAGTCTAAGTGAGGGAGGACGTAATGACCGTGTGATCACTGTTTAGGCGTGTCCACTGTGAGTCTCAGTAATGCTCACCAGGGTCCAGGCAGGAATCACTGCAGTGTTCCAATACGGTTCAAAGCGCCCTTGTCGACTTCCCCTGACGACTCAGACATGCGCGAACCAACGGTGCAGCTGAGTGTCCTCCTTTAAACTCTCGACAGTCATATTGTCTCACGACCTGGCTGGATGACTCGCATGTTAAACGCCTAGTGTGTACAATATGAGCTAATTGAAAGCTTTTTTAAACATGTGGTAATTTTGTTTGAGAATTTTTACAACACAATTGGCTGTTTTTTTTTCCCCTTTTTCAAAAGGCCACAATGCCTTCTGGGAAGTTTCAGCTCCCAATGCGTACTCTGTCATCTCAGCCTCCAAAGGGTCATCCAGCGAAGTTCAGTTGAGCTGATGATTTGACGAACCGGGGAGAGGGGGTGTGGACAAGGGCGCGTGAACACCCTAATGAGCTCCAGAAGTTTCCAGGGGGAAAAAAACAAAACAAACTGTCCCTTTATGATACGTTTCACTGAGAATACAGTAATGATCATGTTGAACAGAGGGTCTTTTTAAACAAACGTTTGTCCAAAGATGAAATGTCCACAAAGCATTCGACCATGCCAAACTGTGTGAGGAAGAAAGATGGAAGTTTGGCTGTTTGACCCACAGTTTTAGTGCCTCATGCTCAACTGGAAGCCATGTACAGTCCTTCCAGTACCTGTTCGTGACATTAGCCTCTGAAAAAAGCAAAGCTGAAGAAAGAGACTTCATCAGTTAAATCCGAGGGAAGGGAGATGTTGTGGACGTTTCATTTTTACCTGAATGTTGATGGCTGGTGAAATAATGCAGTAATACTTACACAGCAATAATGTAAACTGGGCAGGGGGTCGGGAACACAGCTGGAAAACTGTCACCTTATTCTGTGCCTATTTTTCTTTGAAGTATTTTATTATTATAATTTTTTTTTTTAAGTAAACGTGAATGAGAGAAAACGGATTTGCTCCTGGGCTTGTTGCAGTCTGACTAAACAGCGCAGTTCAGCATCTGCACTCTTAATGACTGAAGATGGAAGTGATTGGTTTTATTCCAGCCTGTTTTAATCACAACGGAATTCATCCGTTTAAAAAAAAAAACAAACCAAAAAAAACCCCCCTTGTGGGATGAGTGTGGATGTGTTTACGGGGAGGTTCCACAGAGACGACACACTTCTGTGGAAATGTTCCATGGCGTTTCAGTTGGTCAGACGGCATCTTTTCTCTCTCATGTTCCCACACATCTGATGGAAACGCTGATGTTCTGGATGGTTCTCTGTCGGTTCTGCTGTCACTGTGTCTTTACTCTGTCTCGAAACCAAACAGCTCCCTGCTCACTTGGTTAATTGTTCACTTTAGTCGTAAATCATGACGATCAGAAGGAGTTGTTTAAATAAAATTAAAAACTGAGTTTGACCAAAAGCAGGTGATAATCTAGTAATAACACGAGACGTGACTCGAGTGTTCCGTCATTAAGGACAGAGTTAAAGGCTTGTTTTTAAGCTGCTTATCCTGGCTTAGTGATTTCAGACAGTATCCTTTCACTTCTGCCTTCTTTTCTTTCTCCATCGAGTGTTTATGGTTATTATGACACGAAGCAGATCTGAACCAGCCCTGGGGTTGAAATCTCAGACAGGTTTCTTGCAACAGCCCTTTAACTGTAAAATAAACTCCCGTCAGATTCCTCAGAACAGATTTAGTTTCTGAACGTAATCCAACTCGTGTTTCAGTGTTTCAAGCTCGTTATTTAAACGTGTGTGGTGAAAAAGTATTTGTTGGTTTATTCGAGTTGTAGAGCTTTTTATTCCTGATCTTTCTACAGCCAGGCCATGGTTTGTCTAATTCGGTATGATTTCTCAGCCTTGATCTTGTTTTTGAAGTGTCGTGGTTTGAATTAAATCCATCTCATCGCTCTGGGAATGGCACAGTTTCATTTCTTGCACTGTTTAAAAAAAAAAAAATCCCAAACCCTGTGCTGTTATCCAGACCCCTTGTTTTTGATGAAAGTCTGCTTAAAGTAAATGCCACTTGTGTTGTTTTTATCTACTGCCTCATGAGACTCGCCTTTGAGCCCGGATTAATCCTGCTTTTAGACGAAAGTTTCACTTCCTGTACTCAGAGACAGGTGTTCGTCTGCACACAGGAAGTTGTCACTGCATAAATCTTCACAAGCCTTTTTTTCACTTCTCTTTAACTGACCTGAGACTTGACCCAAGCAGATCGTGTATTAAATATTGTTTTCCACTCACTTTTTTTTCTTTTTGTCTTATAGGTTTTTGTTTTTGATCTCTGATGCGTTCACGCGTGCAAAAGTCACTGCATCCTCATTGAACACTCGTGATCCAGATTCAGACCCCACGTTCCTGAGCAAACTGTCTGGCCAAGCGTGAAATGTACACAGTTGTGCATGTAGCTGTGTTAAGCCAGACGAGGAGGGGAGAGCTCAGACTTCTCACACCAGACCTGTCACATATTATCAACTACATTCATTTAGGGTCCGGAGGAAATTGTGGATTTTTTTTTTTTTTGCAAAATGACCTGAAATGTAAAGTTCTCTTCCTCCTATCTGATCCCAGTCCTTATGCTCTCTAAAATGTTTTTTTTTTTTAAACTAAAGTTTTCCTCGTCATCTCAGAATGTCCACTCGTAGTAGAGTAAAAGAAGTGACCGGACTTTCTCACCCTTATGTTTCTCTGTTCTCAGTAAAAGAAGCTCCGTTGTAGAGAATAGAAATCTGTTCCAGATTCTAACAGGAGTGGAGTCACACGGAGTTGGTTCTCGCACTCCTAAAGATATGTTTTTGAGTCCTGGCAGGGATTCCTCCATCACCACACTGACAAAATGTATTTTCATAGAACCAAATACAAAGCATCTTCAGCATAACAATCACTGCCTGCACACAGACCAAATCTAGAACCCTGACATGTTCTCCAGTTACCACGCTGACAGATTTAATGGCGAACAGAGAGTTCTGAAGAACCCGTTTTTAATAAGCTGAGAACCCTAACCTTGACTGAAGAACCCTGTATGTGACTGATTTTGATATTTGATGCCGTTGTGGTGGGGGTGGGTCAGGAGCTGATTCCCATCTCTAATCGGACAAACTGTAAATTGTGACTCAGGAGTGTTCGTAAGGATTCATAAACAATACTTATGTCCTTCATGAGGATTTGCGCTTCAGTTGAAGTGTTTTTCCCCACAGTTCTTTGCTTTGTTTAGTGTGTTGTCTGATGTCATTTTTGTCTGATTCTTTCTCTGCACTGAGGTTCACCAACTTCATCTATCTGCTCAGAAATAAACTTTATTCTGGAGGATTAACCTTGTCTCTACAGATGTTCATTTTATGTGCAGTGTTAACCATGTTATACGACCAAAAGTATATGTCCCCCTGACTGTCATACCCATATGTGGTTCTTCCACAAAGTCAGATGCTCACAGTCGTATAGAATGTCTCTGTGTTCTGTCGTGTTACGGTTTCCCTTCACTAGAACTAAGAGTCCAAACTGGTTCCAGCATGACGATGCTCCTGTACACAAAGCGAGCTCCATAAAGTCGTGGTGTGTGAAGGTTGGAGTGAAGAACTCGAGTGTCCTGCACTGAGCCCTGACTGAACTCAACCCCACTGAACACCTCTCCTCAACCTCAACAACCTCACTAATGCTCTTGGAGCTGAATGAACACAAATCCCAACAGCCACGCCCCAAAATCTAGTGGAAAGACTTCCCAGACCTTAGAGTGGAGCTCATTATAACAACAGTAAAGAGGAATAAATCTGGACTGAGTCGTTCAACAAGGACTCTGATCGTCTGGGGTGCACATACTTTTGCCTTTTGTGTGTTTTTAAAACTCTTTTAAAGTCGCCTACTATTTTTATAATTTGCATTTACAGATTTCATTTCAGTTTATTATTTTATTGTTGGTTGTTTAATGTATGATTTTAGCATAAGTACATTGTTTAATTTATGTAGCAGGCACTTAAAACTTTTTGGACTGAAATATGTATTTAGTAGAGGGTCATAAAAAAAAAAAAAATCAAACGGATTTTCAGTTTCCAGAGAAACAGGATGTTTGAAAGTGCTTTGAAAGCAGTTAGTATTTGATAGATAGATAAATATCTTTGCAAATAATGCATGGGAAATAAATGTAAAATAGGAAATATCTAATATAAAATAGAAATTAAAAATAGTTATTAAAAATTCTAAACTATTATTTCAGACTTTCTCAGGCATGATTAAAGTCGGGCTCTGATCAGGGCTCAATCCTAAATGGAAATAAAGTGCACTAGACAGGACCCGGTTTATAGCCGTGTTTCATTCCCTGCAGAGGGGCCCTTTATAGGCTGCAGGGAGATATTTCAGACGCAGCCCTGAGACTTTTATTCTGTACTTTCTGGCAGGCGGTGTTAGACCGGAAATGCCCTGCACACTTCCTCGCTGTTGTTGCTCAGGTGAGCTGACTGAAAAGTTTGTGAAAACAGCAGGATGGCGGATGACACATACGAGTCGATTCTGTGCGTTAAACCGGAGGTACACGTGTACAGGATTCCTCCCCGGGCTTCGAATCGGGGATATCGGTGAGTTTGACGAAGCGTAATAACTTCATTAACGGCGCTTTGCCCCTCACCGGGGATCTCGAGCTCGGTGACACGGATGTCAAAGTTCCGGCATGATCATGCATATGCTAATTAATCGAGGAATAAAAGGCAGTGATTGGGTCGCTGTGACATACACCGAATTTGCATAAATGTATACTTTTTAACAAGAGCGCGCGAGTAAAACTGCTCGTGACTGGAATCTGTAGAGTTGTGTTAGCCTGTTGCTAATTACAGGCTGTTTCACCCTAACAACGCAAAAGAGGCCGAAATAATTAAAAATAATAATAAAAAAAGATTAATCACTTTTATGTTGTGAGTCGAGGTGAGTATTTCCTTTTGAACGTTAACTAAAAATGTTGGTGTAAAAATATAATTAGAATTCGGGAACTGATGTTTAATGGCACGAGACCTGACGGAGTACGGTGGCCCGGATGGACAGTGTGGAGGCGCTGACATGAAACCCGTTTATTAATATTTCATAATAATTCACAGCATTTTAAAAGCCTCCCGACGAGCTTGACAGTAAAATATTAATTTCAAAGTAATTTAACACAAACAGAAATGTAATAAAACAATTTTAAAATGTAATTCAGCAGCTACAGGGACGAAGCTTAATATTCATCTCTGCACAATACCATCAACGTTTACTTTTCATAAATAATGACTTGTTGTAACTTGTATCACTGACACTTGCTTAATTATCACCTGTTCACGTGATGCAAACATCTGGTGCTGAAGGCCTGATGAACAGTTATCACCTTTCAGAAGGAATAGACACAGATAATTATCACTGAGACAGAATAAAATACACATAACTAACATGTGAAGCGATTGTCATTTATCAGGGAATTAAACATCTTACCTCTCAGGATAGAGTCCAAGTGAACATTTTAACCTGCATTAATCATTATTGAATATAGACATGACATAAGGCAAATTGATTACTAAAGATGCTGCTGCAGAAAGTCTTGAGGTAATCAGTATAAAGGTTGATTTGACTGAATTTAAAGTAGCAGTATGTGACTTGGGATTTTGAAAGTATCTCTAGGAGAGCAAGTTACATAAAAACATTGGGTTTTGTAGCATCAGTTAATGTCATGACTGTAAGGGGATGAGTTACGACACATTTATGAAGTGTTCAGATTGTGCAGTCAGTCCATAATGAGGACTGAATCCCTCAGTCTGAACCAGCAAATCTCAAGATTGAAGAATTTAACCTTTAACTTTCCTGGATGACAATCAACAGTGCAAGAGTGCAGGTTTTTCTGTGCTGGCTTAATCATTAATAGTTAATATAAAGTCACGTACTGCTGCTTTAATGTGATTAGTGTTTGTTATGCAGTGCTGCTGACTGGAAGCTGGATGAGCCGGCCTGGAGCGGCCGCATGAAGATCACAGCAAAGGCCAAAATTGCGTTTATCAAATTGGAGGACAGGAACACAGGTGTGTGTGTGTGTGTGTGTGTGTGTGTGAAAGCAAGCACGACTGACTGAGGCTGTGACGGCTCATGTGTCCGTATGTCTTTGCAAGTGTTCTTATATCGGTTGTCTGCCCAGGTTCTGACTGTGTGTGTGTGTGCAGGTGAGCTGTTTGCGCAGGCTCCAGTAGATCAGTATCCCGGTCCATCTGTGGAAGCCGTCACAGATTCCAGTCGTTATTTTGTGATCAAGATTGAAGATGGAAACGGTAATAACACTGTTATTAATGTGTTAGTGTGTGTTTTTAACTTTTAATTATTAATACTCATCAACTAGCTAAAACACTGCATCTGCATTTTCTTGTTGCCTAGCAACAGGAATTTTTTTTTTTTTTAATTTGCCCACTTATTGGCTCTTGTTTATGAAACGAACGTACAGCAGAAAACTGGGCATTTGGTCATTTTCACAAAAAGCTCAGCCTTTATCAGTGTGGATGTGAGTCTCCCCTCATGTACGCGGGTTTTGAGTCCGCACGGACGTGTAGTGCAGCAGAGTTAATCTGACTGAGTGGAGATTGTTATTAGAGCGTATATTCTAACTGGCATCTAAGCACATGTAGCCACATCCTTTATTCATCACTTAAAAATATGTAACATCTGGCAAAAAGTTATACTTTGTAAAGACTTCATATATTCCTAACATATTTTCAAAATGTTTACAAATATGTGAACAGTTAATGGTTTTTGGCGTAAGATTAATTTCTCTTTCATTTTGAGATGGCTTACTTTCTACTGGTGATAATATTGCAAGCAGTTAATAGCAGTGGGCGGGCTCACTGATTTACAATGTGATGGGTTCGATGTTTATTCAGTCATCTGTTTAAAACAAGTGCTTTGCCAGTGGCACATCTGGCTCTGTGAGAAGACATCTACACATCTGTATGACACGGCAGGGTTTTTCAGGAGTCAGGTTCCCTGCCCCCCCTTTTTTATTAATTAAATTGATTAATTAATTAAGGATTCAAATTACACCTCTCCTTGTTGTAAAGTCTCTCTCAGGGTGCAGCCTCTAAACTGAGAATGTTTAGGGACGTGGTGATTATTGAAATGACGATGGTTTTCAGCCACCACATTGATCAACGCCCTGTCATCTCTGTACTGTGATTGGCGAGTTAATGAATCTCGCGTGAACTCGGTCATATGATGATTTCTGCACTCAGGTCTGCGCTGGTTTCTAAGCTAGATTGATAATTGAGGGCTGTTGTGAGCGACTTGTTCATGAGTTTATTTTACTCACACCGTAGCTCCATTACTTCACTCATGACCTTCATGACACTTTCGAACTGTTAAGCTTTTGAAATATTTTAGAATTAAAGTATCTCTCTTTCTCTTTGCGAGTGTTTTTCAGTTGTTTGTTCAGTGAGTTTGGGACTCTGAACATTAAATAATTTCACACACTCAATAAATATTAGCACTGATTTGTTAAGCATTTATTTTTTGCTATTACAGTGTAATTACTATCATCTTGTGTTTTGTTTTTTTCAGGAAGGCACGCGTTCATTGGGATCGGCTTTGCTGACCGCGGAGACTCGTTCGACTTTAACGTGGCCCTGCAGGACCATTTTAAGTGAGTCAGTGAGACAATACGGCGCTTTCCGCACACACCCACACACCACAGCGTTTTATACTGTAAAGGAAAAGAAACTCCAACTGACTGATGTTAAATTATTTAATTTAAGTTTATCTCTCTCTTGTGTCTCAGGTGGGTGAAACAGGAAGGTGAACTGGCCAAACAGGAAGCCAATCAGAGCACAGCTCCTAAACTGGACCTTGGCTTTAAAGAGGGACAGACCATCAAGATCAGCCTCGGGGTGAGAGAGAGAGAGAGAAAACATGAATTAAGTCCTGATGATGCATCCAGTCCTCACTTGTTTATTGACACCATCTGAAAATTTTGGGATTTTAATCTCTTTCTAAAATTAAATCCAGAAAATTCTTTCAAATTGCCTCAACAAATCACCCAGAACCAAAAATGTCTTATTAACACTGACCAGTGCTGAGAGAGAGGCAGTGCGGTGAAATCCCAAATTGTACCCAAAACTGTTCGGTGTGTATAAACAGAACGATTAGCTGTTGGCATGATGAACAGATTGTGAACCTGAGCACCCAACACGTTTCTCTCTCTGCCTCAGAACATGAAGAAAAAGGACACCGCGGGAGCTAAGTCTCGTCCCGCTGGCACTGGGGGTCTGCTCCCACCACCTCCTGGTGGGAAAAGTGGTGGACTCCTCTCTCCTCCTCCTGGCTCCGCCCACCAGACTGTTGCACCCACTCAGCAGAGCACAGGTAATATTCATCAGATAAATTTTCTCTCTGGTTAAAGCATGTCCTCTCACAGCACACTCGAATCCAGCTCATTAATCAGAGATCTCGGAGTCGACCTCTGAACAACCTTCATGATATGACCGTGATATTCAGTATTTCAGATTTTCTTCTGACTCGACTCCAGGGTGGTTCAGTTCTATCCACACAGGGCCAGGGTGGAGCTGCAGACATCCATTCCAGCCACGCAGGACACACGCAGGCTGATCGCTGATTGGGGTGTAAAATGGAATCGGGTGAAGCTCCTGATTGGCTAGAATGAAAACCTGCAGCTACACCTGTGTGAATAAGACTGAAGATCTCCACAGTCGTCGGAGACGTCCACGTTAATACGCTTTAGTTTTAAAACGCATTACTCTTGCGCCGTTTCTCTCTGGCGTCCGCATGACTCCGGAGTTTCCGAGGCCCTAAAACGGAGGCTTTTGTAAACACCCCAGCCTCGTTTTAGTTTGAAAACTCCAGTTTAGCGTTTTAGTCTGAACAGACAGAAACGGAGACGTTTGGAAACGATCGTTTTGTGTTTTGTCCTGTCACACGACTTTTTTCCGGAACAAAACAAACGGCGTCAGCCTTAGCTACCAGTGGTGGCTGCAACACGGATAACGAATTACAAGCATGGCTGACCTTGTTGTCTTTGCTCGCAGGTGTTGTGAGGTTAAATTCTGCAATAATGCTCCAAGCAAAGAAATCACTAGTCTTCATTTTCAGGATTGCTGTTCCTCATTTCTAGAATTTTCTGCAACTAAGCCACCGACTGCAGTGTTGACAATCTGCTTCCTGTTTATACTGGCACGCACATGCCCAGTGTACATGAATGGTCATGCGATGTGTGTTTTCGGGCATGTTAATGTGGAAGGAGCTTATTTCTGATCCGGAGCTAAAACACTCTTCTGGATAGAGGTGGTTATGTTTTTAAATCTAAAATGTATTAATGTGGACATAACTTGAGTGATTCTTTCTCTCTCTCTCTGCAGGGTTGTTGCTGGAGTTTGGAGCTCCGGCTCCTCAAACTCCGGTGTCTCAGGACCTGTGGGGGGATTTCACTGCTGCTGGATCAGGGTCAGTATCAGAACCCCGGGGGGAGGGGCGTGTGAGGGAGTTTTGTTTTCATTAGGGCTGTTTCAGGAAGATTTAGCCTGGCCCCACACTGGAGGATAATTGGGCTGATATTCTGTGCCATATTTTGTTTTTCACTGCAAAACGAAGCGTGCACGCACACACAAGTGCAACCAGTTGATGATGGCGGGCCGCCTCCATGTTTATTTTGCTCCGAAGTCATGTTTGATCACGTGACTTTCTGTGAGATTCAAAGTCCCTGGAATCATCACTCTGAAGTTGTTTTAGTAAAGTTGCCAAGTGTGTGGTTCCGCGTCTTGACAGAGTCATCTAGTTTGTGTTCTTTTCATTAAAATCATTTTTTTTTAAAGAGAGAGAGTTGAACCTGTTATGTCTGTGGTCTCCCATGTTGTTAAATTCGGTTGAGTTGAAAATCCTCTCGTGTGCACCAGGCATCACTGACAGAACTTCCTCAACTTTAATAATGTTTCTGTTCTTCGGTTTTAAGAATATTTGTGTGTTTTTAATATCTTGCACCACTTTTTTTTTTAAACAAAATGGCTGAAGTAGATTTCGAACATCAACAAATTAAAAAATTACTACACAGATATATAACTTCTGGGATTAAGGCTACGTTTATACGGTGACGATGAAAAGAGAAGACGCAAAAGTGGCGTCTCGTCTTCAATTTTTCATTCGCGTTTAGACGAGCGTTCTCA
>JAOANJ010000019.1:39087724-39098159 GCA_026413345.1 Ariopsis seemanni
GGCAGTTAACTGTCACAGGTAGGAGGAAGGACTTGGAGACCAACCCCTTAGTGGGTGCACTCACCACATTAGCGCATAGAGCAGGCTCCACATGCTTTCCCGGGGTCGGTGCCGAAGTACTGCGTCAGCGGATTTGACAGTCATGTAGAATGTGACCCACAGTTCCGCAATAGAGACACAGCCCATCATGGAGGTGTCGTTGCTTCTCCTCCGCAGACAAATGGAATGAGTCACACTGCATGGGTTCTAGGGATTCTGGATCCTCATGAGTCCGGGTCAGAGGTGGATATGAGTGGCGAGGAGTCAGTGCAGCAGCTGGAACTGTAGGGGATTTACGAAGACCTCTCCCGTATTTCAGTTGGTCGAGGCGAATGGCTAATGAAATCAGCTTCTCTAGTGAAAGACCATCATTCTTACACGCCATTTCCGCTAGTATGTCGGACTTCAATCCATTGCGAAATGTCACTAGTCAAGCCGGCTCATTCCAACCACTCCCAGCTGCAAGAGTGCGAAATTCCAAAGCGTAGTCAGAAACTGAGCAATTACCCTGACGTAAACGGGTGAGTAATTCCCCTTGAGAGCAGCCCTCATTAGCATGATCGAAAACTACTGTAAATTCTTTAACGAAATTGTCGTAAGTGTCGGACTGGACTATGGTCCAAACTGCAGTAGCCCAATCTAAGGCCTTGCCTGTAAGGCAAGAAATCATAAAAGAAATACAAGCCTTGTCAGAGCTTGGAGGAGAATTCGTGAAAAATATTGAAGGATATAAAGGAGCTCATTGTGCTCACAATGAGCACAATGGAAAAAGACAATGTACAACAGCCAGGCCAAGTCAATACCGAGAGATCCAAAACAGTAACGAGGGCTAGACAGATCATGGTTGGAAAACAGGCGAGGATCGAGAAACCGGGAAGCAAGAGAAACGAGCAAACAAACACAAGGGCTAGGCAAAATGGGAGGAAACCAGAAGGCAAAAAGGGTCATACACAGGAACACAATCAGAATAGTAATGCTCAGGAGGCTCACAAAATGTGGAGGCAATACTGTGCGAGGAACAAAACAAACAAAGGGGTATAAATACAAATGGAAACAAAAGGTACAGGTGATGGTAATTAGAACTTGGGGGAGCCACTCCTAGGAAGTGGCTCTGGGTTGGCTGATGGACTGCATGTGGTAGTGACTGGTGTGTGAGGGGGATTGTGGGAAGTGGAGTCCTGAGTGTTAGGTGAGCCCAGGAGCGTGACAGTTACACTCTTACATTCTTACAGCACGATGACCTAGTGGCAACCACCTGTATATGAGGCAGTAGGCACAACAAAAACGATTTTGACCTTTTTGGTGACCTTGACCGGATGATCCTCAAAATGTTGGAGGTTCTATTTGAGATCAATGCCCATCTATCCTGAAAGTTTCATGAAGATTGATCCAGCCATTTTTCCATAATATCGTTTCCAAAAAAAACAAAGAAACCTGACCGAAAACAATACCTTGCCCCACTTACTCCGTAGTGGGTGAGGTAACAAATCAACCATTTAGGTGATTCATTATCTTTATCAGTAACCTGACATGGTGATAGTGTAGGTGATCCAGGACTTCATCAGCTTTATCCAGGTGAGTTTAAGGCATTGAGTACACCTTAAATTAATGTGCAGCATCCCACAACTCCTTAATGATGATTCTGAACTGATCAGCATGATGAGATTGAAGTCATCCTGAAATCATCAATTCATCAGGTTCCCAAGATGAATATTTAGGGAATATCACCTTCCATTCTGTTCTCTCAGGTAATAACAAAGAAGTAGATGTACATGAAATCTGTGTCCTTAGCAAACTAATGTGATCAAGCACAAACATGATGAAGGCACTTAAACTGAAGATTTCAGGATTAGTGAATGTTGAAGTAAAATCTCATAGAAGTGATGTCTTTCAAGCTACCACCATTGCTATTATAATTATAATTATAATTAGTCAGCTATAATTCATTTCAGAGTACATTTGACTAATGTATTGTAAAGATGTCCCAGTGATCACAGCTCAGTTCAGTCAATTCTTGAGGTTGTCAAGTTTTAAAATCAAATATTATACTATCTGTCCTGCTTCTATAATAAGCTGTTTGGAAAGCTTGCACAAAAATGGCCTTCACAAAATGCACCATCAAACTCATACTATAGGCATTACAGTTGAAATTGTTGATCAGATGAGATCCCAATTTTATTTGGCATGTTTGGGTAAAAAGTGGGAAGTGCATAAATGTCGGATTTGGTTCAATTTCATAAAAAGTCACAAAAAAGTTACTTTTCAACCAACCGGGAACTGTCAGTCCTGCATGCCTTGGCGCGTGCGCCTGAAGGCGTGCCTCGGGCTGCGCGCACGCCAAATGAGCTCCAGCACGCGCGCCGTGAACAAGGCGCACCTGTCCTCAATCAGTGAACTAAGTGTTGGGCTATTTAAGGACTGCGCCAATGCAAAGATGACATGAAGTATTACGCCGCGTTCAGTGTGCATTACCAAGCCTTGTTTCCCATTTTTGTGATCTTCCTGGTTCCTCGACTCTTGTTCCCGATTCTAGTTCTCGTTCTCGTTTTGCCTCCAATATCCTTTTTGCACCTTGATTGACCCTTTGCCTGTTTTTACATTTATGATCTTGCCTGCCGATTTGGACTGTTTGTTGTTGTGTGTGTTTCCTGCACTTTATGTATATAGATCGCACTGTATTATAATAAACATGTCTGCGTTTACATCCACCTCCTTCATGCATCTGATAGGAACAGGTTCTTGAAAAAAAAGAAAGGAAAAAAATAGAAAAAAGCCTATATTTTTGTCACATGTGCACACAGCACAGCTGAGCAAAATTCATCCTCTGCATTTAACCCATCTGAAGCAGAACATACACACATACCCAGAGCAGTGGGCAGCTAAGTTACAGTGCCCAAGGAGAAGTTGGGGGTTAGGTGCCTTGTTCAAGGGTACTTAATGGATGCAGAGATGTTCAGTGCTGTTCATTCACTAATCCCCACACTTTTCCTGCTTGTCCAAGAAATCGAACCACCAGCCTTCTGGGCTCAAGGCTGCTTCTCTAAACTTTAGGCCATGGCATGCCCACATGCCTTCACTTTTTTTTTTTTTTGTTCCAGCCAGGAACCAAATTTTCAGGTTCCAAACCAACTTGTTTTTGGTTGAAATGCTCAGAACAGTTCAAAATTTGGTGCATGAACCAGAACACAACTCGTTCCCTCTTGCCAGAAAAGGGGTATCATAAGAGACTCGTGAATCAGGTTGAAGCTGATGTTTGTACTGCTTGATCAGATGAGATGTTTGTCTGGATCTGGATCCTGATGTTGCACCCGTCGTGAAAAAAACGCGTGACAGAGTATCAGCAATGTACATTTGTGAGCCTTTTTTGTACAAGATTTTGAAGTTGTACTTCTGCAACCTCAGCATCATACGTTGCAGTCTGGCTGGAGCTGAGTGTATGGGCTTGTTAAGGATCATGACTAGTGGCTGATGATCAGTCTCGATCTGGATTTGTTTTCCATAGATGTAATCATTAAATTTTGAGCATGCAAAGACAACTGCCAAAAGTTCCTTTTCAATTTGCGCATAGCGCATCTCGGTCTGCGGTAATGTCCGGGACGAGTAGGCAATTGGCGCATTGTCTTGAAGACACGCTGCTCCGAGTCCATACTGCGAGGCGTCACAGGTCAGCGTGACGGGTTTTTGGACATTGTAGTGTCGCAGAGTAGGTGGACTGGACAGGCTTTGTTTCAAGGCATCAAACGCCTCCTGATGGTGCTTTAGCCAGCACCACTGGATGTCCTTGCATGTTAGCTCACGCAAAGGAGCTGAAATCTCACTGAAATTGGGAATAAACTTTCCAAGATAATTAATCATGCCTAAGAATCGCTGGAGGGCTATGACATTTTCCGGTATGGGCATCTCACTTATTGCTTTTGTCTTTGCGGGGTCTGGCCTCAATCCTTCACTTGTGAACACATGTCCAACATAACACACTTCCTTAAGTCGGAATTTGCATTTAGAGGGATTGAGCCTCAGCTTTACTTCCCTTGCTCGATCCAGCACTTTTCTGAGGTGCTGGTCGTGCTCTTTTTCATCTTTCCCGCCGACGATTATGTCATCCACAATGACAGCGCAGGGGTACCCGGCGAAGATCTGCTCCATAGCACGCTGGAACACCTCACTGGCTGAGTTGATTCCATAGGGCATCCTAAGAAAGCGGAACCTGCCAAATGGAGAGCTGAAGGTGGTTAACATGGATGACTTGTTATCAAGTGAAATTTGCCAAAACAAACTCTTTGCATCGAGAACAGAGAAGACTGTGGAGTTAGGCATTTGGGCGGCTACCTCTTCTACGGTACACATGGGGTGATGCGGACGTTTAAGGGCTTTGTTGAGATCCCTGGGATCAATGCACAGTCTGATGTCATCAGAGTTTTTCTTGTGCGTTGCCACCATAGATGAGACCCATTCTGTGGGGTCTGCAACAGGAGTAATCACACCTAGGTTGACCATTCGGGCCAGTTCAGCCTTTACTTTATTTTGCATTGGCACTGGTATTTTGCGAGCAGGTTTCACGATGGGTGCAACATCAGGATCCAGTTTCATGGAATAAGTAACGGGAAGCTTGCCAAGCTCGTCTTTAAAGAGGTCTGCATAGTCTCTAAAAATCCGTTGTGAGAAATCCATTCCCTCATTGATAGCTACATGGTGAACTTCTTTGTTTAAGGTGATTAAGCCCAAACGAAGGCAGTCTGGTAGGCCAAGCAAGGCCTGTACGTTTCGTGTCACTATGTAGAACTGCAGGGTGAATGTTCTGCCTGCAGAGCTGCACGAAAGTATCGCTGAGCCAGCTGTGTGGATCTCTTCACCTCCATAAGCTACCAACTTGATACCCTTCGATGAGTGGAGTTTCTCACTTTGTTTCACTTGTGCAAAAAGACCTGCTGACATGACGTTACATTTAGCGCCTGTATCCACTTTTAGTTCTACGGGTTTTCCATTAATGTGCACGGTGGAGAATATGTCATCTCTTTGTAACCGACGTGAATCAACAGTGTCTACTTTGGTTGCGACGGTCACTCCATCCACAAAGAACAGTTCCTCTTCACTGCTAGAGGCCTGCTCAGTTTCGACCTGATTCACGAGTCTCCTTTTGTATTTTTTTTGTGATGATCTGCAGCATTTCTGGAAATGATTCCACTTTTTGCACCTGTGACATTGCTGACCATATGCTGGCCAATTTCTTGCCACATGGTTGCCTCCACAGTTATTTCAGTTGGTTATCGAATCTGTAGTACCCTGATCCACTCGAGGGTGTGCTGTACGCTGCTCTGCACCTGCCTTAAGCTTTGGTTTCTGTGGCTGTCTTTTTCTTGCTTTATGCTGTAAACTGTCCACTTTTGTGAGTATTTGTTTTGGAGCAGCTAGGATCTTGGTATGTTGCTCAGTCTGTTCAAAAATCTGGCACATTTCAATGGCTTTAGTTAACATCAGTTCATTGTCACGTAGGAGCTGCTTTCTCATGCTGTCACTGATTATGCTGCACACCAGTCTGTCTCTTATTAGTTCGTCTTTGAGTTCACCGAATCTGCAACTTTTTGCTTTATTTTTCAAATCACTAACGTAAGCCTCTATCGTTTCTTCTGGACGTTGGTTTCTTGTATTAAACTTGTGCCTTTCCATTGTTACATTTGTTTGAGGGTTACACAGATGGCGGAATTTTCGCTTAAGGCACTCGGGATCTTCTCTTGATTCTGCTCTGCTCACCAAGCGTCTGTTTTCTCCCTCGCCCGCATAAACAGCAGGTGCATAAACAAAAGCGCGTTCTCTCTCGATGGCCTCGGAGCCGGCTAAGTTCAGAAGTATGAATGCTCTAGTCCGGGCATCTTTTTCAGAGTGCGCAGCGGCAATGAATATATCGTATTCTTGCTCAAACACGCGCCACTTTTCAGCAATTGTTCCATCAAACACCAGTGGCTCTGGTCTACGGAATCCGTCCGCCATGGTCGCAGAGATTTCTAGCCTTTGCTACGATAGTTGTACAGCACTAGCTTGCTGTGTTGCTA
The DNA here is from genome assembly GCA_026413345.1 of Ariopsis seemanni. NCBI lineage: Eukaryota > Metazoa > Chordata > Actinopteri > Siluriformes > Ariidae > Ariopsis > Ariopsis seemanni. The sequence goes on from JAOANJ010000019.1 coordinate 39,093,811, forward strand.
TGTCTTCAAAGCACTTAGAAACGTTCGCCTTACCACATCGTAGGTTACTACTCATGACCAAACCTCAACTTCTGACACCATGTTGAAGGAAGCGAGTAGACATTTGGTTCAGGATTCCTTGTTAAACTTTACTTGAGAACTTCCGGAGTGATGTAACAATACAGACAATCTGAATCAGACTCCTTGTGACAGGGAAGCCCCTAGTGGCCATATGTGTGTACAGTACCAATAATGTACTCAGTGTAATTCCATTACTTATGACCTGCTAGGCTATAACACAGACAAACATTCTACACACACATTTTATCTTCATGTAAACTCCCCTACCCTGGGGTAGGTAATCCCCCCGCCCCTTCCCATCTCAGATTTCTGACACCTTTCCAGGAAGTAACCTGCTGAGCTCATCAACTAGAACGAGGGCATCACTCCAACAAGGTTAACTGACCCACATGGAGGAACAGATATCACTGACATCACATCCAAATGAGCCACAGAAAACCTATCACACAAATGTCACCATTCCGATAATTTTTTTTTGTTTTTGGGGGGGTGCCCCATGCCACCCACAGCAAGATGCCACCATGTCACCTATATGTAAATCCACCACTGAGCTGAGCTCTGATTGGCTGAGCACTATCAGGATGAGTGGGTGGAGTTCTACAAAACATTTCAATCAAAACAATGTGTCGTTGTGCAGCGACAAAGCTTGAAGATGGTGACAGTTTCTTGTTCATCACATTGATCAGAGTTGATTGGACTGCATTCCAATCTGATAGTATGTCAGCCAATTCTTCATTTTCATGTGATGTCATCGCTAATTATGCATGACACTTTGAACTGGAAATGGGCCATGTTGGAGGATCTACACAAACTCACACGGCGCACATTTACTACAGAAGATATACCCGAGAGGTTGTTACACTCAAGAATTTCTTTAGTTTCTTTGCTATGCCGACTCTTTGTGCTGTAATTGGATGCGGGCACAACTTTATTTGAGACAAGGGGACTTATAAGTTCTTTAGAATTCTAGCAATTATAAATAATCAAGGAGAAAAAAACAAGAGAATTGTCCACTGAGTGTAGACATCACTGACTGTCTAACATAAACTGGGCTGATCTCAGCGATGAGGAAGCAAAAACCACACGAGTCTGCAGTGAACATTTTATTAATGGTCAGTGCTATGAATGAGTTATTAATGAAAAATCGCAAGACATAAGAAATATTGGATCATTTAATAGCCTGGTCGTGCAGAAACTCCCTGCAATCATCGAGTGTGTGAGCTGACAATCAAAGGCTTCTATGATTATTTTATTTTAAAAAGAGCTGCATATCATTTTTCATGACGCTGCTTTTATTTTGCTTTTTCCGCCCATTAGGGGAACCAGCTGATCTCCAGAATTTTACAGATCCAGACTGGGCTCCGACACAAAATACGGGCCACAACAAAATCAAAGATGGTACTAAAGCAGTAGCTTGAAATGCTTGGCTTACAGAGCACAGAAAGAAACGCAAAATGATTGAAGAATCTTCCCAAACGATCACAGAGTCAACTGAAAAAGATTCATGTCAATCCACGACCTCAAATCCTGCAGCCTCTTTGCCTGGTGAGGGCTCGTTTAGAACTAAATATATTATAGATTGTGTTAGATACTGATCTTTTGAAGCAGCCAAAATTATTGTTTTTAAAATAGATTTGAGAAATGACTACAAGCTTCTAAATGTAACTCCTCTTTATCTTCCGGTCTGTACTCTTACCACTGTATATCTCAGCACTGTATAAATGTATATTGTATATCCTCTAACATGGTGGCAGTCAATGACACAAGCAGTTTTGGTCACATGGTTGCAAATGAAGAATATGAGACAGTGGGGGCAGGGCTTCAGTCATTCATGCTTATCATTCAAAAAAGAAATAAAGTTTTCTCCAGATTTTGACTCTGCAAGGACAGACAGGCTAAACCTCTCTCTCTCTCTCTCTGTCTCTCTCTCTCTCTGTGTTTATCTCTCACCCGGTGATGATTTCGAATGGTGGCAGCTCCATCACCTCAGGGTTTTCACTCTCCATCACTCCGTTGCCCATCATGGCTGCATCTTCATTCACTGTCCCATTCACTGCGCCTTCCTTAGTCCCCTTGTCTCCCTTCTTCTCCTCCATTTCCTTCTTTCTCTCCATCGCTCTGTCCTTTCTGAGTCTCACACTGCTGCTATTTGCCTGATCTGCCATGACTGTGTGTGTGTGTGTGCAGCTGCTGTGTGTGCTATAAAAAGCACTGCAGAACTGACAGATAAATGATATGAGGGACATTCCTTCACACACACACACACACACACACACACACCTTGTCCTGACAGGCTAAATGACCCACAAACGATATCTTTCTTTGTTTCTTTTTTCTTTAACTAATTCCTGAACATTAGCCATACCCTTTATAAACAGCAAAAAACCGAGAACAAAACCAGATCAACCCGAGTCACAGAGACAAAACATAAAGGCTTCGTAAATCAGCTAAAGACAGTGAGTGTTACTTTGCAAAGAGGCATTTTCCAAAGTCTGTTTCTATAGTGTGTGTGTGTGTGTGTGTGTGTCTGATGAGGAACAGAAAAGGTGTGCATAATCAGTATTCAGGTGACTGTGAACAGGACTGTGACTCTGCGTGTTGGGAGTTGTAGTCCATGGCGGCCATCTCTGTAGGCTGTATTTTGTTTTTGCTCCTCTGATTTATGATCTGGTTTTGTTCTCTGGTTTCTGATGTTTTGGAACTTGCCCCAGTATTGATGTTTGCTGATTGCCTGAATCGTTGCCTGACCTGAATTTTGAGTTTGTTTCCCATTTTGGATTTGTTTAATAAAAGCACTAACCTGCATGTGCATCTGCTTCAGAGCTGTTTTGCGACAAAAATTAAACTTTAAGTTGTCACAAGTCTGCCTTCAGTCTCCCACAAATCACAAGAGTGTTTACAAATACCATTTAAATAATTTACATTTGGCAAGCAATACAGTTCACACACACACACAAAATATTCTGGCTCGCTTACATTCCTGAAAGCCTCTCTGATTGTGAAATGTGGGAAAGAGGAGGTAAAATTACCTGGACTTGCCTCACCTGTTTTTCATAACCATTTTTTTAAGCTATGGAAAAAACGGCGACACAAAAATGGAGCCACTTCACAGATTTATAAACATCACTCTAATTAGAATACATTTCTATCTATATTTATGATATTAATCAATAACAATAAAGTTTGATCTGATTTTAGTTTTTATTCCTGACACACAAGCACCTGTGAGAGGATCAGAGAAGGTGAATTTATTAGATTAAATAAAATTTAAATAAAACTTTTTTCTTCATCCAAATTCAGTTTTATTAGTGTGTGTGCTAGTGTGTTCGTGTTAGTCTGTGTTTGTGTTAGAGTGAGTGTGGTACTGTTAGCGTGTTCATGTTAACAGGAAAAAAATTCAGACTATCAATTTCAAGCCAGACAATTTGACAAGTAAGCCTGGAGATAACAATATAACTATCAGATCAGTGATCAGAATGCTTTACTCAGCTTTGAGAGGCTAAAATAATTGCACTAATTTCCACATCAAAATCTTCAACTTGTGTACTAGATCCCTTACCTACATGACTCTTCAAACAGATAATACCTGAAGTAATTGAACCGCTTCTAAAAATAATCAGTTCTTCCATTAGAATTGGCTATGTACCCAAATCCTTTAAACTAGCAGTTATCAAACCTTTGATTAAAAAACTTGGCCTCAACACCATTAGCTGTCCAATTATTGGCCAATATCAGGCCGACTCCCCCCCCCCCCTTGACAGGAGAGAAAGTCCACCATGACCATCTGTGCCCCCGGCCTGTGGATCACCTTGAAGTTAAAGAGCTGGAGTGCCAGATACCAATGAGTGATCCGCGTGTTGGCATCCTTCATGCGGTGGATCCACTGGAGGGGCACGTGGTCCGAATAGAGGGTGAAAGGGCGTCCCAGCAGGTAGTAGCGGAGGGCGAGGACCACCCACTTGATGGTTAGGCACTCCTTCTCTATCGTGCTGTAGTGCCCCTCACGCACCGACAGCTTCCTGCTGATGTACAGCACGTGGCGATCCTCCCCCTCCACCTCCTGGGACAGAACAGCCCCCAGCCCCCTGTCCGACGTGTCCGTCTGCAACATAAAGGGGAGAGAAAAGCCAGGGGAGTGTAACAGTGGCCCCCCCACACAGTGCAGCCTTCACCTCAGCGAAAGCCTGCTGGCATTGCTCCGTCCACTGGACTGGATCTGGTGCCCCCTTTTTAGTGAGATCAGTCAGTGGGCTGGTGACGTCCGAATAATTAGGTATAAACCTACGATA
>JAOANJ010000020.1:335062-349984 GCA_026413345.1 Ariopsis seemanni
TCGCGGCAGCGGCTGAGGTTAAAGGTTAGAGAGGCGGGGCTTATACGTCATCGTTTCTGAAAAAATCCGCATTTGCCATCCAGACGACTCCGGGCTATCCGGCGCTTTAGGATTTTCCCACTCTGGGACCCGTTTTCAAAAAATACCGATTTCACACCTCGAAAAAGCCAGATCCGTCTGGACGCGAGGCCGAAACGATAAAGTATTTATGCGGATTCGACAAGAACGTACTCGTGTGGATGGGCCCCATAGCTCCCAGCTCATGTTCTGTCATGAAAACATGTTCTGTAGGCACGCCTTCTAGGCAGGGGTTCACCAATGTACGTCATTTCCGGTTTGGATCATTCTCGGCAGAAGGGAAGGGAATTCCAGGCATCGCTTCCTGATGGTGGGGTTTAAATGTTTTATTTTGTTTTCATCTCTGTACCCTGCGATTACATCAAAAATGGAAAGTTCATGTTAAAATCTCTAAAATGACACCGAGGAGACCTGTTTGTGCCAGTATCACTTTAAGGGGAAAGTCACAATGTTCTGAAACAATAATAATTATAATCACAAAAACACAGAGGTTTCGTGTAAATGTGACACTGTGTGATTATCACTAATACAGTAAATGTGGAAGCTCAGTAACTGATAAAACAAACAGGAAATCACAGTGCATCCATTATTCACACACACACACCAAGCATGAGCTACATAACTCTGAAATAATAATTCAACATAGATTCACTTTCTGTAGCAAATTTACACGGACTTCATCATTAAACCCTCCATGAATGTACAAACCTCAACAGCCAATAGGAAACAAGAGGGCAGGGCCACAGTCTCTTTACACTGTTTATATTCAGTTTTTGTTATTAGGCAGGATTGTGGTGTAGTGGATAGTGTTGTCTCCTCACAACTCTTCCAGGGTTCCAGGTTCCATCCTGAGCTCAGGTTCCAGTTCATGTGGAGTTCTACATGTCCATGTGGGTTTCCTTCGGGTTCTGTGGTTTCCTCCCATCTCCCAAACACATGCACACAGACTTTTTAATGTTAAATTGCCCCTTAAGTCAGTGTGTGTGTGTGAGATTGGTGCCTGATGAGGGACTGGCATTCCATCCGTGATGAATTGGCTTTGTGCCCAGTGTTCCTGGGATAAACTCGGGAATCACCGTAACCCTAACCATAAGGATAAAAAGAGTTCACTTAAAACTAATTCTTCATCGTTTTCGTCTCCTTTTTATTATCTGGCTGTGGAAGTGTTGTGCTTCTGCTTCACTTTAGTCGTGTGTTTAACAGATGAAGCAGCTTTTGTTCGAGTACCACTGTGTGTGATATGTGTGACATTGTGTGTCTGTGAGTTTGTGATGGTTCTGCCAATAATGCGGTGGGGGGAGGGGCTATGTGTCCTGTGGGTGGAGTTTAAGCTGCGTGAGGTGGTGAAGATACAGCGTAGCGGGGTTCGAGGACTAGCTGGTCGGGAAAGAGCAGATTTAGACCTTACACTGGCTCCAGACTGCACACTCCTCAACCTAAAAATAAATAAATAATCATCACTGCTCACACAATAACATCACAATAACATCAAAACAGGTGAAAGAAAGTGAGTGGATAAACTTTCAGCTTTTACTCGTGTGTTCACCACAATACATACTATGAGTCAGAGTAAACCTTACACACTGCACACTCCTCACCTTGTGCTGCAAGTGTACACTTAATCAGAGAGGAACACCGGCATAAAACATCAGCTGCTGAAGGACAATTCCAATGTCAAATACAAAATGTGTCTGTAGATCAATCCCACCTCCATGTGACATGGACTGAGCAACCCAGGTAAGTCAAGAGAGGTGGCCAGCAGGGATCTGAGAACCTGGAAAACCATGAATACAGTAAGAAGTACCAGATCCACATACTGCAGAGGAAGCAGAACAATGAGTAGATGTAACCATCACCACACCACCCAAAGAGCAACACCTGATATGGGGAAACAATGAAAAAACTCCAGGAATGGCAGCAAGCATCTGACAGAGATGGAAATTCCTTACAAAAAGAACCCACTAGGGAATGTCTACCAATCCCAAAGATCAAGAATGACTGATGCTACAACTTGGCCATCAGGCAAGCAAATGAATCCATATGCAATGTCACTGATGCAATCCAGTAGCGAGGCCAGTGAACATCCAAGAGATTAAACAGCTCATGTATGCATCTGCCACAAACATTTTCAAAGCAACTGGAGAAAGCCTGAGGAGACTGGCAAAAAGGTGGGTGAGAGTGTTTTTTTTTTAAAAGCCATGTTAGCACCTTAGGCTATTTCATGGTAAGAGCATTTCTAAAAGGTACCACAAATTCTTCATAAATAAACAATTAAATAAATTTAGACAAATAAAAAATAACTAAATGAGATGATTCAGATACACATGATAAAAATTCTAAAACTTTTTGTCGCAGCACCTTGTTAAAAACATCATCCAAAGGTGTTTGAGAATAAAATCATTCCCATGTGGCATTTAGAGTAGGACAACAAAGTAAAATATGCTTGATTGTCAGAGATCCTACAGAAATGGCATGATGGTGGATCTCCACCCTTTATTAAAGAACCATGGGTGAGCCTTGAATGACCAATCCGACACCTGGGATACACCACGTGATCATGTCTGGTTTGAAATGAGGATAAAAGTGTCTTCTTGATGGCAGGATTGATTTCATACAATTTGTTTTCAGGACATTTGTCCCATTCAGTCTGCCACTTCCTTGAAATATAAGATGCCAGCGCAAGTCTAAGGTCTGAGGCTGGGATTTTACACTCACAGACCTCTTTAGTGAGGGCTCTTTCAGCCACATTACCTGCCTGCTCGTTACCCGTGAGGCCAACATGGCCTGGAATCCAACAAAAAAATATCACTCAGTTTCTGTCTTTGTAAAAGCTCAAGTTTATCAAAAATGCTGACAATCATAGGATGATCAATGTTTAAAAAAAAGTGCCTGGAGGTACGAACTTGAGTCTGTAAAAATTAAAGAGTTCTGTTGTTTGGTACTGTCTATATATTCCAGTGCTAACAGCAAAGCACAGGCCTCAGCTGTAAAAACTGAACTCTGTTCTGAAATGTGCCGTCTTTAATGGTTGTGTGACAGGCAAAAAAAGAAAACAACCAGCTTGGAAATTGATTGGCAAGCAAGGCAAAGAGATAAAGATGGAAGCTGTATGGACCACTGCCGAAGGCATTGAACCATGATGGAGAAAGATCTGGGAGAATGACAGGACCCACAACAAGGGAGCAGCTTGGATCCTCCAACAACAACAGGAATTAAAACACAAAGGTACAGAGAACCAGGAACAGAATGACAAAGAGACCACTGCATCAACAAAACCAGCAACTGGAAGGAACCAGGGAGAGATGGAATGGTCAACTTCAAGAACCTGCTCATTACCCACCACAGGCTGACAGTGAACTGCTCCCTCAGACAGACAAGACCGACAACCCTGAGATTTACCAGCCTATCTCCTTTGTTCCCACCATGTGCCACCTACGGTATCACCTGCATTCCTGGCTTAGAACAGGTTACTACCTGCAAAACAGAAGGGCTGCAGGAAAGGATGCAAAGATCAGCTGCTTATCAACAAATCCATACTGGAAGACACCAAGGTGTAGACCAAGAAAATACATGCCAATGGCTAAGACATACTTCACTGAAGGCAGAGACAGAGGGCCTGATCATTGCTGTGTAAGATCCGACTCTTGTGAGCAGATCCTACCACCATTGCATCATCAAGGATGGTACTAATCCACAATGCAGAATCTGCCAAAAGTATCAACAGACTGTCCACCACATTATCTCGGGCTGCCCCGTACTGGCAAAGAGTCAGTCCATCCATCAGCACACCAATGCAGCAAGCAGTGTACGTGCATTTGAATATCTCCAAGAGCAACAACCTCAAAACAACAGAGAAGTGGTACAGACACCAACCAATGAGAGAGAGCAGAAAAACAATGTCAATATCCTCTGGGACATGGCCATCCATACCGAACAGAGAGAGCAATGCCAACAGGCCTGACATCATCAAAGACAGGAAGACCTTGTGAAGGAAGGTTTGGAAAAAATACACCAATCAGATCCCAGGAAAGATCAACTTCTACAAACTCCAAAAGGATCATGTTCCCTGAGACAAATCACATTCTTCATAGAGGGCTATCCAGCTAGTAAAACATCCCCCTGCCTCTGGTGCTCTGGGTCCATGGGTTGGACCCAGATCTAAAGGACATGAACAAGAAGCCTAAGAACTTTAATAATAATAATAATAATAATAATAATAATAATAATAATACCCAGTGTTTGCAGTATGTGTTATGGTTTCGGGTTTCACAGTGGATTTAGTGGCGATCGCTAACAGAAGCTTAGCTGGAGCTCTTTTGATGGGTGTAACGGGTCGAGGGATCCTGCTGCGCCACCCCTCACCCCCTCGCTCCTTCACTTCCTGTTTGACTTTCCCAATCGAGTCATCTGATTGGTGTGTGTCCTCCTCAGTGGTGGACAGCGTCTCCGAGGCTCTCCTGGGCTTATCTCCAGAGGAAAGCGATGAAGATGTCCTGGAGTTTAGTGTCTGTCTCTGCCTCTCCAGCACCAATTGGGCAAACTCCTGTTGCTTGGACCATTTCCGGGTTTGATCCCAGGATAGTGATGGATCCGCAGTCGCACTATCCTCTGATACCAGGATGGGGATCCGACTTCTACCTCTCAGATGAGATGTTGTGCTTTTATCTCCAGGTTTGCCTCCTTCTGCTCCACACTGGAATTCATCTTTGGTCTTCTCTGGAAAAGTTTCTCTTTGGACATGTTGTTGCATCTCTATGACAATAGGAGGAACAATGACGTCCACTTTGGCAGGAATCTGGCTCTGCACAGGTCCATTAACAACATTATGTCCTTGAATTTCTTTTGCTGCAGTACAAGATAAGGTTTTAGACCAGACACCTCCTGCTTCTAGGATGATGGTTCTGGTTTGAGGTTCCACCTCACACTGAAGGTGCTCAGATACCTCAGCGTTCTCCCTCTGAACCTGAGGTACTCGAGATGACATGATATTCAGATGTGTGGTCTCAGCAATGTGGATGAAGGTTCTCTCCACTTTGGTGAAAGGAGGAGATGCAGCAGAACCAGATGGAACCAGTACAGTGGCTGAGGAGTTCCTTTTTTGTCTGCCTAAATTGGAAATGCCAAGATAATATGGATCATCACGTTGGTTCTTGGAAGGTTCTTGTTTTATATGGTTCTTGGTCAAAGGAGGATATGTAGAAGCTGGTTGGTTAGACTCTTGTTTGACTCCTAACACAGGAGTCCTACCATCACTTTCCTCGTTCAGGTTCTCTGAAGGTAACTGTGCTGGTTGATGCTTCTGCATGTTGGTCACAGGAGATGTAGGAGAAGTAGTGCAGATAAGCGGGTCAAATTTCGGTTCTGATAAACTGATGATTCCACCATCGCCTGCATCACAATATTTTGTTGAAGGTTGTTGGTTCTTCTCCAAGAGACATGTTTGGAGGTCCACAGCTTCCTTTTCACTCTGAAGAACATCTGTTCCAGCTCCAGAATTCAGAGACTTCCTCATGTCTCCAGGCGAGAACAGAACCAGAGTTTTAGATACATCTTCTTGATCCATATCTACATCAGTTAAGGAACCTGGATCTCTGGGTCCTTTCTGAGGGTCAATGGCTAATAAAGTTGAAGGGGGTCCATCCTGGCTCTGATCCAGACTGTCGGACTCGCTCTTTGTCACATCGTCTTCCCTCAGCTCATCATCCTGGGTGTCAGGAGGCGTGGCCATGAAACCCCGGCACTGATGGAGGCTTCCGGTTAGCATGACTGTAAGGAAATCAGCCCTCTTGGCCTGAAGCTTTGGAAGAATGTGGAACATTTCTTTCTCTGAAAATGGCACTTTGGTCCGATAGTCCATCTGAGAGAGGAGAGTATCCCTCAGTACTGAAACCTATGGGAAGATAAACTTTAGTCAGTAATCATGAAACAGCAGAGGAACAGCAAAAGTCCTGTGACAAAAACCTTTCAAATGTATTCAAGGACAAATCACAGAAAGTGTTTTTTTAAACATAAAACCATAAACAAGCAGGGTACATACATAGTAACAGTGGTGATATAGTAACAATACAAATATTGAACTGTTTAACACCACAGGGCTGAATTCTGTACTCTGATTGGTCAGAAGCTGTTGATTAATTTTCCCTAACAGCAGCTCTGATGGTCGTGAGCTGGAAATCACAGGGTTACCGTATATTAATGAGCTCATTCTACATGAAATACATCATTTCTATAGTAACAGCTCATTCACAGGGAAATGTACATCAGCATTCTGCTAATAATAATCAGATTAAAAAACATGTAATCATTGATTCTGAAGTTTTCTCAAAGTAAGATGTTTCTTTCACATTTATAGAAAGAGTCTCCAGTGTCAGCGCTCTGTAACAGTCAGAGCTAAAGCCGTAACTACATTTTCCAGCACCTTCAGGACGAGTTTAATTGTGATTACGAGTAACATAGCAAGCTAGGATTTTTCTTGCTTTATTAATTTCAAGAGAGGAAAAACAAGTGAGGGAGTGAGTGTTTATAGCTGCTATAACATAAGTAACAGGAACTAACTTGTTTCACTGAAGTTCTGCAAGATTAAATGCAACTATACATGGATAAAAAGTATTATGTGTTCTTTATGAAATAAAAAATTGTGATCCTTTGATGAAAATTGTAATTGTTGTGGTATAAGGGGAATAAAACATTCGGGGACACTAGGGGAAACTAATCAACTTCAGGGTTGCTACAGTAACTTGACGAATACACACAATGTTTTAGTTATTTTATATTTCAGGTCATGAGATCAGAGAATTAAATCAGACGCTTATTAAAAACACCAAATTACACATATCATTTTCTTCTTTAAACACTTTAATGTAGTTTTGGTTTTGTACATCAGATTTTCAGATTGTCTCTGTTACATATTTGTATAGAAAAGGCACAAAAATGCAGATTTTCCCTTTTTAACATCAGAGTGAATCCAGATGTACCAGTTTATTATTCGCTAGATACACTCTAACGGCCCACGTCACATGCATGTAACAGAATCCATGTTTTAATTGTGCGTGTGCATTCATAATGTGTGTACTCTTCTCACTTGTATCGTGTGTGCGTGTGTGTGAGAGAGAGAGATACTGTACTCCTGATTAGAAAAGTTCCATATACATGCTGTAAGTGTATACAGGCATAAACAATATTTACATTCATACAAAATAAATGTGTATCATACAGAATTATCATACACACCAGGCATGAGCCCATAACGTTCCATATCATCAGGACTGTACTGTTACCATGGAAACAAATCCTACTGATCTACAGAAAGAAAATTTTAAATCGAAGCTTCATCTGTAAAAGAGGAGTCCGATCTCATGATACAGAAACGATTATCAGCACATGCCTGAAACATACCGTAACTCTGATCCGTTTATTCCATTCAATAACAATAGTTTTTTGTTGTTTTTAATAACTATACTGCTGAAATTACATTTGTTACAGAAAACAGTGCAACAATAATAGAACTTGTGTACATCACTGCAGTATTTAGAAATCTCTTAAATTGTATAATTGTTTATTAAGTAAACTTTCTCTTTACACAGAATCACCCTGCAGGATCATCATGCAGCATATGGTTATATACATCATACACACTCAGCTTCTGTGTTATAATCAAGGCATGTGTGTGTTATAACATGTTTATATGCATGTGTATATGACATGAGAACTGAGTGTTTAAGCAGCGAGATTTGTGTACAAAACTGTATATCTGACATTTTTATTCATCAGTTTCTCTTTAATATATTTATATACTCTCTCAACACACAGAACCACGCAATAATAATAATAATAATAAAACAATAATAACGGAGGTTTATGTGTGTGTGTGTGTGTGTGTGTGCAAATTAAGCACAAGTTAGCAGCCTGTTGAAACGCACAGTCAACTTTCGTGTGCAAAAGTGCAGGCTGCAGCGTGGAGAGCAAACAACATACAACTAGTACCTCACTGTTACACACACAGCTTTATACGACCTTAATAACACTTACTCACGACATCATCCTCCAGTCTAAATAAACCTGACAGTGCTGGCTAACCTCCCAGAGAACCAATACTAGTCACGTGGTGTTAGCTTAGCAAAGCCCCAGCACACAGCTTCACTCTCACCGTCAACCGAATTATGGGATTGCGCGTTGTTACCTGATATCAGCAAATATTTGCGTATTATGACGGAGGTCACAAGGTATAACCACTCATCATGACCACACACACAGAGCAGGTTCATGTCTCATCTTTGCATAATGTGATTATTTGAAAAACATGGCTGCAGTGTCACACGTCAGCACTAATGGAAGCACAAACACTAACCCTCTGTAGTTTATAGCCCTTCATTAAGGTACACAAAGCTGTTCCTGTAGCACACACACACACCTCACACACTATTGCACAGTCTGAGTGGAAGAACTTTATTGGCATCCTCATGCTATGACTCTGATCATTTTTCCAGCTCACATCACACCTGAATCCGGTCTTTAACTTTCCCCCTCATTCACGTTTCCTTCATCAACACTCGTATTTAAAATTACATTCCATCACACACTCAGCTTGCTTTCCTAGAACACTAACACGTCACATCTGAACCAAGACTCTTCAATTCTGTGTAAAATTAGGTATGATGCTCTAAAGAAGCGACGACTTCAATTATCTCGCAGGATTCCTCAGATCCTGTGGCGCGTGGTCCGATGTTTCCTCACTTCCCTGCTCACAACTTTCGTTCCTACCCGCAAGTATTTTCTGCAAAAACGGAAGAAAGCGTATAGGCGTGGCTCCATCTTCTCCTGTCATATACGAGCTCTTATTAAACGTGTACGGAGACATTAGGAAGAGGAATAAAGTTTGGAAGGAAGGAGCTGAGATTGTCGGAGTCTCTGGTGTGTGAATGTAGCGAGTACAGTTAGCTCACTTTGCTAATCTAATCTGAGAACGAAGCCGAGGAAGTGACACGTAAATCACACAGTTTTCACACTGATTAGTGTGTTAGTTAATTTGTGTTTAACTGGTTAGCGTTAGAATAATATATAGCGACAACAGCACCAGGCCACGCCCACAAGCAACATGAGAGATTCAACACCTGTTAAGGCTAATTGATTTTTCTCTGTCCAATCTATTCCACTGCCTGACCCGCATCTCTGCAGAAATCTAACGCCACTGTGGTGACCGCAGTAACTGATTGGTCAGTCTGCTTGGTCGCATCGTATTTCCTCCTGTTCTTTCTTCTCCGCAAAAATCAGCAATCTGCGATCAGGATATTGTGTAAAGATAAAAGTGTGAGGCTCTGTAGTGGCTGTAAATCGTTACAACACCGAGTTTAATCCTGCACGTAATCCTGTGGATTTAAACATGATGGTGTTATTTTTGTGCCTCGTTCCTGAGAGCAGTGGGACGTTCACTCCGAGTCACTCGTCCTGCTGAATACAAACGAGTTAAAACACTTCAGAAACGCTTTCAGTCAGAATTCACTCGGTTTATAATTAAATCACGTCAGATTTCTTTTTCCCCGGTAAATTTGTTTCAGGATATTTTGGCCATGTCATTTTCTGTTTATTATTCCTTCAGATGAACCACAGAGTTCGCATTCTGCTCTTTTCTACATGTAAAATCAGCAAATTCTTTCATGATCAGGTTTCATTTGATAGCGCCTATGGCGTACACAACAGTCTTTCGTGTGAACATTGAGATAGAGCAACTGTTGAAATCTGATTAGCCAAGGGCAGCCATGTTTTATTTTATTTAGCTTAAAAGGAAAAGCTGTGCGATTCTGAGAATGAGGAAGTTCTGGACTCACTGATGGGTTCTGGGAGTGTGAGGGTGTAAGATCGAGGCAGAGTGAAAATGACCGTAATGAAACGGCACCTAAAACACAACCCAGTTCTGACACAATGATCACTATGATGTGTGAAAATGAGAGAAATATTCTCCACACCGCTCGTTTCACCAGAACATCACAGCTTGTGTCATTATTGCGAATGACCGCGTTGCGGTTCTCTCACGGCTCCGAGCTGCAACTTCTAAAGTGCAGGAGTGTGAAAGTACAGTACTGAGAGAACACAACACTCAGACAGAGAGCGCCCGATACCCAAACACAAGTGTTCTGAACATGCGTACATCACATGACCATCCACAAATCACTTTATTTTCATCCCTGTCTGGCCCAAACACTACTGGGTCACGGGGCTGGACTTTATGCAAAGTAGTCCTAGTGCCACACTGAGAGCAGACCAGTGTTTGTCCTGAAGAGGAAGACTTCTCCTTAGCGTCCGAGCTCATCGATCTAATATCGAAACATTATTAAACCATATGAAGCTCGTCAGGCTCTAACACTAGCTCACCTCGGAGTGAGTGAGCCGAGTGGAGACACAGGTACAGCATGATGAAAAACTGCAGCCATGTTTGTTTGATGCTTATGTCAATGTAAGCTTTCATACACCATTAAATAAAAATAGTTAAGAGCAATAAAAATAATCAGACTATTTACTTCCCCAGAATCACATTCCACACACTCCACATTGTTATATTAACATCCACAACCACACCCTCCAGTAAAGCAGCACTAATCGCACAATGTGAAATGATGTCATTTCACAGCTTGTCAATAACACCATGACATTGGATATCACATTTAATCATCACATTTGCATATTCCACTTTGGGAAGCAGAGCACCTTTAGATCTAGCAAAAACCGGGTTTATATTCTGAGATGCAAAATGAGTTGGCCTGTCGTGAGGACCGTCCACACACCGGGCGCTACACGGCACAGCAACACCATATACAACTTCAACAACGAAAAATTCATATTAAATTAATGTGTGACAGAAATCAATCAATCAATCAACAGATGCACATGATATTAAAATAAAAGGCAGCAAAATTACCTAATGCATCTTTACGGCTCTCGCTTAGCACGACCTTTGTGATCTTAAATATCACTTGGATGCCTTTTAAAGGTCCTAAATACCACAAAGTGCACATTTAACGGTCAACAAGATCACTCACTTAGCACACCTTTAAAGGTCAAATGAGATCACTTTGCGCACCTTTAACAGTCAGTGATTTCACTTAGCACACCTTGAATGATCTATGATATCATTAACGCGCCTTTAACAATCAGTGATGTCACCTGGTGCTTTAAAAATCACTTTTATAATGCATCACCCGTTTAAAAAAGTCTCATTTTAAAGTGCAAAGAAGCAGATAAAAAGCTGAGTGTTCATGTTGAAATTATGCACAAGACCATAGAAAACAAGTAAAAACACAGCAGCTCTAGTGTGCTCACCTCTCCATTCCTCACAAACAAGAACATGCAGAAATCACACCGTGATTCACAGCCACTCTGCTGCTGCATACAGTATATGGTGCACATTTAAGAGTTTTCAGATGAACTGACAACATGACCGGGCCATTATAAAACACCGAAAGCAGGAAATGCCAGAACGTGAACACCACCAGCTGATTACACACAGACACAATTCCTGATGCAGAGTTGGCTGAGATGTGTGTGTAGCATACATGTTGTGTGAGTGAGCGAGTGTGTGTGTGTGTGTGTCCACTCTCAGCTGTTTTTGTGCATCAGTTTAGCGAGGATGTGCTGGAGGTGAGCACGTGGAGAGAGGACGGAGTGACGTTGTGGGCGGAGCATGGCAGAACGTGGGCGAGGCATCCCAGGGTGGAGTCGCTGGTTAGCGTGAGCTGGGCTGCTCTCTGCCGAGCGACTGCGCTGAATGAAGGACGAGTGCGGATACTCTTCTGTCTCCAGAGCAGAGGATGAGAAGACGTAGGAGGCGAGACGGCGGAGCTGATTGGGACGAGGAGATGGTGGTCGATCCTCATCCACCTACGAGAGAGAGAGAGAGAGAGAGAGAGAGATATTAAAATAGAGGGATTATGGGAAAAGAGTGTTACATCCAGCCATGTGCCAATAATCAGTTGTGAAATATCACAATGTTGTAAATTTATTAGAGCATTAACGCTTCTAAACGTCGACATGTCCTGTGTTCTTTTTCAGAGGAGGCTGCCTAAGTAGGGAAAATTGTTGGAAATAGTAAAGGTGAGGAGGGACAGCTGTCCTCTAAACACCATGAACAAATTGTGAACAAATGTGAGCATGATGCAGTAACTGTCGCTTGTTCCCCAATTCCACTGCACTGTGGCCATCAGCTAAGGAGAACATTCACACCAGCCTGTGTTCAGTTATCTATGCAAGTCGTGAATTAGGTCATACCTGTGGGTTAAATCAGGTACCATTTTTTATCCTAGTGAGTGCTGCCAATTTTTGTGTTGCTTAATGCCATTAACCTCTCCTTATAACTATCTTGCAAGATGTTCTCGGTTTTACTCTACAATCACAAGTCGCTCATGTCATATACACTCTACAGCCCATTATACTTTAATTTAGCAAAGCAAGCTAAGTGTACTAGCTACTTACACACACCAGAGACACCAACAATATCTGCTACTTCCTAGCCCATATATGACAGGAGAAGATGAAACCACGCCTATAAGTTTTTCTTCCGTTTTTGTGGGAACTAATTGCAGGTAGGAACTAAAGTTGTGAGTGGGGAACTGAAGAAACATTGGACCACACGCCATAGGATCGATCTGAGGAACCACACGAGACAATTGTTGTGATTTGTCATGGCTTTACAGCGCCGTAAATAATTTATACAGAATTGAGAGAATCTAAAAGAATTTTGCTGAAAACACCACTCTGTGTCACACATACAACGGAAAATTAACTCAACTGGCCACTTTGTCACTTGTTAGTGTGAACATGGAGTAACATCTAACTTCTTAAAGCCTCGGATGTGCATTTATAGATCTTAATTAACATAGCCTCACATCTTTACACCCAAGTTTCTGGGGAATCGAGGAGACCATCATTTGAGATTTGTCCATCACAGTGTATGCTTGGGACGTGTGACCAATCTGCTGCATGTGCAGTAATGCTAAAGTCTCAGTCATATGGAGATATTAAAAGGTACGATCAGCACATGGCTGGAGGTGACACGTCAGTCGTGAAACACATGCAGTAAGGAGAGACGAACACTCAGAACAGAGAGAAGCTAGCTCTCTCTCTCTCTCTCTCCCCTAGTGGAGAAGATTATCAGGTTCTGTCTGTTTCAACCCGGCACACGTACAACACAATGAGTCTGAAGGATGCAGCTGGGTTCATTATTTCTCAGTCTTGCTTATCAATACTGTGTGAGAACCATCACTGTGACTACACACAACACACACACACCTACATACACAGGGTTTAAGATGGGAAAACATCAAGTAAAATAAATAACGCAGTAACAAGTGAGATGATGATGATGATGATACAGAGAGAGATAATACAGAGAGAAGGTGACGATCCTAAACTGTGCTTACCCCAAACACCTGTTTTCTCCTCGTGTGCTGATCCACGTGCTCATGTTTCTCCTCAGGGAAATAATGGCAAACGTTTGAGTGATAAAAAGGTGCGGTTACGCAAGAAGGAAAGAGACTGCTGGAGGAAAAAAACCGTAAATGATGCGAGGATCTAAGTCTTCAGGGTGTCTGCAGGTATCCCCAATCTTCATTTAATACTTTAATATTCCACTTAAAATACCTCAAATTTGTCACCAGATCACTGTTGAATTCTGGATTGTGATTCGTCCAAAGGTGTTGATTCATTTTCTATAACAGCACCTCGGACAGTAGTGGAGCTGCAAATTACAGGTTTTTGCAGTATTAATGTGCTCGTTCTAATACGATACCATCTCTGTAGCAACAGCTCACTCACAGGGACACAGTGGACACTCCACTGATAATAAACACATTCATAGTCATTGATAAGGTGAAGTTCTCAAAGTATGTCACCGAAGTTCCACAACACTAAATATAACTCTAAATGGATGAAAAGTATAACATCATTTTTTTTAATAGATGAATTTTAATTGTTGGCAAAGTGCTGTGGTACAAGAGTTATAAAACACTTGGGGATGTGCTGTTCTAGGGAAATCGTCCATTTGGAGTGGTAACAGTAACTCCACTTCATCACACCAGCCTGACTTTAACACACAGAGTGATTCAGAAGAGAAATATGTGCATGTGCAGTAATATTCAGAGACATGTTGTGTTTGACCTCCATTTCACCATTACCGAATGAAAACTATGGTGTTATATTAGCTTCAAAAAGTCTCAAAATTCAACTTGAGTAAGCGAGTGCTGAGAAGTCACAAGCTCGTAAGGAGGGTTGAGCAAGCGCTCGTCACAGCCCTGTGTGCAAGCCCACATGCAATGCAAAGGTTTGTTTTCCGGTTGCAGATACCGTCCTGTGTGCTCGTACAACTTTTGAGACTAATTTAATGCCATAGAAAACACTGAACTCATTCCCCCCCACTGGGTTAGAATTATAATTTCAGATAAATGGAGATTAGTTAGGACCTGCAGACATCCTGCTCTTATACAAGAGAGGAGTGTGGACTCACGCTGGGAACACTGCGACATGTGCACTTTAATTCTGAAATGAAAGAGTGATCATTGTATAAAGGTAAAATATGAAGCTTAAAACACAGGAAATTGCTTGGGTGCTTTTACTTTCAACATTTAAAAGGGCTCACTGCGGCACAGTTACTAACCAATAAATAAATATTTACACACACACACTTCCAAAAACATAAAACCTTCACCCAATAACATAATGCAGATATATACAGTGCCTTGCAAAACTATTCCCCCCCCCTTGGTGTTTGTCCTGTTTTGTTGCATTACAAGCTGGAATTAAAATGGATTTTTGGAGGATTAGCACCATTTGATTTACACAACATGCCTACCACTTTAA
>JAOANJ010000020.1:518629-530615 GCA_026413345.1 Ariopsis seemanni
GAGGAAACCCACGCGGACACGGGGAGAACATGCAAACTCCACACAGAAAGGCCCTCGCTGGCCACGGGGCTCGAACCTGGACCTTCTTGCTGTGAGGCGACAGCGCTAACCACTACACCACCGTGCCGCCCAGAAAGGATTTATATTTCACAAAATCAACTGATATTTGACATTAAAGCTTGGGTCATGGTCAGTAATAGCGCAGTCTAAGCAGCACTGCTGTGTTGGACAGCGCTGTCCAGGGTGGGCACCAAGAAAGAAGAATGGTGCGACGGGTGAAGTAGTCCATGACCCATGCACCCCATTTACAGCACCACCTCCCAGAACAAAATCCCAGCATCCCTGTATATGATGTTTGATGCAAACTGGGTAAAGTGGAATCTATTGAAGTGAGGATGTTTGGGAATGTTCTCCTGCTCTCTACATCACCAACACTCCATGGTCCAGTTAGTGCAAAATGGAGTGATGTGTGACACTCTGCAGATTTTCCTGTCCACTTGTGTATTTAGACCTAACCATGGAGTGTTTTTTTTAGTCACAATGAGATCATTTCACTTCCAGTGGAGGTGTAAAGTTTATTGATTACTATACATGTCCAGTCTGAGCTGTAGTATTTTTGCTCTGGTTGTATAACGGATCTTCTCAAGGCCAAATGTTATCCCAATGCTGGAATCAAACTTATAGAGTTTACAGGTTTATTAAACTGATGTCATCTTTTATTTCACTGGAACCAGAAAATTAAACCAGCAAAAATAACACTGAAAAATGTTTTGACAGAAGGTAATAAAGAAAGATTTTTCTCTTCACAAACAGAGTGTATATGTACTCTGTGTGCGCGCGTATACCTGTAAAGATGTGTGATAGACCTGTGTTTAGAGCTTCACCTGTGTCGTGACCTGTTTAAGTCACTCTAGTGAGTTGGCAGCAGCAGCTTTGGACTCATTTTCATGAACCTTGTCCACAAGCAGAGGCTCCAACAAGAAGCACAAATTCCACATCTCTGGAAGATTTGGATGCGCCAGTCTGTTTATTTTTCATTTTTGATAAATGCGATATTCCAGAGTGCAAATATTTCCTAATCTCCCACTGTATGTGTGTTGTAATGCTTGCATGTTTTTTATGGTCAACATACTGCTGACGTCCTCTCCAACTCCGCACCCCTTCCTGTCAAGAACCTTACAGCACTGTTATTTCTGAAAGCAGCACCCAGTGATCAAAAACCAAACATTAAACAATAATGTAAGGGAAGGTGTAAATGGCTCTTATAACATGGTTGTTATTCTGATGAAGTGTTTATGTATTTTGTATAAAATTATAATCCAGAGTGTCTCATAAATTCCCAACTGAGCCACTGCTTTAACACACAAACTGCACTCTCACCCTCTCTACCGTCAGTGCTGTTGCAGCTCTATATTATTATTATTTTTCTAGTGGACGATTCCTGATCTCGGATTCAGTTACAATAGATGTCTACGACCTCTGACCCCAGTTACAAATCAAATCTAGGGTTAGGGTTACATCCAAATCGGATGTGAGAAAATCAGCTGATGAGAAACACTAATGTTAAATGACTCACCTGTCTGTTCTTCTTCTCAGCCTGAGCAACAGCAGAGGGACTGGAGAGCTGCTGCTTCATCTCCTACACACACACACACACACACAGAAAACATTAAAACAGGATGAGGGATGATGATCTACACCATGAGTGTGGCAGTGTTTAAATTAAGACACCAAGCGCGTTACAGCTGTGAAAGTTAAACTACTGAAATAGAAATATGCAACTGGTCTAATAGCCTCACCCGGGGGGTTAGGATGTACGTACCTGTACAGCAGTGCGTGTTTGCTCCACGAACTCTCTTCTTTCCTGCAGTTCGTTCTCACATAGACGGAATTTACTGGGGTTCGACTGCACAATACCTCTGTCAGTCAAGGCTCAAACGCCCCACACACACACACAAAACCCAACATCACTGTCTGTCTTTCCTGTCTCTCTCTGTAGAACACTGATGTTCTTCTGTAGGTCCCAGCCGATGATCGATCTGTCTGTCTGTCCCTTCCCTACAGTTCCCTCTCTCTCTCTGTGTGTAGGATACTGATCGTCTCCTGTAGATCCTCCAAGTCCCACTCGATGGCCCGTAAACAGTTGCGCAATTCATTTTTGCTCCATTCGAGTTCATCTTGGCTCACAGGTTCCTCCTCCTGGAGTAACTCTGCCCATCTCTCACACAATCCCCGCCCACGCAGCACCGCCTTCTGCACTTCACTAACAGAGAGAGGGTGTGTGATCATGAGTGTTCCCTACATCCTCAAAACAGCACACCTTTTACAGTGAGCATTCTGAGGGAGACTGAGAGAGTCCTGTCACATGGCCAGACATGGAAACAAACATTTAATGTGAGCTTCCAGTCATTTAGTGGGATTCAATAAAGTCTGAAAAATAATCATGAGAACTTAATGTGTTATTGTTTAATCAGTGACTGAATAAATAATAAATATTCAGCTACATCAGTTTACAGTTCGGAGGGACAGGAATTAGAAAGCTGAGTGGAGAGACAGGCTCTGAGAGTGAGCTTGAGAAGAAGTGAGAAAAACACGATTTACTCACTGCATTACTGTGCATTTTACAAAACGTTCATGCGTTTATAGATTAAACACTGCACAGAGTAAACACCAGAGGAGTGCAGCATTGATCATCTGCTCACTTTAACAGTCACCATACAGTCCAGTTCATTTTTACATCCTCATAAGTGAAGAGGGGAAGGACAGACCCATTTATCTACAGCCCCAAATCAGAAAAAGTTGGGACGGGATGTTGAAATTGAAATTAAAACTGAAAATGATTTGTAAATAATATTTGACCTGTATTACACTTGGAACAATACAACAGCACATTATTTTAGATTTTACCTCATGAATTTTTTTTAAATAAACACTTATTTCAATTTTTATATTTGAAACACATTTCAAAAAAAATGTTGGGACAGTAAAGCATTTCCCACTTTACAATGTTTATAAATGTTCCCGTTCCTTCTCCCAACACTTAAAAGCTGTTTATGGACTGAAGACTCCATGTGAAGAAGTGTTTCAGGTGTTATTTTTGTCCCGTTCTTCCCGTAAACAGGTCCTAAGGTGTATAACAGGTCGGGGTCGTCACTGTCATATTTATCATTTCTAAATTCTCCACACATTCTTTATTGGGGACACGCCCTCTTCTTCCACAGCCACGCCTATGTAATGTGAGGAGAATGTGGTTTTGCATCGTCTTGTTGAAATCTCCCTGGAAAAGGCGTCGTCTTGAAGGCAGCAGATGTTGCTCCAAAATCTCAGTGTACTTTTCTGCGTTAATGCTCCATCACAGAAGTGTAAGTTACCTTTACCAAGGGCACTGACCCAAGCCCATACCATGACACACCCTGGCTTTTGGACTTGTTCCTGCTAACAGTCTGGATGGTCCATTTCTTCCAAAAAAGACCTGGAATACTGGTCTGTCTGACCACAATACCCGTTCCCACTGTGTGATGGTCTATCCCAGACGCCTTCGAGCCCAGAGAAGTCGACGGCGCTTCTGGACACAGTGAATATAAGGTTTCCTTTTTGCACAGTAAAGTTTTAACTGGTGTTTGTGGATGTAACTCTGTATCATAGCTTGATAAAGGTTTTCCAAAGTAATCCCGAGCCCATGTGGTTCTATCAGCTGTAGATGAATGATGGTTCTTGATGCCGTCTGAGGGATCGGAGATCACGGGGGTTCAGATTAGGCTTGAGCCCTTTACACACTGAAATTCCACCAGAGTCCTTGAATGGTTTAATGATATTCTGCACCGTAGAAGGTGAAATATCCAAATCCCTTCCTCTCTTTCTTTGAGGAAATATTGTTTTTAAACATTTCAATAATTTTCTCACACATTTGTTGATAAACTGGAGATCCTCGGCCCGTCTTTACTCCTCAAACACTCGGCTTTTCCTGGAGACTGATTTTGTACCAAATCATGATTACAGTCGCCTGTTATCATCACCTGTTTCACATCACATCATTATTTAATAGTCGTACCTTATTACTTGCCCTAAATGTCCTCCATCCCAGCTTTTTTTTGGAATGTGTTGCAGGACTGAAACGCAGGAATGGATGGATATTAACGAATAAAATGATGTTGACCAACAAAACATGAAATATCTTCGGTTCATTCTGTCTGTAATCAAAGTCAAAGTACATTTACAAGTCACTGCTTTCTTTATTTATTTACATTTTCCACACCATCCCAACTTTCTCTGATTTGGGGTTGTATATCAAAGTCTGAATTTACACCCAAATAGTAATAAAAGTTAATCATAATTTTAAGGACCCTGTGAATATTTTTAGTCATTTTTACTGTAATTCTTCTCATGTTTCTTCATATGAAATTTGTGCTCCTGTTTTTCATTTTATTGTGAATGTTTCCTCAAATTTTACTGTTGTTTGATGTTGAACCTTTCCTTGAAAAACACTGTTTTAACCCAGTGATCTCCAGAGATTTTAGAGAAATAGTGTTTTATAAAAACAGATTATTGTAAAAGTATTAATCAGTCTTTGAACAGACACACAGCACTGAGATGCTCTGACATGTTCGAGATATTTTAAAGCAAGCTAACTTCGGGGAAGTCCGTAGATTTCTCAGTAAATTTTACTGGAACGTTCTACACCTGTGATCAGGGAGTTTTATTGAGCAGTATTTCATGAACAGGATTTATGAATTATTTAGTAGTTCAGTGTCTCTGGACTATACTTCAGTATTTATTTTTGTTTTTATTGTGTTGGTGATAAGATTGTGAGAACAGCAGCAAAACAGTGATGAACCTCAAGGTTTTATTTCATAGTAATCCGTCTCTCGGTTTTTTTTTTAATCTAGATGTTTAATATCTTTTTTTTTTTTTTAAATCCATTTTATGCCTCTGACCCACAGCTGTATTTGTCTGTAGATCATCTCTGTTATCAGACCTGATTGGATTTCTACAGATTTACAGATGACCCTTGGTTTTCTTGCATCTAATGCAATGCTAACGATTTGAGTTATACATTTCCATCGACACTCTGATGAATTTGTTCAGTTCTGTTATTTCCTGTTCAGAAATATGATCAAGATTAGATCAGTTTTGTTCTTTCGACTTCTGAGAATAACGTTCATGCTTAAATTTTATCATTTATAACATTTTTATTTCTCGCATGATCTTAAATCTTTTCGCTGGCTCACAGTGACGAAGATTTCATTTCAGAAGTTGTGTGATTATTTACACAGTGAAAGTTCCTCGTGTTCAGACTCAGGTTACGCGTGTGTTTAATTTCTACACATCATGTTCAGATCATTAAATCGACCTGCACAGACTTCACATCTTCGAGGTTGAGTTTCTCAACACTGCATTAATATTCTACAGTGAATGAAAGCAAGAGACAATGAAATGTATTTTAATCTGCTTTAAAACATGTAAATAAATGTATAACAGTGGCTGAAAGTATTCTGAGAGTCCTGTGAGGTTGATAGTCCTGCAGGTTGTGATGCAGGTGAGTATTTTTGTGTGTGTGCGTGTGTGTTTGACCTTCAGTAATCCTCCCACAGTCACCCAGACTGTACCTCAGCATTTCACTGCAGCAGCTGCTGAAGAGCACAAAGCGCAGGAATAAAGGAAGAAACGCTGAAGAACACTGATGACGAGTGTGTGATATTCCTGATTGATTACAGATTAATTAGTGATTTATTGTAGCTGTAGCGTGTGATGTTGAAATGCTGTCCCGTATGTTTCAGTTACGCACCATCACACACAGTGTTAATTATACAGCGTTATTATTATCATCAGAGCTGCTGGAAATAACGTGTGATCTCTCAGAGTGTGGGCGGAAGTCATGGAGACGCTGTGTGTGTGTGTGTGTACAGATCTGAGGAGAATAACAGCGGGCTTTATGGGAATGGCTGCTGCTGTACTACTCTGTGGCTCTGTTGTCTCTGCAGTCGGATTTTTCTGGGAAGAGAAACTCACACAGCATGTATCAGGACTACTGTTCCTAATGTCAGGTACTTACACACACACACAAACGCACACACACAAACACACACAGTCATGGTTCAATGTTCCTTTGTGCTGCAGGGATCTTCTGCACCATCTCCTTGTGCACCTACGCTTCCAGCATGACCTATGACCTCTCCCGAAACCCTCCCTTTATCTACGGTCTCCCAGGCGACGTGGACCATGGATTTGGTTGGTCGGTGTTGTGTGGGTGGGCGTGTCTCGGGCTGACGGCGGCATGCGGCTGCATCAGTACCGCCTCCCCCTTCATCACACGCCACAAAAACACACACACCTCTGCTGTGTGAGAGTGCTCAGCAGCTACTGATGGACTCAACCACACACACACGTTATTACACCATATTTTTTGGACTAGACGTTACTCTGGGGTGTAAGACCCTCCCATCCCATGTCCCTTTAATAGGGGTGGAGCTTCATTGTAATCAACCAATCACAGACTTGATCATGTGACACTCCAATTATAGTATTATAGTTCAACACTACACTGTATGTGTATATATTTAGGTTGTTGATTGTGAAATATGATCGGTCGTTGTCTGGTTAAACCCCACCCCCATCATCCCAGCCACCCATCCCCATACACACACGTAAGGACTGTTCCCTGAGCACAGTGATGATGGTCGCAGGTGTGTGTGTGTGAATATTGTGTAACGGAGCTCAGATGAACAGAGTCACAAAACCTGAACACAGTGTTAATGAGGAGTCTAAGAACCTGCACTAATTACAGCTCGTTAGTGACATTAAGGATGGAACGATGAGGTGAACACACAGAACTCAGCATTATTATTGTTGTTGCAGTAATAATAAGAAGAATTAATAATGCTGATGATTACCTTGTGGCTGTTAAACACTCTGTGTGTTCCTGAGTGTGAACTGTGAATAATAAAGTCCTGTACAGATCTAATAAAGCAGTGTGAAGATAAAGACTGGTGTGTGTGTGTGTGTGTGTGTTATAATACTTGAGACCAGTCTTGAGACCATTTTGTGAAGGACTTCGTCTCGTCCCAGAATTGACCCCATTTGTACTCGGGCTGATCTCAGACTCGGGGTCTTATTCCAACACGGGTTGGGACCACAGCTGGAGGGATTTCACTGAACTACCTCTGCACTGTCTGATCTATTTAACATCATGACTGTACAACTTCCTGCTTCGAATACAACCGAGAACATGACTCACTGCTAGTCTGAAGTTACTGTGAATGGCTGGCCTGTTAATCGCACTGGTCCTGACTCGGTCTCAGTTCAGATCATCTGGTCTAATTCACAACCTGGTCTTGATTTAGGTGATGGTCTGGACTACAATACTAGTGTGTGTGTGTGAGAGAGAGAGAGTGAGAGAAAAAAAAACTTACTGCCACCTAGTGGACAGTGTAAATTATTTAACACAATTCCTCTTTATTCCACTGCTGAGGGAATAAATGATCATGTGCTTATGGGTCTGTCTTCCTTTCTGTAGGTCAATCTGTCTGTCTGCCTACGTATAGATGTAATAAATACAGTAAATCTCTGTCAGTAGGTGGCGCTGCAGCGTCCTTCATCACACCGCCCATCATGAAGATTGGCTTTGAACAAGTCCTTCATCTTTTCATTAAAATGTTCAAGCGAATCACAGACAGCAGTTTCAGCTCCATCACACTCAACATGATCTTTAATCATCTTTGAAACTTCAACAAAACAAACATACACAGTGTGACATCATCACTGTGGCCATTAAAGCTTTGAACACCAGTATCCTTGATTTCACTTCTCCCAAATCACTGCAACACATTCCTCTGAGGAACAAAGAGCCCGAGGGCTCACCGCACCATGAGGAGGTGTTTCTCAGAACCTGGAGGAGGCGAACACTCCATGCTAACTGGACCCACAGTGCAAGGTTAGTGTTTGCTTAGTAATTTTACCATCACATCTGAGGTCAATGCTGAGCTTCCTGATGGGTCTGTCTCACTCTCACGGTGTCTTTCCAGGCTCTGGATGGTCAAACACCGCTGTGTGTTCGCGCCACTGCTAGCCTCCTTCAGTGTAGTGTCCAGTTGCCTAGCAACAGTGTTGTTCTGACTTTACCACAGTGAGAATAAATAATATTTTATGAAAAACTCCTGGATTAAACACCAGCATTTAGGACACAGCCATTATTAAGTGTTCATGAACAGCCCGTTTATTGTCACACAGCAGTGATGAATGATATTAAAGCCCATATTTATGTGTAATAAAGCTGTCTCAGATTATTCATAAATATTGTGTATATTTAAAGTCAGAATCCTGCTGTACACTACATACAGCTGATAAAACCACTGTTGAAACATGCACACTGAGTCAGGTTCACTAGTGTGAGAGCACTAACTCACTAGCCCCGCCCCCTCCTGATGAAACACTCAGTGCAGAAGTCGGTCTGAATCGAACCCTGCGAGCTCGATTCGACTCCGAATCGACTCCCCTGCAGGAAGTGAATCAAACACGCCGAGGGTGGGGTTTTCTTTGATGTGAGCCGCAAAACTGAAAAGCCGCAGAAATGTGATTTAGGACATCTAGACCGAGGAAAAACCACAAAACGACTGATATCTTAAATTAAATGTTGCATATTATTTAATTATTCAGCACCGACTGCCTGATCGATCCAGATGTCCGGCTGAGTTTCTGCGCATGCGCACTTCATTTGCCCACGCCCCGCTATTCATGCTTCATATAATTGAAAAGCTGGAGGCGTGGCCTTCTGATAAGCTCATAAGATAATCAGCAGCCTATTGATTTATACTGGAAGTATTTTCTGAAAAAAGTTACAGTAATAGAGAAAATGTCACAAAATATTGATGATATTTTTTCATGAAGCTCTACGAATCTTATTAAATTGATCAATTTCTGCACAATAAATAATACACTTTAGCCCCGCCGCCTTCTGCAGTTTTCTCATGTGTTAATTTGCTTGTGGGCAGCATGGTGGTGTTAGCACTGATGGCTCACTGCAGGAAAGTTCTGGGTTCGAGCCCAGCGGCCGGCGAGGGCCTTTCTGTGCGGGGTTTGCATGTTCTCCCCGTGGGTTTCCTCCGGGTGCTCCGGTTTCCCCCACAGTCCAAAGACATGCAGTTTGGTTAACTGGCTACTCTACATTGTCCATCGGTGTGAATGGTTGAGAGGAGAAAACCTCCATAATAATCCAGTCGAAGGCAACGGGAAACCACTACTGTAAGGTTCCCTAGAAACTGTGATGGACGTCAGAGCCAGACCTGCCATCAGGCAGAACACTAAAGAAGAATTTGCTTGCAATGACAAAGTGCAACCGAATCAGATCAAATAAGAGAAAAGTACAAATTTCTCTCTCAATACCCAAAAGTGTAACAGAACCCTGTGTGTGTGTGTGTGTCCCCTGAAATATAAGCAGCTGTTATTAGTGCTCTCAGACTCCTGCACCTGATCGCATGTATGGCTTTTTAATTCTTCACTCTTTCTGTCTGATTACACACACACACAATGTTCTACATATCAAACAGAATAAAGTCACATCCTTACAGTAAACAGGGTTAGGGTTAGAATGAAGGGGTGGGGTTAGTGTCATCAGCAGTGGCATAACATGATAAAGTGCCTGGAAGATATTTACAGCCACAGGAGGCGGAGCAACTGTGAGAATAAGTGGGCAAGGTAAATGACAAAGTTGAGTGACATTATGAATAAACTTTATGCACATGAGAATTGAATGGAATCAAGGACTAGTGGTTTGTTTATTTCCCCATATCAGAAACATGATCTGTGTTTTTTTGGTTCCATAGGAGGTGGAGTTAGAATGAGGGGGCGGAGTTAGATGGGTGTGTATTCATACATTCAAAACAAACGTCAGCACTCAGATCAGGTTTAACATCAGCTCACTACAGAACAATGAGCAGGACATACCTCCTGGACACTTCAGACATTTAACACATCACAGATTAAAGCCTGAAGGACTTGCACATGATTTTAAATGCAAAAAAATAATAACAATAATCATTGTGAAGCTAAAAGTTCCAATGTTCCTACAGTGGATTCAAGAAACACAGATAGTTAACTATCATTTAATTTTAGTTAAACACTATAGAAATTCAAATTTCCCCCTGATCAGAGCA
The DNA here is from genome assembly GCA_026413345.1 of Ariopsis seemanni. Lineage (NCBI taxonomy): Eukaryota > Metazoa > Chordata > Actinopteri > Siluriformes > Ariidae > Ariopsis > Ariopsis seemanni. The sequence continues at coordinate 528,778 of JAOANJ010000020.1, forward strand.
GTGTGGGCGTGTCACACCTCAGAATGATTGACAGCAGGATCAGTGAGCTCGTCAGCAGTGAGGCTGCTGGAACATTCTCTCTGTCAGAACGGTGAAGAAATTTAAGAGTCAGATACGTGCAGAATTTATTCGCTCAGAGTCGTAGAAAAGTCTGAACATGAGTGAGTGAGATATTTCTCATGACAAGGTCAAAGCTGAATTTGCTCAGTCATGTGACAGGATGTAGGTGCTCATCATGACACACCCACACCTTAACACATCAACACTAATAGCATTAGTAGCTGCTTCAGACGTCTCTCAATTTGTTTTCAAGCCCAAAAAATTTAATTATGTTGTTTATTCTTCATTTTAAAAGACTGTCTCTAAAAGAGTCTCAAACAACATGATAATGATATCACTTCCTGTCTTTATAATATTTAAATAAGTTAGGATGTTCTGTGTGCGTGCGTTCAGAAGCCCTTGATGATGCAGTAGGCCTCGAGTGAGGAAAGGATGATGTAGAGGAGCCACAGGCTGAAGAACAGGCCACTGGTGAGGATCTTGGCCCCCCACGGCCCCCCCAGCTCACCCCCGATGTTGGGTCGGCGCCGGTACATAAGCACGGCGATGCACACAAAGGCGAAGATGGTGAAGAGTGTGACAGAGAAGGCGAGTGTTCCCGGTGCCACTTTAAAATCCTTACCATGCCACTGATGAAAGATGGCAGCAATGGACCAGGCCACACCGATACCCAGGAACACATTCACGGCGTTACTACCCGTCACATTCCCGATGGACGCGTCTGCGTACTGATCCTGTATTGCTGCCACCTTACTCGCAAATGTGTCTGAGAGAGAGAGAGAGAGAGAGAGAAACATTTTCATTTCTGTCTATCTCTGAGCTGGGTCTCAGACGGACCTCTAGCAGAGTAGTACTGTACTTTATGTACTTACTATTAAGCAAGCAATGCTACCAAGCTAAGCATTTAATAACCACAAAAAAAAATCTTTCAGTTTCCATGACAACAGGCAACTTCCTGTGGCTTCAGCTGAAACCAAACCCTCCTAAGGTAAAACTCGGACAGTAATACTGGTTCTGTAAAGTGTCACACTGTTTAAATGCTACAGCTAATTTATGTAGATGCTAAAACAGATAGAAATCATTAACTGGCCCATGGGCTTGCCAGGGCTCCATCTCAAACTCCATGTTGGTGTGGGTTACCTTGACAACCATTACATTGTGAAATAGCCTGAAACTCAGGGGTGGAGTTTAGGTCTTTTAAAATTCTTGCAGAAGCTGTGCAGGAAGTGAGCTGAAGAGTAAATCTGTGTGAAGAAGCGGTTGCTGTCGTGTTGCGTACCGGGGACGGAGGTGCCGAGGGCGACGAACACGACGGCAGTGACCGAGTCCTTGAGGCCAACGGTGCAGCCAAAATGTGAGGCGAGGTCTCCGATAAAGGCCGTGAGCAGGCCGATCATGCAGATGGAGACGATGAAACACGCCCAGCCATTCCAGTAGTCAGTGGGAGGAACAAACGCAAACGCCACCTTCCAGAAGATGGTCAGGAAGTGCATGACGTAATCAAAACATGATGGCATCTTCTCTTCTCCACACTCATCATCATCATCACCATCATCTCCTGACAGACACACACAGTACACACCCTGAAACACACTCATACACACAATACACACCCTGAAACACACACTCATACACACAATACACACCCTGAAACACACACTACACACCCTGAAACACACACTGATGCACACAGTACACACCCTGAAACACAGTTACACACACAGTACACACCCTGAAACACACACTCATACACGCACTACACACCCTGAAACACTCAA
>JAOANJ010000020.1:576480-593657 GCA_026413345.1 Ariopsis seemanni
CGCCGGCCACGGGGCTCGAACCCGGACCTTCTTGCTGTGAGGCGACAGCGCTAACCACTACACCACCGTGCCGCCCACTGAAGTATAGATATCAACAATTTTTTAAAAAGGATTCAATCGCTCTAGAAAATCTTAGCTTTAGATTTCAAAATTGTGGTACGGAAGACACTGGAGATCTTCGCCACTGACATTCACATTCACACAAATGTTTCAGAAATTTTAATGTAACAGACAACAGCGGAGAAGTTTGTAATGTTTTATGAATGAAACATTAAAAAGAGCTGCGTTCATTAAAGGAACATCGAGACACGTCACAATCACTTCCAGGTCTCGTGTGTGCCTGCTCAGTCCTGAACAACAATCGATGACCTTGACTCGTAATAAAATCACTGGAACACAGACTCTCATGGCTTTATTCAGGTTTCTGCTGAAAGAGCAACAAGTCCACCATTGCATCAGCTGTGAGACAGACGCCATCTTTAGCTAATGAGCAGCAAACAGTAATTACACTGGGTACTGATGATCAGACTCCATCACCACTGCACACACACACACTTTACTACATTAATCTTCTTTAAAACTTGATAGCATTGACTTTATCATCCACTATATTAAAAAAGCAGAGAGAATTTTTCATCAGTCTTTGCTGTGAAGGTTCATGTGCTCTCCCTCTCTGTGTGCGTGTGTGTGTATGTGTGTGTGTGTGCTGGGGTGTGTGTGTGTGTGTGTGTGCTGGTGTGTGTGTATGTGTGTGTGTGTGCTGGTGTGTGTGTGTGTGCTGGTGTGTGTGTGTGTGTGTGTGCTGGTGTGTGTGTGTGTGCTGGTGTGTGTGTGTGTGTATGTGTGTGCTGGGGTGTGTGCTGGTGTGTGTGTGTGTGCTGGTGTGTGTGAGAGTTCTCAGAAACACGTCTTATCCTCTACATTCCATCAGAAAGTCTATTTATAACTACATGGGACAAAATGTCAAGTGCGCGCGTGCACACACAAATTCTGAATAATGTAATGATGGATATATAAAATAACAGAATTTACAAATTATATTTAAGTCTCAGTGTGTTATAATTAGCACAGGATCAGTTTAGTGTTTTCTGTTCCAATGTAAACATATTCACGTTAAATATTAAAATACTGTATATATACACATATACATAATGCTATTGTATTATTCTAATTTAACATAATTTTAATATCATCATTTTATTTCATGTAGTTGAGCAGCGGGAGCATTCGGATTCATTTTTAAACCGTTTTGCGATTTGATACATCGAGGCTTCCGTAGCTCAACTCCCAGCGATGGCTCTGTCTCGATCCGCGTACTTCCGCACTAAACAGGAAGCTGATCCAGTGCGCCTGCTGGAGTAAAGGAAGCTGCTGCTGAACACTGAGTGGTCCAGTCGGGTGCGGATTGGGACGCGTCCCATGTGAGTGTAAAGCTGCGCACAGAGCTGAGGACAGAGAGAAGTTTCTTTTCTCCGGTTTACTGGTGTGTGTTTGTGAAGTAGTGTGTTTACCTCAGCAGGGTGAGTGAATAAATATTTATTTGTTTCTTATTACTGTTTGACACACTGACAGGTCTCTTGACTGTTCGCTTTATAGCCAATGCTAGCTCGTTAGCCTGTGACTGAGCACATGCGCTTCATACACACTGTGGATTTATTTATTTTTATTAATGCTAAGATAATAATGGTTAAGTCCGCCGGAGTAACACCGACCAGGAGAAAACAGAAAGAGAAAATAAAGTTGTGTCATCTTTTCGATGTTGTCTTTTGGACCATTTTGACTCCCCACTGAATCGATTCAGTTCAAAAGAATCGATTCCCACGGAAATGTTGTGCAGGCTGCTGGGTTTCGGTTCCTGTGCAGTCACAGACATTCAGCACTGAGGTTGTTGTGTGATGACTGATTTCTAGAAGCCTGGTGAAAATTACATCTAGTGCTGAGACAAGTACATTATAGAAATGATCTGGAGTCACTTGTGTTTGAGAATCGATTCAGGAGAAGTCCACTGAATAAACTTCTTCTTGTGTGTGAAACAGGTGCATGCAGGTGAGGTGGGTGTTATATACAGCTCTCTCAGCACTGCGCTCCTCAGATTCACTCAGACGACTCCCACTCGGACAGATACCCTTCACCAGGCGGTTTGAGACGATGGAGACAGAGGGCGTGCCCTCTGACAGCGCAGCAGGGTGTGGTCCGAGACCTGGAGAGACAGTGGAGACCGAGGGTACGTCCCCTAACAGCGCAGCAGGGTGTGGTCTGAGACCCGAAGAGACGAAGAGCGTGCCCTCTGACAGAGCAGCAGGGTGTGGTCTGAGACCTGGAGAGATGGTGGAGACAAAGGGCGTGTCCTCTGACAGAGCAGCAGGGTGTGGTCTGAGACCTGGAGAGACGGTGGTGAAGGAGGGGAAAGCGTCGGTGTTGTTTCCAAGTGCTAATGAGGTTTTCTACAACCCAGTCCAGGAATTTAACAGAGACCTAACGTGAGGAGCACATCATCGTCTTCTTAGCTGCTGATAGTCACGTGATGTTTCAGCTCCACCCACATCATATCATAACAAGCTAATGACACAACTCCAGTTTATTAATGCTGGATAATGAGGGAGTGAGGTTCGTCAGCAGATTTGTGTGTGTGTTGTTGTGTGTGTAGATGTGCAGTAATAACGGAGTTTGCGCGAGAGACGCTGGCTCAGAGAGGAGTGCGCATCCTTGTCCCAGGAGAGAAGGACAGCATGGTGGTGTCCCTGATGGAAGAGGAGAAGAATGGGAAAGAGATGGAACAGGCAGAGGAGAAGGAGGGAGAAAGAGTGCAGGAGGAAAGAAAAGAGGTGGAGTTTAAGACCGCCATGGTTGGGGAGCGCTGTGAGGAGGGGCTGCGTGTGCTGGAGGGATTGGCTGCTTCAGGCCTGCGCTCAATCCGATTCACTCTCGAGGTGCCGGGACTAAAATGTGTCACAGCCAATGACTTCTCAGCTAAAGCTGCTGACCTCATCACACGCAACACACGCCACAACAACGTCACACACCTGATGGAGACGCAGAACAGAGACGCCAGGTAACAAACACGCACAGATGGGCATGTAGATAGTAGGACAGACAGGTGTACACACACAGACAAATACACAGACAGACAAATTGTTTTCTCCAGCATGCTGATGTATGAGGCAAGAGGGAAGAATGCACGCTATGATGTCATCGATCTGGATCCATATGGAAGCCCCGCCCCTTTCCTGGATGCTGCAGTTCAGGCTGTTGGTGAAGGAGGTGAGTCAAAGCCCCGCCCTTGTCCCAAATTCATCCAGCTGCATGCTCTCAATGTGCAATATCTTTCCTGCTCCCCCCCCATATCTTATTCTTTTATATTTGTATATGTAAATACTTAATTTATTTTAATTTATCTGGAAATTTTCTCTGTTTCTTTTATCTGTAATGATGCTGCTGGAATCTTAATTTCCCTGAGGGAACCCTCCCAAAGGGATCAATAAAGTTTAATCTTATCTGATCTTTCTCCATGAAGGTTTTATACACTTACGTGTGTGTGTGTGTGTGTGTGTATAAATGGTGTGTGATTGGCTGCCACTCTTTTGATGATGTCATGCTGGGTGTTGTTTCTGCAGGTCTCCTGTGTATCACCTGTACAGACATGGCTGTGATGGCGGGAAACAATGGAGAGACGTGCTACAGCAAATACGGCTCTGTCTCCATCAAATCCAAATATTGCCATGAGATGGTGAGACGTGTACACACACACACTGGGTGGGCGTGGCTGCAGGGGTTCACATCAGGGGTGTGTTACAGGGGGTGGGATTTCTGTGTGTATAAGTGTGTGTGTGTGTGTGTACTGAGGCCCTGAGGATTATCTTGCACAGTCTGGATCAGCGTGCGAATGTGTATCAGCGCTACATCCAGCCCTTACTGAGCGTCAGTGTCGACTTCTACATCCGAGTGTTCGTCAGGGTCAAAACGGGTCAGGCTACTGTCAAGAACTCTGCCAGGTAACGAACACACACACACACAGCTCTGTACTGATAAACAAACTGTGCACAATAAACACACCACACCTTATACCGGCGCACACAAATATGGTGATAAACGTGTGTGTGTGTGTTTCCACAGTAAGCAGGCATTGGTGTATAATTGTGTTGGCTGTGGCGCGTTCCACCTGCAGAGAATGGGCAAGAAAATAAGCCAGGGGAAAAAGTGAGTCTCTCACTCGTTCTCGCACACGGACACTTCTGAAGTTTGCGGTGTTAACTGCAGCGTTTTCTCTGAAATGCTGAGAACAGCTCTGTTTAATCTGTGAGTGGTTTAGGGGCGGAGCTTCAGAAGAGCTCAGATTATGATGTTGCTTAAGTATCAGAAAGTTTTTGAATTTATTATTCCACCCAGATTATTTGTAATTGTGTGTGTGACAGTATGAAGTACTCGGCTGCGACGGGACCTCCTGTTGGAGAATCGTGTCCACACTGTGGTCAGAGACATCAGGTCTGATACACACACCAATATAATAATGAGCAGCCTCTTGGCTCCTCCCACTTTAATTTTAGCCCCCAATCAGAGCACAGTAAATGTGGATTGGAAAGTGATTTGTATGAATTAGCTCACGAATATATGATGTTTGTGGTGTGTCGTTAGCTCGGAGGTCCGATTTGGGCAGAGCCGATCCATGATCTCGGGTTTGTTCAGAAAGTTCTGACTGCAGTTTCAGGGAACCCATCTCGCTTCGGCACATCCAAACGCATCGTGGGAATTCTGAGCATGGTCACTGAGGTCAGTAAGGACATTTACTACTGTAAGGGTGTGTGCTGGTTGGTGCAGATGTCTGTACAGGACGACCAATCAGCACACAGAATTTCACGGAGGATAAGGAATAAATAAAACAAGCGTGATGTTCTCATCTAGGAGCTCCAGGATGTTGCTCTGTACTACGTTCTGGATCAGCTGAGCAGCACCATCCACTGTAATACACCCTCCATGCTGCAGTTCAGGTAACACACACATGCGTGCACACACACACACACACACCGAGCATGGCTGTGCTCTTACTCTGATGATGATGATCTCTGTAGGTCTGCGGTGTTGAGTGCAGGTTACAGAGTGTCTCTGTCTCATGCCTGTAAGAACGCAGTGAAGACTGAAGCTCCTGCCGCAGTCGTGTGGGACATCATGCGCTGCTGGGTCAGTGTCCCCTACTCCCTACGCTGTGGGCGTGTCCCAATCCACATGCCCTAATGCTGTATTCAGTCTTTTGCACTGTGATTTGTAGGTCACAGTGTGTGTGTGTGTGTGTGTGTGTGTAGGAGAAGAAGAACCCAGTGAGGAGGGAGAGGTTATCAGAGACGAGTCCAGCGTTCCGAATTCTCTCCACAGAACCCACGTGAGAACCTAACACCCCCCCACACACACACACCCACACATTCACTTCATTCCCCAATTACTTAAATTATACATACAGCGTAACGCTGCTCTGTGCTGTGTTTCAGTGTTCAGGCGTGTTTTGACGTGAGGGAGGATGCAAATCCTCAGTCACGCAAACGTCACCTCACACGCTTCCAGGAGAATCCACAGGCTAACTGGGGTCCGAAAGCTCGTGCCAAATCCGGGTCAGTGCACACACTTTAAAATGATGCCACACACTGCTGACATTATGAAACAGTCTCCTGAGGCTTCACATGAGCAGCATTATGTTATGGCTGTGTTTAACTGTGTGTGTGTGTAGAGGTGGTATATCCTCTGAGCTGGAGGATAAGAGGAAGAAGTTTCAGGGCAAAAGGAAGAACCCACTCCGAGATTCCTCTCAGCTCAAAACCTTCCCCTGCAAGAGATTCCGCAAGGTGACGATCATAACGATGAGTGATTTTATTTTATTTCCTGATGCGTGGTGTTTCTGACCAGACGGTTCTCGGGACTCACTGAGAGGAACTATCCCCTGGGGATTACTGCAGCCCTTCAAGGGCTTTTTCTCGGTTTCGTCGCACCACCAGTCTGAGTGCTGAAGTGACTAGCAGGAAATGCGATTGAAGATTTTTTATATTTGGCTTTGATGCGTCAAAATCACGCTGTAGTTCCTCCATCGCTCGATAAAGCCTGGACTTCACCTTCATTCCATTTGATTGTTGGAGGTTTTTTTTTTTTTATACTAACATTAAGAGCTGTTGTTTACCTGGCTAACACTTTTTACACAGGTGTGGTGTTGTTTTTTTTTTTTTTATAAATAAAATGCTGGTGCTGCGTTGACTCGTGTTTGACTGATCACCATACACTTGCATCGCTCACGGTTCCTCTTGTGCTGGGAGAGAACCTTCTCTGAAGTAGGAGCTAAAAAGAAAAAAAAGTCCCTCAAAACAGTGTTCTAAGAACTCCACTGGCTCTCGGTTCCTGCAGTGAGGACTAGGAAAAGGTTCCTCTGGTCTGAAAGCACCTTTTAATTGGTGTGGTGCAGAAACTTTACTGATCGTGTTTTAATATTTGGTGTTTGAGTGCATAGTGAATATTAATGAGTCTGATGTGAATGGATGTTGTCTCCTGTAGGGAACGTGCACGCACGGAGAGGAGTGCTGTTACTCCCATGATGCCGAGCAGCAGACGCCGTGATGATGATGATCCTCAGAGCTTTACTTCATGTTTACGACTCGCCCGCTCCTCTGATCCTGAGCTGGTCACATGATGTCGTGGAAAACTGATTTGGTTCTTGACGGTCAGATGAGCGCGGAGTCCTAAAGGAAGTTTTTTGTTGTAATTTTTATTTATTTTTTATGAGCTGAAATGTTAAACGCGGATAGAGGACGGCATAAATCTCCATCAGTTGAGATTTTATTTGACTTGTTTTATTTTTGCTTGAAGAATAATGAACTCTTATTTCAGTCTGAACAGAGCTGCTGATAAACAGGAGTGAATGTGACCTCTGAACTCAGTGTGTTTCAAGTCTGGGAATGAACAGTCAGGTACATCATCTCTGAAATTATTGGCACCCTTAGTAAAGATGGAGAAATAAATGGAATGAGCGTGTGTTTAATTTTCTTGGAATGAAGATATTTTTTAATGGGTTGAAAATACTGTGTGAGAGAGAGAGAGAGGCTCAGCCGTGTTTTCACACAGAACTGAAGTGTGGGTTTCAGAGTGATCGCTTCATTCAAGTGTACCTGTTGTGAATTTTAATGACTAGTCATTTCAAAAGATCTCACATGATACCAGTGGTTCTGTCGTGTAACGTTTGTCATAAGCTCTTTTTAAGTACACGCGAGCTTTAAGTCACTGCTCCACCAGTCAGGTATGGTCAGCGACACGTCGCCTCCTTCATGGGCTGTTCCGGCACCGCTAGTGACACGCAGTCGTTGGTTTGTCTGGGCTGCAGTGGACTGGTCACTGACACCGTGCTGCAAACACCAGTCTAACAGGAACACGTTATCAACTGAACGGCTCATCAGCAACAGAAGAAATATTTACACTGACTCGAGCTGATCTTCGGCTGGATTGAGTCACAGTTCTCAAGATTGAACAGAATCGCTGTCATGAATCATAAAATTAATCATAAAATTAATCATTCAAAGCACAAAATCTGCGTGCCATCTCCTCAAGTTTTACTTCCAAATATATCCCTATGTTCCCTAATAGGATGTCAGACTGATTTTATCCTGTTTACGGGGGGCGTTCCCACCGTGAAAGAGAGAAAATGATTATCGTATCGTTACCATCCCCGTGTCCGCAATCACTCACTACTCCTTATCTAGGGAATTACTATATCGTGAGCTCATTGGTAAAATAAACTCTTTGGGACGCTACTCCACCACGCTGGTATTTACCAGCGCACAATTAAAACGGGCCGCATCAGTTGGCTGGTGGGTTTCAAAATAAATGTGTGTTTGTGATAAATCCATATTATACCGAGCGTACTTCACACATTAATCAGTACAAAGTACCTGCAGCTTTCAGTTCTTTTAAATCAAAGCCGAATACTTTCTTCTATTAAATCAAATTTGAGACTTTTAATTTGATTTTTCAGTGCGACCGCAATGCATGATGGGATATATCGCTTTGGTTAGTGACCATCAGTTGTACACTACTTTTCGTGATGCATTATGGGATATTTTGAGTGCACTGTATAGGGTGTAAATAATCCTCACTATCGTTTCAGACCGCACTACAAAACGGTGTCCCCCCTGTACAGCGAGTGATTTCAGACTCCGAGCACGTGAACAGTCTTTGCGGAAGTGCACTGAGGAAGGTGACCAGCTTTTAGGTTTCATCTAATTTAGGTAATTTAAAAACTAGAATGTTATGTTAGTGAGCACAGAGGAAAGTGTAAAGTCTGTTAATATGTTTAATCAGGCACTGATAAACTCAGACACATTTCTCTCAATCCATGAGCTACTCATTCTAAACCTGTTGAGCTTCACGGCCGAAGCTCTCGACCCCAAAGTACAACCAAATCTACTTTCACATAACGCCATGAAATAATAGATATGTGCCATAAAATAAAGATCCATTACAAGTATTAGATCTATATTTATTTTCACCATGTTCTGAAGTTATTTGACTGGGAATCTCGACCCACAGAACACTACTTGTTTACTTGCACCTGATAACCTGGAATCATCAACTGTACGCCGCTTCCGGCCAGCATTGGCTGCTCCCCATGGTTCTGGCTCCGCGGGTAACTCATGGAATAAAATTGTCCACAAAAGTGCTTTTATGGTAGTTTTTTGACTGAATGTATGCATTTTTTTGTCTATAAGTAATGCATAAAGCACGATTAATGTAAGCATGACCGGTACCAGTACACTTTAAAGCATACATTTTATTCATAGTTTCAGAAAGGTAGAAAATTTTAAAAGACTTACAAAAATATAGCACTCATTGTGTTCCAATACTGTTTAACACACACTTATTTCCCCACAATGCACTGCTGTGATCTGGGTGGAGTTTCCTTTTATTCTTTTAGCTGTTTGAGTGGGAACAGGAGCAGTGCATTCTGGGTAATAGATTTGTATGTAATCAGAGATAATGAATGTGTTCTGCAGGGCTGAAACACAGAATTACAAATGCATTTACACACACGTCAGAATTAAAGTGGTCTGTGCAGTGGAGAAGAGATGAAGCGAAGGGGGAAAATTACAAATCAACCACAAAACACACGCTAGTGTGCATGTGTGTCAATAACGCTGTGTCTGTGCTGAACTCTGATTGGCTGGTTGATGTGGCACTGAACTCACTGGCTGCTGCAGTGACGGAGCTCTGCGATTGGTTGTTTTATCTGGGGCGGACTTGCAACAGGAAGGTGCGAATCTCCATGGGCTTCAGTGTGATCTCCCACTGTGAGGGGTCTCCCAGGCGCTCACGCAGGGGCTCCACTGTCTCACCTACAGCACCGTATTATTATTATTATTATTAACAGGATAATGTATCATCATGTCAATAGTTTAAATGAAGAATTGTAAACTAAATAAAATGAATTGATATAGTCACACTAATATTGTATATAATAACTAAACCTAAAACATTCCTTATTCATCTGTTAAAGAAGTCAATTTTTTATTTTTAAAGTGTGTGTGTGTGTCTCTGTACTGCTGTTGGACTTCCACTGCATGCGCTTCATGTCCTCTTTCCACTGATTGGCCCCCAGACTCATCTCAGACACGCCTACTACCGCCAGAGTGGAAAACATTTTCTACACACAAGATCAAAGGTCACAATCAGGTTAGCACATCACAGCTACAGTATATTAAAGTCTACGGTTCTGAAAACAAAAGTAGCAAGCTGACATCATTAAACTGTACATTTACAAAGCTAACTGCTAGCTTAGCTAATGCTACGACACACTGTACAGTGCAGTGAAAAATTCTCTCCCCTCTTGTTTGCATGTCTGTCATCTACAAAGCAGTTTCTAAAAAGGTTATGCAACACCTACATCACCCATGTGACAAAGTAATTGCCCCACTAAACTTAAAAAGCCACCTTTCGCACAAACAACTGTAGCCAGATGTTTTTGAGAACTGGAGATCATTCTTTGGCATCACTGTGGAGGAACTTTGTTCCACTCTTCTTTGTAGAATTGATTTTGGAGATGAATTTAAGGTCCTGCCACAGAATCTCCACGAGCTTTAATCGGACAATGACTAGGCCACTCCAAAACCTTCATTTTGTTCTTCTGACCCATTCAGACGTAGACCTGCTGCAGAACCCAACTGCATGTGTGCCTCAGATCACAGACCAATGACCAAACGTTCTCCTTCAGGATCTTCTGCTAGAGAGCAGAATTCAGGGTTCTGTCAGTAATGAGGAGTCGTCCAGGCCCTGAGGCAGCAAAGTCTCCCTACACCATCACCACTGACCCATCAGCCTGTGGAACCTTATCCCAAAGGCTTAGGGTCCATCAAGGTGGTTCGAGTCTTTACGTTGCTCGTGGTCTTGCACCTCTCCCACGGTGGAATCATGAATGCTGACCTTCCCTGAGCTGAGTGAAGTCTGCAGATGATGTTTGTCTTGGTTTTTCCCAGATCAGGGCGAGCAGTAATCAAACCTGGGTGTCTCTCGTCTAACTGAACCCAATTATCCTTTACATCTGGTGAACTTTTTACACAGGCCCAGTTGGTGTTGGAAAAATTTTTTTCTTCAATAAATAAAATGATCATTGAAAAACTGCATTTTGCCTTTGTCTTATTTGTTTGAAGATCCGTTTGAAGCATTTAAACGTGACAATATGCAAAAACAGAAGAAGTTTTTAACGGGGTCGGACAGAGTTCAAAACAATGGGGAATTAAAGCTGGTGTCTTACCTGCAGACTGACCGTGACTGGCTGAGAGTGGGCGTGGCTCTCTGAACTCTCATACTGATGCTCCAGCCTCAGCAGAACAGAGTCCTGATCCCACTGAGACAGAGTGAGCAGATGAACAGCAGGGGGCAGTGCTGAGCTCAACCCTGAGAACTGAGAGAGAGTCAGGTGTGATTGTTTGGATCCCCATGGGTTCACGTTCCATAAGTAAGGATTCAAGTTCAAAACATTGTTTTTGCTGATTTTCATACAGGACACTGATCAGAATAAACTGTTGTCATGTCTGGTGAAAATAAGATGTTTGATTTGCCATTACGCATGTAAATGATCTGAACATTATCATATTTTGATCAGAAAATCTATTAATAATCTCTAACGGGTGTTTTTCTGCACTGTTACAATTGAAAAAAATAAATAAATAACCGAGACGCAACTTCTTGCTCGCATTCAGGTAATGAGTCATAAAGGGCTCTTGAAAGAATTCTCTTATCAGAAAGACCTACTGTAAAACACGACGGTCCGACCAGTCATCACGTCCAGGTTTGCTGAACTCTGTGAACCTGGATTTCTTTTCTGTTGGCTATAAACGTATAAAAACACACTCGCCGACGCCTGTGCGACACGTTCAGAGTCACAAGCCCTCCGTCATGTATTTTCATTATTTCAGTGTTAAAACACTCATTTTCAATCGCAATATACACAATGGGATCTATATGACAAGAATCAACAGACCAATATGGTGTCTAACTGGACCAGAAGGAAAGAGCGAGTGGCCACTCAAGTATATTATGGGATATCTCTGGCTGTCCCCCATCTACCCCTCCGTCTCGTCCTCCGTCATGCTGTGATTGAGTGCGTTTTAAAGTGTAAAGTGATGTACCTGTGGTGTGGTGCTGTGTCTCGCTCCTTGCTGGAAGGACAGTGTGGGTTGGAACACCATCTCCTGGCCGAGTGGGCGGTGGGTGTCGGCTGCGGTGTCGGGTGGGGTCAGAGCCAAGAGCAAGCGTCCACGCACAGACAGACCATCAAAGTAGTCTCCTGGCTCAGAGAGAGCCTCACCCACACCCCGATAATCATCATACAGCAAACGCCTGTGCACCTGACACACACACACACACACACGTTAGAACACATGTTAAAACAGGGTGTGTGTTCTAGTGTTGGGGGCAGAGCCTGAATTAATCACCATGACCTCCAGGGAACCATTGTAAATGCTGCTGATGCCCTGAGAGCGATCAGTCACCACAGTCATCTGGTTCTGTTTATCCTACACACACACAAAAAAAAGTATTTGTTTAGATGAATACATTTATAAAAACATTATATTTATTTTTCCAATTAAGCATAAAATCATTACATTGCATGGCATTTAGCAGACACTCCTATCCAGAGCGACATACAACGAGTGCAAAAGTCAGGAACACAAAGTGCTGAACTTCTAGAAAAGAAAAGTTCTAGCGCCAAGTGAACCAGTGACAGCAAAACATCATGTACTATACTGTTAAAGTATCAATACTCAAACAGCCAAGGAAACAAACCAACCATATAAAATACAACTTAAACAGAGAACTCAAACCAGCTAACCCCAGGTGAGACCGTACACAGCCTGGGTTGGTCTCGACCAAAACAGTTACACGGTGGGCAGGGAAGAAGGGGAGAGGTGCAGCCTGAAGAGGCGAGTCTTCAGTCTGCGCTTGAAGGTGGTCAGGGAGTCGGCAGTTCTGACCTCAACGGGAAGGTCATTCCACCAACGGGGACCCAGAACAGACAGCAGTCTTGAGCGGGCTCGGCAGGAACGGAGAGGAGGAGGGGCCAGGTGACCAGTAGTTGCGGAGCGTAGGGATCTGACTGGCGTGTGGGGGCGTATCAGACTCTGGAGGTATGCTGGCCCTAACCCCTTGAGAGCCTGGTAAGCTAGCACCAATGTCTTAAATTTGATGCAAGCTGCAATAGGTAGCCAGTGCAGGTCGGCAAGCAGGGGGGTCACATTGGAAAAACAAGGGATTTTGTAGACCAGGCGAGCTGCAGTGTTCTGGATGAGCTGCAGGGGTCTAATGGCAGAAACTGGAAGGTCAGCATGGAGAGAGCTGCAGTAGTCCAAGCAGGAGAGGATCAGTGCTTGGACCAGGAGCTTAGTAGCATAGGTGGTAAGAAAAGGGTGGATCCTTCGGATGTTGTAGAGGAGGAATTTACATGCCTGGGTCACTGCAGCGATGTTTGCTGAAGAGGAGAGTTTGTCGTCGAACATGACCCCTAGGTCCTTCGCACTGGATAAAGGAGACCTGGAGACATCCTCCAGGGAGATGACAATGTCCAGGGGTGGAGAGGATGGACCAGGAATGTAGATCACCTCCATCTTGCCTGGATTGAGCTTCAAGTGATGGTTGTTCATCCAGCTTTGGATGTCACACAGATACCTGATAACCTGAGCCAACAACTTATAGTTATCTTGTAGGACATCACTGTTACATACACAGCTTCCAATTCATTATTAAAAACTTCCAGAAGTTCCAGTTGAGTGATTCCTTTATGTTTTTATACGTCATATCAAGATTTTGATATGGAAGTACAGTATAATATTAGGAGTCATCTCCATGTTTTGGTTCATGTAGCTACAATGGTCTAAGTCAGTGGTCTGGTTTTCTGTCTGACTTGTTCTAATAAATAGTTTCACATCATATTCAAAGACAACGAAGATATCATCTCAGCGCTTCTGTAAACACCTGGCTGATTGGCGACATTTGGAGTAAATGGAAAGTTAACCATGAAAAATTATCAATCGGAGTATTTTACCGACATTAATCACTATGTGTCTCCATCTCATTTGGTACGGATCATTAACAAACTTATGAGCTGTCTATAGTGCTAAGAACCAGAATGTAGATGATCAAATCATCATAATGATCATCCAGAGATACTGAGGGATTGAATATGTTCGTGCCAGAAGACTGTTGGCTCTTTTACTGCCATCATGCCCTTGAAAACACCACTGAGTGCTGCGTCTCTGCAGGCACCCTGACGTGACATGCTGCCAACATTTAGTTTGGGGTTGTTTTTTTTGTGTGTGTGTGTGTATGTGTGTCCAAATACTTGCTCTTACAGTCTTGTTTATTGCCCTGTGTAGCCTGTACGGTCCTTGATCTCCAACTGTGTCATCAAGCGAGAGCAGGAGAGATGCATGGAGAGGATCGCACTTCACGACCCAGCACAGGACCAGGAGTTGGGTGAGTTTTGGTCAACTACAGGATGGACATCCAGTCCATTGTATGCTATTATGAACCGTCCAGATTGGTTAGATTGGACATCATGTATGCAAGTCCTTGCTAAAGTAGTCTTGCTTATATTTATCAGCAGTAAACAGGAAGTGTGACACTTGGCAGCAGATACCGTAACAGTGACAGGAAAGGGAAAGCCAGCTGGACCACTCACACTTACAGAACAAAGTGAAAGAAGGACAAAGTGAGAGAAAGAGGAAGCGGAGAGAAGAACTCTGACTCACAGCATCAGCACCCTCAAGGCCGTTCCGGATAAATTGGACGGTTTAGAGCAGAAAATAATAGATTTTAAGAGGTAAAGCAGCTTGCTCTCATACGGTAGCAATTACTCAGCAGGAGCTTTCGAAAGGGCACCAGGGATGTGGAAGCATTCTGAAAGATGTTTTTATTTGATAATTGTTCAATAATATACTAAATGTTGATCCAGTCTATGCGGGGAAAACAATGTAAGGAAAACAACAACAGCTTAAAATTGTAACATAAAAAAGGGGTGGAGTTTCAAGATTAGAATAAACACTTTGACTAGAGTTGTGGTTAGGTGTGCTGTCAGTGTTGTAGTCGAGTCACTAAACCTCGAGTCCAAGTCCAGTCTTGAGTCCCCAGTGTTCAAGTCCAAGTCATTAATAAAAATTTAGAGTCGAGTCCACTAATGAGTCCGAGAACAAGACTCTATCCGCACCATTTGATGGTGGCTGTTGTTGCCTTTATGTGAAACCATCTTCGCTACTGTGTTGGACTAACGTTACTGTTTGACTGCCCCATTTGAGTTAACAGGCTACAGATAAAAAGCTTGTGCATTGCTCAGCAAGCCCCGCCCACTATCAACAGGGCAAATAACATGAGAGAGGGTTAACACTGGCTAGTTCATCACTCAGCAAGCAAGCCACGCCCACTATCAACAGGGCAATGAACATAGCGTGTCACTTCCTTCTCTAGGTGGAGTCTTACCAAATGATGAGTGAAGTTTGAGGTCGTCCCCCGTCGTCTCCTCGATAGTTCTTCTACATATGGAACACATAGCAGTGCGTTTTTTCCCACTGCATGAAGAGTCTGTATAAGCAAAGCGGACAATCCTGGGGCGTTCTCTCCAGCCATTTTAGCACCATTAACGCTAGTTTGTTCCTGAACTTGACGTATGAACAGGTCAATGTGCGTTCTCTTGCACGAAATTAGTATAAAATTAATGTAGATATAAATATCTTGTGCCAAATTATTATTGCATGTTACAAAAACATAAAGAAAAAATCAGAGTCCTCGTCTCCAATTTACGAGTCCAAATGCAGTTAATGCACGAGTCCGAGTCATTAATGCTCAAGTCCAAGCCAAGTCACGAGTCCTTAAAATTAGGGCACGAGTCGGACTCGAGTCAGAGTCCTGGAGTTGAATATTACAAGCCTGACTGATCTCATACAGTATAACAAGTCACACCACAATTACTTATAAACTGCCTTGATTTATTGTGTTTTTTTTTTTTTCTCTCTCTGTCTCTCTAGTGTGACTTTAGCAATATATTACCATATTAAAAACAGGTATGTCACCGTTTATGCAACTTTTTTAATGAAAAAATTGCCGATTGTGCACGAGATATTACTGTGTTAATATGGGAATCATCCTCGCTTGTATATCTACAGGGACTCTGACAGATCACTGGACATATTTGATGAGAAGAAGCATCCTCTGTCTGTAAGTGTGAGCCGCTCCAGTGGACCAGAGACTGACAGATGGTTTAGTTTGTTTGCTTGTGCTCACTAAAAGTCAGCCTGAGATTACACTTTATCTCCATCTGCTATATTTAAAGCATATCAGTACGTGAGGCTGGGCAAGACGTAATCTGTCACTCAGCTCAAGATAGAAATCATCTGATGTAGCGCTGTTTTCACAGCTCATTTTCTCCATTTTTGTGACACTCTTTTTATGAAAAGGGAAAATTATTTTTACCAGCAGAAGGTTTGAGCATATTTAACAGTTATTCCACAAAATCTAGTCGTACATGAGCTGATGGCTGACGAGGTGCGTAGCGCTGAGTCGGCTGTAATCCGTGTACGACGAGATTGAATGGAGTAACTGTTTTATTCTATCCACATTCACTGGGTTTTGAAAAACGGAGCATTTTTATTTTTTGCAAATTTGATTAACTTTTTATACAAAACGTCCAACAAAATAATTTCTGCTTAGAATGTAAACAAACCGGCAAAATGACAAGCAATTTGTAAAAAAAAAAAAGCGATAATAATAATTCTTTAAAAATAAAAAGATGTGGTGTTCCCATCAGATACTTTTTATTCCATATTTTGTTCCTTTTTTTTTTTTGTATTTTTCGGGGGCTTTTGTTTTCGAGTAGAGCTTTTATTTCATCCTTGGTTGGTTCAGCAACACGCTTTGCCATTTTCTTCTTCTTTGTGGTTTTTTTTGGCAGTTGGCAAACCAACTTAAAGGTGCATTACCGCCACCGACTGGGCTGGAGTGTAGAATGGGAGGTATTTGAGTGAGGGGCTCTCTATTCTTTTAGCTATTTCTGTTTCTTTTAAATACTTGATGACAAAGTGGTGTATCTGACTTGATGCATTCCGCCATAGTTTTTCTCTGCTCGTGGTATATGAGCTGATATCCTACTAGTAGAGTAGCCAATCGGAGAGCACAATTGCTCATATCCAGTGAATGTGGTGTTTTAGTATTTAGTAGTGATCTTTCATTTAAGGTTCCTGAACTACGATTTGCACTAAAATGCACTTTCATGATGTCTACTGCAAAGCTTTTGATAGTATCAGTCACCAGACTATGTTTGCAGTTCTCAAAGCCTACAGCATACCCGACCGTCTAGTCTGTGCAATCCAGAAGACCTATGAAAACCTGAAAGCAAAGGTCCTTACTCTCGATGGCGAAACAGGACTTTCTCAAAATTCATGCAGGAGTTATGCAAGGTGACCCCCTAGGACCATTTCTCTTTGTCATTTGTGCAAGATTGTGCTCTTTGGAAAGCCATTCAGGGTAAGGAAGTAGATTTTGGATTCACCCTGCACCCTCATGCTGGCACCAGAAGAAGACCAGTTCCTGAAATCGCCCAAGCTCGCCAACTACTTCATGCTGTTGAATCAGAGTGTCAAGTCAAGGTTGTTTTGTATAGCGCTTTTAAC
>JAOANJ010000020.1:693761-706466 GCA_026413345.1 Ariopsis seemanni
TCAGACTCACTCATTTACAGACTCAGACTCACTCATTTACAGACTCAGACTCATTCATTTCCAACCTCAGACTCACTCATTTACAGACTCACTCAATCGTTTACAAAGTCTGACTCACTTCTTGTTTACAGACTCAGACTCACTCATTTACAGACTCAGACTCACTCATTTACAGACTCAGACTCACTCATTTACAGACTCAGACTCATTCATTTCCAACCTCAGACTCACTTATTTACAGACTCAGACTCACCTGTTTTCAGACTCAGACGCTGACTCATTTGTTTACAGACTCTGACTCACTCATTTTAGTCTCAGACTCACTCATTTACAGACTCAGACTCTTACTAACTCGTTTATTTTCCACGAAGCCATTAGTAGGCTGTGAAGTAGGTGTTCGTTAGGTAGCTTTTGCTGATACAACTAATTACCAAACTTGCGTGTGTGAGGGTAATTGCTGCAGTTGTCTGAATGCACCTTATGCTCATGCATCACCGGATCAGCACAAGAGATCAGAGCACTGAGATGCACGAGGAGTTTAACAACAACCACCACCTTCATAAAAAAGTTCAAATCCTTGACTCACAGCACACACAAGTTTCATCATATAAGTGATAAACATGTGTCTACAGAATGACTGTCTCTTGTCTGACTGCTGTCTTCTTGAACACAATAAACGTAATCGAGGCGTGGCCCCAATGCTTCCTGTTGCTGATAAAGCTGGAGGGCGTTTTGAATGAAACCGTCTTACTGATTGAGTTCCCTGTGAAGTTTCCTCTGATCCTGTACCCTGTGCAGTGTGTCGGGAGCAGGGGGATGCAGCGTAGGGATCTTCTCATCGGAATGCAGCCTAAAACTCATTTGTTCCCAAAGGCCCTGTACCTGAGGGCTTGTTTTGTAAATCTACTTCTCTAAGGTTCATTACCCAACACTCATTCCCTCCCGCTCATCCCTGAAGGTGTTTTCTCTTAAGCTTGCTCGCTATGGTGTATTGCCTAAAGTTAGTTCCCTAAAGCTTGCTCCCTAAGCTAGTTCCCTAGGGAGATCAGACAATTTAAAGCAGCCAGCTGTGTTTATGAGCTTTTTCATAAAAGGCAGAAAGACATCCTGAGACACATTAATGCTCTCTTCCTGCAGGCAGTAATCTTCTGGTGTCTGAGAATACCGTGAAAAGAAATAGGCTTTTTTATTATTTCATGTGAGGTGACACAAACAGGACAAACAGGAAGTCAAGCCTCTGAATGAAATGCTTATTTGTCAAGGAACACAGTGCAGAGTCTCCTCAAATATTTCCTATTCTGCAGGAACAGTTGAGGTCACAATTATTTCTCTTTACTGGTGCTCTGCTTTATTCCTGAATATCATCACTCAGGAGATTCATCTACCTGCTCTGCTCTCTCTCTCACGGAAACTTTCAGAAAACTTTATTTTATTTCTCTGGAGCTGAGGTCATTCTGTTCACATCATCACTGCACATCTGTACAGGATGCCTTTTCATCTTCATATATACAGGATGACTCAAAAAGGCAGAATGTCAAAGATCATTCATTTTCTGAGTGTGTGTGCTACATAAACTGTGATTTCAGCAACAGCAGCATCTGAACTGAGAGTTCCTGAATTTTATGCAAATTAAACCTGACACAATACAAATAATTGGCTTGAACAATTCCTTGGGTCAAACCTGTGATGTGTGGAGTCTGACATGTCTTCAGACTCATCGTCCAGGTCCCAAAAGTGACGTCAGTATTTCTGTGGGTAAAGTTCCTGGGGCTCTGAGTTGGTTACGCAGCCGATTTTCTGAACTCCACCTTCAGATTATTAAAATCATCTGAGTGTTGTTCTCACCTCCACAGTTTTATTGAGGAGACGCATCTGAAACAGAGTTTTACAACAGCATCTAGACCACACCCTTTAACACAGACACTCCCCTTTAAACCCAAAAACAATCAGGGATAGAAAATACATACTGAAGATTTTTTTGTGCTCTGCTGTAAAGAAAGGGTGTCGATGGTGTGGAGGAGAATCTGAGCGAGTGCTCATCTGCTGCACTTACAGACAAACTTTCACTTCATTCAAACTTTCAGATCATCACTTCTCTTCACATCAAATTGTCACACACAATTCCGCCCTGTGTGTGTGTGTGTGTGTGTGTGTGGCAGCGGGGGCATGGCCGAGTGTCGGTTTGTGAATGGAGGGCAGAGTCGGGGAAGGTGAGTGGCCAAATCACTACACCTGTTGTCAATTAATGTGTGTCTCTTGCAGTGACGGTGCTGCATAAAAGGAGTGAGAGAGCAGAGGAGTGGTGGATTGGGACTAGAACATGATGGTGTGTGAGTGTGTCTGTGTGTGACTGTCCCAGTTGGGAAAGTGGTGTGCTGAAAAGCATAATAAAAAAAAAAAGTGTATTTAAATGCTAATAACAGCTTGCTGTACTTCTGTGCTCTACCCACATCTGGGCAGCTTCTACAGTGGTGCCAAAACCCAGGAGTGCAGAAGGGAGCCCCTCCATGAAGTCCTCGCCCTTCAAAGACCTTATTCATGCCCTCGCCATGGCACAGCAGAACCAGCATCAAGCACTGATCGCCCTCTGAAAGGAGCAGGAACAATGCTTTGAAGCCTTGATATTGGCCCAACAAGAAGACTGCCAGGCGTTCCGGCACCTGTTCTCTTTGCCGGGGTCCTCGGCTGCCACTGCAGTGGACCCTCCCCACCTCACCCTAACAAAGATGGGTCTGCATGACAATCCAGAAGCCTTCCTTGCGCTCTTTGAGCAAGCACCTGAGGCATGGGGTTGGCTGGTCGAGCAGTGCACAGCACGCCTGCCTCCCCTGCTGACCGGTGAGGTGCAGCTCGCCGTGCTGCAGCTCCCCACGGACAGCCGGCTCATATACATGTACTTAAAGAGGGCCATTCTCCAGCATGTTGGCTGTTCCCTGGAACAACAGCATCAGCGCTTCCACATGCTGTGCTTGGAGGAGGTCGGCTGGCTGTTCGCGTTCGGCCAACAACTCCGGGACGCCTGCCAGCGGTGGCTGAGGGCAGACGACCGTGACGCCAAGGGAATTATCAACCTGGTGACACTGGAACAGTTCATCGCATGACTTCCAGAAGGGACGGTGGAGTGGGTCCAGTGTCATCACCCAGTGTCGTTGGATCAAGCCATCAAGCTGGCAGAGGACCACATGGCGGCAGTTCCGACGGCAGGAAGATATGTTTCCCCTTCTCCTCTTTCCTCTCTCCCTCTCCCTCTGCTTCCTGTCCTTGCCCTGTTCCTCCACCGCGGAGGCAGGGGCCGGCTCCCCCCCAGCTGGCCCAACACACCCATGGTGTCCTCCTGTTTCCCCCTTCCTTGTCTGTGTCTTCTCCCCCCCAGGTGAGTGATGTACATAATGCCAGTGCAGAGGGAGAGCCTGGGCCGGTGTGCTGGTGCTGCGGGGACCCAGGACATCTTCAAAATCAGTGCTCCATGATGGAGGTGGGCGCAGTGGTCCAGGTCCCCAATGCGCCAGAAACTTCCCTCGATCAGGCCAGAGCATATCGCATACCAGTGGGGGATACGTATCAGGCCTTGGTGGATTCTGGCTGTAACCAGACCTCAATCCACCAAAGCCTGGTGCAAGGTGAGGCACTGGGGACAGCACAAGTGGTGAAGGTATTGTGTGTGCACGGGGATGTTCACAACAACCTTTTAGTGTCCATCCACATTATTGCGGAAGCCCTCTTCCATATTATCTCCAGGGTCAGGATTCTGAAAGAAATCCTGACAGACCAAGGCACTGCATTTATGTCATATACACTGAGTGAACTGTATGGGTTATTGGGGATTAAGTCTATCTGCACCAACATCTATCACCCACAAATGGATGGCTTAGTGGTGCGTTTTAATCAAACACTCAAAAACTTAATTTGGAAGTTTGTAAGAGAAGATGCACATAATTGGGATAAATGGCTCGAGCCCCTGTTATTTTCAGTTCGAGAGGTCCCGCAAGCCTCCATAGGTTTTTCACCATTCAAATTATTATACGGGTGTAAGCTGCATAGCATTTTGGATGTGCTACGTGAAAATTGGGAGGAGGGACCTTCACCTAGTAAGAATGAAATTCAATACATTCTCGATCTGTGCACAAAACTCCACACACTAACTCACTTAACCCAGGAGAATTTGCAGCAGGCACAAAAACGTCAAGTCTGACTGTATGACAGGGGCATGTGCCTTAAAGAGCTGAGACAAAGTGCTCATATTATTGCCCATGTGGAGCTCCAAATTAATCACCAAGTGGCAAGGGCCCTTCGAGGTCACACGGTGAGTCGGGGACATCAACTATGAGGTGAGGCGAATGGACAGGGGTGGGGCATTGCAAATTTACCACCTCAATCTGTTAAAACACTGGAATGAGGAGGTCCCCATGGCGTTGGTGTTGGTAGTCCCAGAGAAGGCAGAGCTGGGGCCAGAGGTACAAAAAAAAAGTAACATCTCCAGCCACTCTGGTCCCTTATGGAGACCACTTCTCACTGGCCCAACTCACGGACGTGGCCCAGTTGCAGAGGGAATTTTCCGACATGTTCTCACCCCTGCCTGGCTGCACCCACCCCATAGAACACCACATTGACATGCCCCCGGGGGTGGTGGTGTGGAGCCGCCCTGACTGCTTGCCTGAACACACAAAAAAAAGATGGTCCGGGATGAACTCAAGGCCATGCTTGAAATGGGCATAATCGAGGAGTCCCACAGTGACTGGAGCAGCCCGGTTGTCCTGGTTCCCAAGACTGAGGGATTGGTCCGGTTCTGTGTGGATTGTAGAAAGGTCAATGTGGTGTCTAAATTCGATGCATACCCAATGCCTCACATCGATGAGTTGCTCAATCAATTAGGCGCTGCTTGTTTTTATGCAACACTGGATCTAACAAAGGGATATTGGCAGATCCCCTTGACTTCTCTATCCCTAGAGAAAACGGCCTTTTCCACACTGTTTGGGTTACACCAATTTGTCACACTTCCTTTGGGGTTATTTGGGGCTCCCACAATGTTCCAGTGGCTCATGGACAGGATTCTCTGCCCTCATGCTGCCTATGCAGCTGCGTACCTCGACGATATCATTATCTACAGTAATGATTGGCCGTGGCACCGAGAACACCTTAGGGCCATCCTAAAGTCACTGAGCCACGCAGGTCTGACAGCTAACCCAAAAAAGTGTGCAATTGGGCAGGTGGAAGTATGGTATCTGGGTTTCCACTTGGGTCATGGGTAGGTGCATCCCCAAATTAACAAGACTGCAGCGATTGTGGCCTGCCTGAGGCCCAAGACCAAAAAGGGGATGAGACAGTTCCTGGGGCTGGCTGGCTACTGTCGTAGGTCCATACCTAATTATTCAGACATCACCAGCCAGCTAACTGATCTCACTAAAAAAGGAGCACCAGATCTGGTCCAGTGGACAAAGCAACGCCAACAGGCTTTCTCTAAGGTAATAGCTGCACTGTGTGGGGGGCCACTTTTACACTCCCCTAACTTCTCTGTCCCCTTTGGTTTACAGATGGACGCATCAGACAGGGGGCTGAGGGCCATTCTGTCCCAGAAGGTGGAGGGTGAGGAATGACCCGTGCTGTACATCAGCTGCAAGCTCTCGATGCGTGAAACCAAGTACAGCACTATCAAGAAGGAGCGTCTGGCTATCGATTGGGTGGTCCTCGCCCTCTGATACTACCTGCTGGGATGCCCTTTCACCCTCTGTTCAGACCATGCTCCCCTCCAGTGGCTCCACCACATGAAGGATGCCAACGCACGGATCACCCATTGGTATCTTGCCCTCCAGCTTTATAAATTTGAGGTGGTCCACAGGCCAGGGGTGCAGATGGTGGTGGAGAACTTCCTGTCCTGCGGGGGGGAGTCCACTGCAGGCTGGACGGCTCCCCAGCTTGAGTTGGGCAGTGGGGGTATGTGGCAGAGGGGGTGTGGCCGAGCATCAGTTTGTGAATGGAGGGTGGGATCAGGGAAGGTGAGTGGCCAAGTCGTTACACCTGTTGTCAATTGATGTGTGTGTGTGTTTCTTGCAGTGATGGTGGAGCATAAAAGGAGTAGGAGAGCAGAGAAGGGGCACTGGGACCAAAGCACGACCGTGTGTGTGTGTGTGTGTGTATGCATATACGTGACCTAGAGTGTCCATGTGAGAAGCTGAAAAGCTAACAATAAACGTGTGTCTGAGCATTAGCTCCCGCCTGCCATGCTTCTGTACTCCACCCACATCAGGGAAACTATCACACCATTATTTTGTTAAAATTGTCTTGATCTTTTAAAGTATATACAAAGTATAAAAGCCAACACTGTACCAAATGTGTCCTGTTTACATTCTGATTTTTTTTTTTTGTGGATTTCTGACCCAGGTAGCATAGTGGTACAATTGTTAGCATTGTTGCCTCACAGCAAGAAGGTTCTGGCTTTGAACCTGCCAGCTGACCAGATTCTCTCTGTGTGGAGTTTGCATGTTCTTCCTGTGCCTCCTGTCACAACCCTGCTCCTAGGCCATGACAAAATAAGGAAGGACACAGCTGCAGACGGTGAGTTTGAATATTTATTACAAAAATAAAAACTGAAGAAACCGATACAAATATGAAATGTGTCAATCAGTAATATCGGCAATGTAGATGTGCATGTATGAATATAATTAATAATGTAATGCTGTAAGACAAAAATAAAGACCAAAACCAAACAAAGCAAAACATGCCATTGCCAGCAGGAGTCAGTCCAAGTATGAAAGAGAGAGAGCCATGTAGACCCGTGCTTTTAAGCTGCGGAAGCGCACATCCCAAGTGCTCCAGATCTGGCTGCCGTGATCACCTCCCTCTATTACCTTAGAGAACACACAGACACAGTAACTTATCCACAATAACTGCAGACCCAATGAGGCAGGGACCGTCCACCCCCTCAAGACGGTGTCCCAAAGGGACCACTGGCAAACTAACAAACCTCCCTGCAATCACCCTACATAACTATTCAGTCATGTACCTGGACCTTAATAAATTTTTGTTGAAATTAGTTTAATTTTCTGTGTTATAACAATCATCCATCCAACCATCCAATTGTCCAAACCTCCATCCAACTATCCAACCAACCCACCATCCATCCAACCATCTATCCATCCAACCAACCATCCTTCATCTGTACTGCTCTTCCACCAGGGTCGTGATCAGGGTTGCTTTGTTTGTCATTCACACCAACGGGCAATCCAGAATAGCCAGTTGACCCAACCCCCATATCTTTGGACTGTGGGAGGAAACTGGAGCATCTGAAGGAAACCCACACAGGCATGAGGAGAACAAACTCCACACAGAAAGACCCCAGTCAACCACAAGTTTCGAACCCAGAACCCTCCCGTGCTATAACAATTAAATGAATATCAGTTATGCAGATTAGAGATTCAATCTGGAAGCTTTACAGTGCAGCTGATGAATTGGTATATCAACATTCAGACATCTCTAAAATAATAGAACAATTTGAGTCTGCCATTCTATCATTGAAATTAGACAAAAAGCACAAATTATTCACATCAAAGCTACCCTCAGGAGATTTGGACGTATGTCCATCCTGAACTTCACCAGACAACATGCCATCTCTAATCATTGACAGACGATAGACTTCCAAATCCAGTTTCGCCCTCTCAGAATGTTGGCGGATTCTCTCTACCTCCAGCTGCTTTTTAACGATCATGCTTGGTACATGCTTCATCTTATCGTGTTCCATCTGCAACAGCAAAATCTCTTTTTGCTGTTCAAAAGTTAACCCCTCCATAAGAAAAGATGAAGCAATAGAACTCTGAGGCTCACCTTTATTTTCACACATTATTCCAAGCTCAATTAACTTTAATCATATAGACGCTTTAATATTTTCTTTAACCTGCTTGTCTCCTTCAATCACTACTGAATAATGCTCAGCAATCTCAAGCAATTGCTCTATTGTGCAAGCATCCAAGGCTTCTTGGGATGGAGCAGCAATAAACAATTTGATGTCTGACATTACAACAAGCTATGCCTAGAAACAACTTAAATATAGTAAGGCTAGACAAACACAACGAGATTACTTGTGTGCACAAAAAGGACAAGTTCCCTGCTCGGTACAGAGTTTCCCCACTATCTAACAACCTACCCGGCTACCTAAGCTCCTACCTAGTCTTCATGCAGCTACTTGTGGTGGGTATTTATGCACTGAAGACTGCTAGATCAAGAGAGCAACTAGAGCTGATAAAACTGGTTAGTCATGTCTAGGCGTACAGAAATGGCATAATCTTAAGGATAAACCATCCTGTTTTCAGATGTCATCCATTTGCATACAAGAGACAACTTTGCCTTAATAGGCTTAAGCTAAGCCACAAGGTGTTGTGTCTTATTGAATATCATGAATATCCAGTATAGTTTTGGAGCTTGTACCAATCATTAAATGATGAATAATATATGATAATGTACCTCAGCCAATGATTTTTGCAATGATTTTTATTTTAAGACTCAGCTAGTTGCATTTTTTGCAGTTTCTGGAATTTACACTAACATTTTGAAGATTTGGACGACTAAAAATGTTGGGATCTAAATGTGCACTGATTATTGATGCCAGTAGATGGAGACATGAGACCCGTAATACTTTATTATCCTATCCTTTACTTACAAGTAATTTATAATAATATTTGTGATCATATCTGTGAGTAAATTTGTTACTGTCCTGTTTAATAATCTCCAACTCATGGAAACAATAGTGCCTTTGTCTCTGTGTCTTAAAAAGTGTACGTTTAGGTCAGTGGACAGTGGTATACAGAATACATGGTATATACTGTATACTCTGTGCATGTGTGTGTGTGTGTTTAAATGATTTCTCTATTTATGTCTTATGCACTTACATCACAGTGCTGGTGTGTGACCAGCTGACATTGTCTCACCATGTGGTACGGGATCTGGACAGTCTCCAACCGCAAGACCCTACAGTGAATTGTGAGAACAGCTGAATAAAGATCACCAGGGTCTCTCTACCCACCATCAACACCTCATACAACAACCTGCAACACCACCAGTTTTGTGAATGATTCCTCTCAGCCATCCCATGGACTCTTCACCCTTCACCCATCACCAGCAGAATCTGCAACAGTTTGTTTCCTGAGACAGTAAGGTTACTCAACACCCTGCTGCCTCTCAACACTCACCTGGAGTAGTCAAACACTTACCATCCAGTATGACTTAATACCACTGTGTACTACACTTTGCAAAGTTGCATCAGACATATTACGTGCTTTTGGACCAAACACTTCCAGGGGCTGATTGACAGGAACTACCCACTGTGGTTCTCCCCTGAGAACAACATAACTTCAAGGGCTTTTTTAGCTCATCTGGCCATAGGCCAGGCCGGATGAGCTTATGCAATCACACGTCGTCTGTCCATCGTCCATCCGTCCACAACTTACAAAAATCGCTACTCCTCCTATAGGATTGATTGGATTTCAATCAAACTCACATACAATGTCCCCCAGGTGGGTATGCATAAAAATGTCAGGATGGTGGCGCCACCTGTCATATTTATGATTTTATGGGCTTCTGAAATTTTGGGATGACTTGTCATATTAAACGCTACTCTTCATAAACTGCTGGGACATTTTCACTGAAACTCACCCAGAAGACTCTAAAGACATATTCCAACAAGAATTGTTCACCAGGTGGTGCCACCTGCTATTGATGCAGCTACACAGGGGTCATATGCAATTTCACGAAAATCACTACTCCTACAGGAGTGATCAGATTTTGATCAAAGTCATACGGAATGTTCCCCAGTGTCGTATGTATAAAAGCTGTCAAGACAGTGGCGCCACCTGTCATATTTATGATGTTATAGGCGTTTGAAATTTTTGGGTAACTCGTCACATTAAACGCTGCTCTTCGTAAACTGCTAGGACGTTTTCACTGAAAGTCACCCAGAAGAGTCTAAAGACATATTCCAACAAGAATTGTTCACCAGGTGGGGCCACCTGCTATTGATGCGGCTACACAGGGGTCATATGCAATTTCACAAAAATTGCTACTTCTCCCCAGGACTGATCGGATTCCACACTCACACACAATGACAGTGGGCGGTATGAGCTACAGCCTCATTGAGGCTATTTTTTTATTTTTTCATGAGGGTACGAGCGAGCAAGCAGAAATGAAGCTCACAGGACAAAAAAACAACATGGTTTCTTTCAAACACATGAACGTGCAGCGATGTGCACTGTATTTACAGCGTTCTTCATTCATCCTTCATAACTGCCTGCTCAGGGTTGCGGTGTTTTAAATTAGGCTACTAGTTTGTTTATATTTTGGGAGATAAATAAATTCTTTAGTAAATATCACAGCAAATAATAAAAAATAACTGCATGAGTGGGATTTAAAATCCAGTCCAAAACACATCACTAGTGTTCCATTATGAACTTGAGTGATGTAGCTGAGGTCGAGGAATCATCAGAGCCAGAATTAACACGCTGTGCTGATACTGCTGGTGTTTCTACTTCTGGGCCACGCCTAATTTCGGGTTTAAATCTGAATGCAGATACAGATGTGGATACTTGGAGCCTTAAATGGTAATAATTGTTGAAACATTTTATTATACTTTAGGCTATTACCACAATATATATATTTTTACATTTGTAATAAAAACGAAGAAGGCGGCACGGTGGTGTAGTGGTTCGCGCTGTCGCCTCACAGCAAGAAGGTCCGGGTTCGAGCCCCGTGGCCGGCGAGGGCCTTTCTGTGTGGAGTTTGCATGTTCTCCCCGTGTCTGCATGGGTTTGCTCCAGTTGCCCCCAAAGACATGCAGGTTAGGTTAACTGGTGACTCTAAATTGACCGTGAATGGTTGTCTGTCTATGTGTCAGCCCTGTGATGACCTGGCGACTTGTCTGGGGTGTACCCTGCCTTTCACCTGTAGTTGGCTGGGATAGGCTCCAGCTTGCCTGCGACCCTGTAGGACAGGATAAAGCAGCTAGAGATAATGAGATAAAAACGAAGAACGTTTTTCCATAATTTACATATCCCTCAGGTGAAGCAGATGTGCTGTCTGATATATTAGTCTAGTGAAGAGGATCAGTGAAATGGATAGAACTGCCTTCATATTTGTTAAAAATAAAGAACTGTAAACACAGCTGCTCTCAGAATGGTACAGTTATTTTGGCACATTCACACAACCCAATTATGGTGCCTACTCTGGTAGCTTTCTAGTAAAGGGAATGGAGGCACAGTCAGTCCAGAATTGTTTATTCTCATGAAATATTGTATGAATATATTGTATTATCAGTAGATCATTAGCCTCAACAGTTTTGGTACCTGCTGGCAGAAGTCTGCACACTGTAAAAACAATCAAGTGATATCTTGATTTCTTGAATAAAGTTTCTCTAATACACTGCCTGGCCAAAAAAAAACAAAAACAAAAAAACAACAGTTGCACGATCTAATCTTTCATTGGACTGGCTTAGCTTTGATTATGACACATATTCGTCATGGCATAGTTTTTGACGACCTTATCCGATGTCACAACATTTATTTCCATCCAGAGTTGCATTCATTTTTCACCAAGATCTTGTATTTATGACAGGAGAGTCGAACCACTCCGTAAGTCATCCAGCACATCCCAAAGACTTTCAGTGGGGTTCAGGTCAGGACTCTGTAGTGGCCAATTCATGTGTGAAAATGATTCCTCATACTTCCTGAACCACTCTTTCACAATCTGAGCCCAATCAATCCTGACATTGTTGTCCTTAGAATATGCCTGTGCAATCAGAGAAGAAAAAAATCCATTGATGTGATGATAACCTGGCCATTCAGTACATTCAGGTCATCAGCTGACTTCATTTTATTGCCACATAATGTTTCTGAGCCTTGACCTGACCAACAGAAGCAACCCCAGATCATAACACTGTGTCCAGAGGCTTGCACAGTGGCCACTATGCATGATTGGTGCATAGCTTCATGAGCTTCCCTTCTTACCTTGACACGCCCATCACTCGGGAATAGGGTCAATCTGAACTCATCAAACCACATGAGCTTTTTCCATTGGCCCAGCATCCAGTCTTTATGCTCCCTAGCAAATTGAAGCCTTTTCTTCTGATTAGTCTCACTAACAAGTGGTTTTCTTATGGCCGCAAAGCTGTTTAATCCCACTCCTGTGAGTTCTTGTTGCATTATGCATGTAGAAATGCTTTTAGCTTTACTATTAAATATAACCGTGAGTTCTCCTGTCAATTTTGTACAATCTGACCTCACCAAGCATTTAAGTGATCTCTGATCATGGTCAGTCAAGATTTTTTTCTGACCACATTTCTTCCCTGAAGTTGATGCTTCACCACTATCCTTTCAGGTTCCAGTTCTTAACCCAATTCCAGTCATTTCAGCAATCTCCTTAGTCATTTTCTTTGCTTGCTGCAGGTCAATAATTTGACCCTTCTGAAATACAGTAACATCTTTTACTTGACCACAGGATACGTCTTCTGACACGGTTGTTAAGAAATGAGTAGCTAGTCACTGCATCGGATAGGGTTAAAAGAATTGTTTCCAGCTTAAATCCAAATGGTAACTTTTTTTTTGGAGGGGGGGCAGTGCACAATTAAATAATATTGGCTGGCTTTTTTCGTGGTATATCAGATATATTCCATTCAGCTAGCATGATATTGAACAAATCAAAGACGAGTACAATATCATGCTAGCTGAA
>JAOANJ010000020.1:774325-789584 GCA_026413345.1 Ariopsis seemanni
CTGTCTGCTGTGACTTAATTTCAAGCAGCAGAAATACACAGTGAATGAGTGTAAATGAAGGTAATAATCATCTGTAATTCTCACATCAAATGTCAAAATATATATATTTTTTGTGAGTTGGTTTTGATTTTGTTCTTTAACACTTTAATCACATGTTTCTCCTCATCGGATTTTCTATTTGTGTTATTTAAAAGTCTTATCACTGCTTCATACAGACTGAAAGAGTAATCTCTCCTCCATTTACACACACACACACACACACACACACACACACACACACACACACACACACATGTATGAAGGAGAGAGAGAGAAAGAGAGAGAGAGAGAGAGAGAGAGAGAGAGAGAGAGAGATTCTGTGCTCTGGCTGTTTTCCTCCTAAATTACAGAATGTGAAAATACGAGTAGGTGTGTGTGTGTGTGTGTGTGTGTGTGTGTTTCAGGAGTCTCACTGTTGCTGTAATGGTATGTAACCACTAAAATTGCACACCAACTCCATGCAGCTGTCGCATGAGGTTCTGGACTCTGATTGGTCAGAAGGTGTTGATTAATTCTCTCTACCAGCAGCTCTGACAGTAGTGCAGGTTTATATTAATTCACTGGTTCTAATATGGTATCATTTCTATAGTAACAGCTTGTTCACAGGGGCGTGGCCAGCGGAGACTCCGCATCAGTGGAATAAAATTAACATTAACGTTATGGAAGGAGTCTCCAGTGTCAGCGTGATGAGGGTAGTTCTGTGTCAAAGGTCAAGCTGTAATTGATTCACTGATGCTCACTGTAACTTTAAAGGGATAAAAAATACAAAGTGTAATTATTTAATAGATTAAAAAAAAATCATTGGAAAATTAGAAGTAAAATATTCAGAGATGTACTCTTATAGGAAAATAATCAACCCTGTAAAGGACTGTGTGTACTTCGATGTCCATCCCCACTCTGTGCACACATGGCATGTCCGACGCAAATTTCATCACATGTAAAGTCCACGCAGCACTCAGAGTTTGGGTGCGTTTGACACGGGGAAAGTGCTCCGTTAACTGGGTTACAGGAACTTCCCTTCACTCAGTGTTTCACTGTAGCACACACACACAGTGTTTATTACCGAGTTAACATTTGAAAAGACACAGCTTGTATGTTCATTTCAGGAGTGTGCTGGGGTGGATGTTGTGATGTGTGATGTTTGTTTGGGGTTTTATACATTTCTGGCAGAGGATGATGGATTCTTCAGTACCTTTTCCCAGACCCCCTGTCTGTAAAGACTGCGGGGGGAGGGAGGGGGGGATTATACACAGTGTTATACTAATTATGAATTTAATTTGCAGAGACAATGACATGCAAAACCTGAACAGTGGAAAAACAGGAGTACTGTACGCATCTACATTTAACACCAGCAACTGTCCATAAGTAATAAAACAGAACAGCTTCTGGATAACAGATTCCCTAAATCAGCTCCTTCAAATAACCAAACATTATAAACCAAATGTTGTTGGCTCATAAACACAGCAGAAACACAGAGGTTGTTTTTATTGCGTGCTTCATTTGCATTTTATGAGTTCTGTCCTGTGAATATGAGGGCTGTAAACTCATTTACTACTTTAAAAAAAAAAAAAACCTCCAGTTATCTGGAGCAATTGAGCCGCAGAGTGTGCACTGTTATTAACATAAGTATTCATGCTATAAACATATGTAATTAATATTTATTGTTCAAAACATAACTGCTGCAAAATTCTCATTTCTGTCTGTCTGACTGTCTGTCTGTTTTGTTTTGTTTTTTTGTTGTTATTGTTGTTGTTTTTTACAGACGCTGAGGTGGACTGGCAGAACTACAAATATCTCACCACGTTTCCAGCCAATTTTGAAGAAGAGTGAGGTGAAAAGGTCAGAGGCCATGAGTCACTTCATTGGAGATTGATGCTCTAACCCTATTTTGTGGAACTCTTATAATGGGGACATTGCTTTGTGCTTTGTGTCTAGTACAGCATTGACTGCCCTCAGGACATCCATTTCCTGAAACTGTGACTTTCTAATCCTTTGGCTACCTCTCAACTAAGGCCATTTTTTCCTTTTTTTAAGTGCTAATCTCTTTTCTTTTTGCTCTCAATCAAACTAAATCCAACCCTTACTCGGAAGAAAATGGCCACCAGAACATTCAGGCTCTCTAAATCCTTTTCCCATGCCATCTCATTCATTTTTCTTGCTCTATTTTTCTTCCCACAACCAACATTAGTGAGGGGGGACTGCTGGCTTATCGAGGGTGATAAAGGATATGTTTGGTTGGCGATCTGCAGCCAGAACCAGCCACCATATGAAACAATCCCTCAGCACATTAACAACACTGTGCATGACCTGCGTCTGAATGAGAACAAGCTGAAGGCCATCTTTTTCAGTTCCATGAGTCGTTTCACCAACCTCACAGATCTCAATCTCACCAAGAATGAGATCTCCTACATCGAGGATGGTGCCTTTGCAGGACAGGCTAACCTTCAAGTGCTACAATTGGGCTACAACAAGCTAACAAACCTTACAGAAGGGATGCTAAGAGGCCTGGGAAGAATGCAGTGCTTGTTTTTGCAGCACAACCTCATTGAGGTGATTGCCACTAATGCTTTCTGGGAGAGTCCCAGTCTGAGCAGCCTCGACCTGTCATCCAACAAGCTGGCCAAGCTGGACCAGTCCACCTTCACAGTTCTTAACCGTCTAATGGTGTGTGAGCTGGCAGGGAATCCTTTTCACTGTGGCTGTGAGCTGTACAGTTTCCTAAACTGGCTAGATGACTTTAATAATGTCACACACACTTATGACAGGCTGCAATGTGAAACCCCAAAGGAACTTTCTGGATATCCTTTACTAAGTCCAATAGCTAGCCATGTCCGCAATGCCCACTCTATCTTATCATCCATTTGCAAATATGGAGTCATTATTCCTGGGATGACCTCCATGCCTCCAGATTTGGATTCTTCTGGAATAGGTCCAGATATCCCTGACCAGATGGGACCATATCATCAACCCACAATCTCGTCAACTGCAATTCCGTCTTACAGCCCTAGCATCAGGCTGCATTCTGTTTCTCTGTCATCAGCCTCGTTACTGGTTCAGATCCCTCATCCTTACAGTAAGATGTATATCCTGGTGCAGTACAACCACAGCTATGTGTCTG
This sequence comes from Ariopsis seemanni, assembly GCA_026413345.1. Lineage (NCBI taxonomy): Eukaryota > Metazoa > Chordata > Actinopteri > Siluriformes > Ariidae > Ariopsis > Ariopsis seemanni. Next base: position 777,483 of record JAOANJ010000020.1, read on the forward strand.
ATATTATGAACCTAAAGAAAAATAAAGAGATAGTCACACTTAACACACTGAAACCCCATACAGATTACACTTTCTGTGTAGCCTCAATTCGTAACTCACAGCGATACAACCACACTTGTTTGAATTTTGCCACAAGATCTCCAGGTCCTGATGATCTGCGTGCTGGGCCGTCGACCACCACCCACTACATAATGACCATTCTGGGCTGTCTGTTTGGCATGGTCATCGTGTTGGGTCTGGTGTACTACTGCCTACGCAGGCGGCGGATTCAGGAGGAGAAAGAGAACTCTATAAGTGTAAAGAAAACTATCTTAGAAATGCGGTATGGCCCTGAGGCAGCAGCAGCAGCTGCCAAAGACCCCTCAGTTTTGCAAAAGCTCCAGGAACAAGTTCACCATCAGCACTACCACAGCAAGTTGTCTCAGTCCACTTCCTCTAGCATGGGAATGCTCCACAGTTCTGCCAACACCAGCTCCTCTCGGCTCTCGACACTTCCCCAGGCTGACAAGATGGCCACTGCTTTCTCGGAGGCCATGGCCAGCAGTAAGGGGAACTACATGGATGTACGAGGGGAGGAACGTATAAAGGATGGAGCAATGCCAGTTTCAGAGGATGAGATAAGGAGGGAAGTAAATGGAATAGATGCAGGAGAGGAGGACTCAGATGATGGTGGCCAAGGATCAACATCTGAGATCTCTACCATTGCAAAGGAAGTGGACAAAGTGAACCAGATCATCAACAACTGCATAGACGCACTGAAGCTGGACTCTGGTGTTGCGACCACTCCAGCAGAAAACTCCTCCTCTCCACCTCCGCAGTGTAGCACCTCCTCCTCCAGAGGACTCATTCCACTTTCTCCAACAACAACAAACACATGTCCAATCATGTCTTCTCCTAAAATCCCCCATCTACCCCCTGTGCCTCTAGTCATGCCTCTGTCAGAGAGACCAGGAATCAGTGGAGGTGGCTTTCTATCCCCACCCTACAGAGACCCACCTCCTGTTACAGCAGCAAGGCCTCTACAGCGGCAACTAAGTGCTGATGCAGCTGTTGTTGCTCTCAATGTAAAGAATCGCTGCAGTGTTTCCTCTGGAGTGCCCAGTAAGAACACTCGTGTCTTTAGCCTGGATGTTCCTGAGCCTCGAAGTCCAGATTCCTGCAAGTTTCCAGAAAAAGGCAGTCCTGTTCGGTGCGGGGAGCCCCTCGATAGGCTCCCTCTGGTGGGGGTTCAAGGGGGCAATAATAGCAGGGGAGAAGGTGGCAACGGGGGAGGAGGGGGAGCCGGTGGTGGCAGTGGTGGTTCGGGTGGATGTGGTGGTATAGTTCCAGCTCAACAGCACCTCCTGGAGGTGCACCCAGACTACCACTGCTCAGAGCACCGACACTCCTTCCCCGCTCTCTACTATGAGGGTGCCGCCGACTCCCCTGCCCAGAAAGCTTCTTTCCTAAAGCCCCTCTCTCGCACCAAGAGGGACACTGCCTATTCCCAGCTCTCACCACGGCACCACAACTACTCGGGATACTCGTCCAGCCCCGAGTACTCATCTGAGACCACTCTGAAGATCTGGGAGCGTTTTCGTCCTTATAAAAAGAGCCCTCGTCAGGACGCCTACATAGCAGCTGGACATGCGCTTCGGAGGAAAGTGCAGTTTGCCAAGGACGAGGATTTGCATGACATTCTTGACTTTTGGAAAGGGGTGTCTGCACAACAGAAACTGTAAGTCAATTGAGAGGCACTATTGCACACGGCTGCAAAGAAGAGGGAAGTGATTCTGGAGAAAGCTAAGTACTTTGGCCTTCAAGTGCATCCACAGAGACAAGTGTTCGAATGAAGTCTGGATTACACACAGGATCATAAAAGCGTTGAAAAAGAATATATCATCAATTGGTCACAATTTCACAGGAAATTGGGAACTTAAGAGAGTTCAGATTGACCAAATTTCATTGCTGAAAGTGTTTTATTTGTGTCATCTGCAATCATTCCAATTTAATTTGAAAAAGAAAACATACTCAAGTAAGTGATTTGTGGTATTTGTGTTATCTCGACTAAGTTTAGGGACAACAATAAGGCATGGTTATTTTGTTAATTGTTCTCAGCTTTAATTGAAAAGATAAACAGTAGGTTTGAATTTAGCACAGGGCAAATTCAGAAAAGCCTGCGCCATCTGTTCACCAGCTCCATTCAGTCTGAGCATGCTCACTGATTTGTGACATCTACACGTTTCTCCCAGTGCATTGGGCTTGCTTTTCGTTGCGCGGGCAGATAATTGCTTATACTTTACATTCAGGAAGCATAACAGCTCATATTGAAGCTGGTATTTATTTATTGATATATTTGTTTGTTTGTTTGTCTTTCTGTCTGTCCGTCCTCTCTTGTAGCACAGCCAGGTCTAGTTTGTTACTTTCATGATTTTGCCTGGGAGATGATTTACTGTTCATTTGTGATTCCGGAACAAATGCTACCAAAATGTAAAAGGACTGTAGGGGATTTGAGTGAACAAAAATTAAATTAAAAAGAGGATTGGGGTGTGACGGTGCTCTGTCAGAAGAGGCATGGGATTTAAGAAACAGCAGCCTTCAATTTGTACAGTTCTACATCGTAACACAAATACTTATGCTAATGCAAATGCTATGTTTTTGTCATTACTCTGACGTGTGTTATTTCCAGTTAGTTCTGTGATGAACGATGCATAAGATGGATGCTTATCTAACGTAGTCTTACTCTTTTAATTGGAACAAGATTGAAAAACTAGTCGTGAATATTGTTTAACTTGATTGTCCAGGTGCAGTAAGTCAAAGAGATTTACTAATATTATCTAAGGTTTTTATATTGATTATAATTATTTCAGTGACCCGGCATGATCGATTACGTTTTCTTCTCTTCCTGCATTCCTTCTAATCCAATAGCGACTTACATTATCTCTACTCAGAATTTGATCTTTTTTAAAATCAGGCACTGTTATATGGAATACTGGGAGAGCCTTATTCGGCATAATGGGGTAAATGAATTACCCTTTTGGAAGGTAAGGTGTTACAGGTGCATACTTTATGAAAGTGCTGATATAAACACTGCCACACTCAATATGTGATTCGAATTAATTGTGCATGGTCCAGTGAGGTCAATACCCATAATGCACCCCTGGAGTCTCCAACTGAGCCCTAGATGACAGAAATACCACAGACCAGGAGGTGCTAATGAATTAGATAAGTTAATAAATCAGAGCGGGTTTGAACTCCGTGGCCAGTCAAAATCATACAATAGGCTTCCCAACATGAACCCAGTTGGCTAATGCAGGAATTAGTAATGCTAGCTCGCTTATTAGTTTAGTTGCGCTGCAAAATAAAAGATGTGTGTATTTCTATACATCTGACAGTGAACTCACTATGGCATCAGTTTTCAGCCTGGTTGATGACTGTATATTGATCCTTTTGACAAGAATGTTCAGGGCTCCTGGCATTTAGGATGGACTGAAATACCTCCACTGCAGGCGACAGCACTGTAAAAAACAACACAATCAACATCGCAGATGCATACGGATCAATGTGGCGTAATTGAGAATTGACGCAGCCAAAATCAAAACAGCCAGAATTCTGTGGGGCTCCATTTCGAAACTAAATTCATATGAGAGGGTCAAAAGGGTGGGTCAGGTTTTAGAGTAGGATTTTTGTTTTTTTACCTTAAACAAGTTTCTGTAATTGGATAGAAGACCTGACTGGAGTTACGTTGCCCCTGAGAGCGCTCACATCAGAGTTAATAAGATTTAATCCAAGCACTAATGCATACACCAAACAGGAGGCTAATTCAAGCTGTGTAAGGTTAAAGGACTGTGTTCATTTTCCTCTTATTGTTAAATATATAAAATGTGCTGGTATGATTAATGCTGCCACAGTGAAATTTTAGATGATTCTAGTTCACTGTAGATTCTGAAGTCAGGTCATTACCCAGAATGCACTTCTGGATGGAGGAAATGAGGCCACAGAGATAAGAATTGCTCACTGCTTGTAGAAGGACCCTGACACACCAACCCCACCAACCATCAGGGAAAAGGCAGGACGGCACTTGAAAGCTGAGAGTCACCGTGCACAAACATTCAGCATCTGAGTGAAGATGAAGAACACTCCACACTCCACACCAGAAGGGGGCAGTGTTCTGTATTCATTATCACGGTTTCATAAGAAGGCTGAACCTCTCCCAAACCCATAATACTGCACTAAATACCAGAGCAACGAGCAAAACCCTAAGTGTGATAGTAGAAGTGGCCAGACAAGCAGGACTGATGACCATTTTCACACCACTGTCCATGTGTTGAAGGCTCTGCTCAAAATTGAGGGTGTTTTCACACCTGAGTCTGCACCAGAACTGGTTACCTTCTGATCTGTGGATCCACTGTGCAGGTTCATACATCACTCCTGTGATTTGTAAAATGGTCGGCACGAGATTCATCCGTTTGCTGTTTGTTTTTGTTTTTCATTTCCTTTGTACTTTTTAGAGACATGGTCTGTCATTACGCAGGAGTTCCTGTAAATAAGGAGAAGATTTTCAGCATGAGACGAGACTTTTGACTTTTTCACCACATTCTCAGTATAAGCACTCGCACCGACTGAAACCTGAAGCAGGAACAAATAAGTCCAGCTGACTGCGTTACTGGATGTGCAGTGCTGAGAGAGGATAGTTTCCACACCATATGTTTTGTTTAAACTGCGTTCACACCCAACTCAAGTATCAGGTCAAGAAAAAAAAAAAAACAAAACATGAAACTGACTTTAACCAGTCTTCATGGATGTTTCATTTCCAAAAGCAGCAGATGAACAGAAGTTGGTATATAAATGAGATCTTATCTGTACTTTCTTGCTTTCCTCCTGTTAGTTCCTCATCTCCTGCAATCGCTCATCAGGTTGATGCTTTTATCCAAATGAGATGAAACCAAACTGAGGTTGAACTCTGAGTCTCGGTTAAAGACGAAACCAGGGCAGTGTGGTGAATCAGGAATTTGACCTCACAACTTTCCTATCATGTAGATCAAAGCCTTAACTACTGCGCCACCACTTCCTGTACTGAACAGCCAATCAGAGAGCCGGCTCACTCAGCAGTACGAGTACGCAGCGGGTCGACTCGTGCTGTTTTTACACACTGTTTTTAGACAACGGTTTGGTGTGTCAGGGTGCTTTGCTTTAAATAGTCCATTTACAAAAGTGGTTTTATTACAGCATCAGCATAAAACAAACCCAGTGAAAAAGTGGTGCTTTGCTGGTTAAAAGCTAATGTTCAGACTCTGTATTAATCCAAATCTGATCAAACCCCAAACTTCTTACAACGTAACTTAGTGTAAAGGGTCAGGGTCCTGAACCTCCCTCACACCGCTACTGACAAGCTACCGGATGCTAACTGTGACACAAAGTTAACGAACAATCTACTTCATACGGTGGGAACACACACACACACACACACACACACACTACACAGACTCAATGCAGATACTTTTGTACAAACCTCATGTCTTATAGATGATGTTTACAGAGACTCGTGGTCTTAAGTGCTTCTTTGGAACGAGGATCTCAGAGAGACGAGAACCAAACACTGACAAAATGCAAACTATTTATTTACTGATTTTTATTGATTTATCTATCTACCTGTTACACTAATTTGATTCATTCTGCATTTGTTCTTTTGCTCTTCTTAATTTAATGATCTGTTTATGAAACACTTCAACAAAATGTCTGTTTTTTTCCCCATAATGCCCTCCTGATTAAAGGTTAAATATGAGAAATAATTAAATATTAAAATGTTCATGCACAAAACACTGTTGACAATGTCAAATTTATATCAACCAAACCAATATGATAAAAATAATTAGAGATAATCCATAAAGAGACCCACCATCACCTGCGATCAGACGGGGATCAGTGATCTCTGATCTAGAACCATGTGGAGGAGGGTTCCAGCTCCTCCATCTGGGGAGACCCTATAAACAGCCTCTTTAGGAAGCAAAGAACAGTGTGTGTGTGTGTGTGTGTGTCCTTTATCACTTCCCCTCTCATAGCTGAATTAGCTTGTAATGTTTAGCATTAGCGAGGGAACAAGGTTGTTATTTGCGTCGCCGTGGGCGTCTCTTTATAGTGGACAGTAACGCAGCTGTAACGTTTCCTCTATCAGCTTTAATCTCATCTCACTGATCATCCGTATCCACTGCAGTGATAGAAATAAACCTGTTTTATTTTATTTCTCTTTCAGTTTATGGTCTCATTTCTCACTCCGAGCAGCTTAGCGTGCGTTTGGACGTCAACCACTCAGCTGCTGTGACATCAAATTAAATCCTGTAAATCTGATCACAGAACGTTCCGTTGATGTGGTGCAGCTCATGGAGCGAACAAAACATTTGACTCAAACCGTCAAATGTTATTATTTTTATATTCACAGAATTTATTTTTTTTTAATCTGAGTTTGTTTGTTTAATTTTAATGCTTGTACCCACATGTAATAGTCTCAGTTGGTCCACAATCTCTAAGCAAAACTATTCAGCATTTACAGACAGATAAGAAGATTCTCTCACGCCACAACTGACTTTAATCCTCGCTTTCAGGCTATAAAAACCCAGAAGAGGTCGGCGCATGAAAATAATAAAAATAAAAACTCACCTGGGAAAAAGGGGTTTAAACGAGAAGGAACGCAGCGCAGGAAGTGATGAAGGAAGCTCAGGCCGCGTCACACCGCGTCACACCTTTACAACCAAGATGGAGGTGTGGGTTTTTTTTTAATCTGTTAAAAAAGCTAAAATGAAGGAGCTGTTGAAGTTGTGGTTGTTAATGTTGCGCTGTGAGCTTTATTTCTGAGTCCCATCTGCTCCGTCCTGCTTTTGATTCGATTGGATTTTTATTTCAAGATCGTTTACAGCTACGAGTCTCACAGAGTTACATTCATCAGAATAAAGAGAATAAATATTACAACTATATAATAGTGCTGCTGTGAACACACACACACACACACACACACACACACACACGCACGCAGACAGGCAGGGAAAGTTGCCAAAAAACTCTCTATTAGTGCTTTATTAATTATGTATCACTTAATCCACCATCAGACTGTAAATATCTTTATTTTCAAGTGCTTGTACTGCAAGATTTATTCCACAAGCAAATGTTAGCAGATAAAATAACACTTTATATGTGTACTACCCAGAATGCACTGCTCTAGATTCCAGAATGACATCAAGACATTGTATCAACAACAACAACAATTTCCTGACCTTTACCCACCGGGTGTTGTATTTCGTTCAATAGATTGCCCAGAATGCACCGCTGTATGATCCAGCGTAGCTGACAGGTGTCTGTAGGTGATCTACAGTAGCGTTACACTGATCTGGTCTTTCTGTCAAGCATGGGCGGGGCCAGGGAGGGGCTTGGAGGTGCTGTAGCTACCCCTAGGATAGTCACCTCAAGAGATTTCTGTGGTTTATTTAAAGTTTTTTCATTTTTAATGTGTGAATACTACAATTTATACTTTGAAAAATAAATCAATGCATTAATAAAACAAACCAATTCTTTTCAAACAGAACTCTAGCACAGGTGATTGGATTCAGCCAATAGGGGCAGCACACGGGGAACTTCTGACCTGACTTTCACATCTTGTCAGCCAGAATGTGATTATTTTGGTAACTTAGCATGAGCGAAGCATTAGCGATATCATAATGGATTTTTTTTTTTTTAACTTCATAAAGTCCACGTGTGGAGACTCAATCAACAGAGCTGTTGGTTTGTTATGAACATATCCCATGATAAGTGCATGATTTTTTTTCCTCTGGTGCCATTTATTACAAATTTAATCTTTTTGGTGTTTGAGGCACAAATCCCGACTCCTTCCAGTTTTCTGGCTGCGATTCTCATTCAGATCACATCAGGTTTGTGGATCAGAACCCTGTAGATTATTTAGTCGAGGTGTTGGTGACTAACAGCATGAGTGTGTGTGATCTCAGACTCTGGGACTGAAATGTGCACAAACCTCTGTTTCTGCTGCTACTTGTGTGTGTGTGTGTGTGTGTGTGTGTGTGTGTGTGTGTGTGTGTGTGTGTGTGTGTGTGTGTGTGTTTTGGGGGTGTTACAATAGAAATTAGAAGTCCACTCAGAGAGCTCAGCCCTCCGCCAAGCCCAAATGCCACAACACTCATAAAAATGAAGCTAAATTCGTTGAGCTGCCGTTTGAGTCAGATTCACTCCTAAATTGAACGGGTTCTTCCGGGGCCCATGATAGAGCTTTCCACCAAGTTTCATGAAAATTGGGCCAGTAGTTTTTGCATAATCCTGATTAAAGTCAGAAACAAACAAATTGACAGCACAACCTCCTTGTCAGAGGAAATGAAACTGCGGTAACCGGAACGTTAACGGGACACCCTAAATTCCGAGCATCCTCACTGAAAAGTCGAGCGACTCCATCACACCGGCAAAATAAAATCTCCAGAGTCGGCCCTGAGGATTAAAAACAGCATCTGTGTTAAAAGTTTTATTGCTGTATCCTCATCACTCCAGAGGCTTCCACAGCAACATCTTCAGACTGTCTGAAATGGGATTTAACACACTTCTCGATTTAACACACTCTATATCCACAGATCTACACCTGATCACGTAACTTTCAGGAGATCTACAGAGTCAGAGTTTTACCCAGAATTCAGTGCTGTAAGTGTTAAAATTCTGATCTTTTCATTGTAAAGTAATAACCAGTCTGCCGTCAGAGTAACAGGATCATCAGATGATAAATCACCCAGTGACCTTCTGTTCACCTCGAACTGGGCGTGTCCTCAGGTGGTGTTTTAATAGAAACACTCATGTGGTTTGAGCTCTTACACTGACTAACACGTGGTCATCAGTGTGCAGTGAAGGATTGCTCAAGTAATATTTATAAAGGTCCAGCTGCGCAAAACGACTTCTTTTTAGAGGTCTAAAGGACAAAGAGCTCAGACTGAGTGGACCAGTCTCTGGTTCTAAGACAGTTTTGTGATGAGGTCGTGTGGTGTTTCACGCTGAGCAGAAAGAGTAAATAAAATGAGAAACCCCTGACCCGTGTCTGATCTAATGTCTCTCGTCTCTGGTCTGATCATCTCCTTCAGCTCCTTGATGTGTGATTGGATAAAAGCACAACACAGGACCTGACACAGAAGCCTAATGTTTAGAAAACTGAAGTACAAGTTGCTGAACGATGGCCAGAGCGTCACAGAGAATGGGTTCTACAGACCTGCTGTTGGATCCTGGTCTGGTTAGAGGCTTCAGCGTCTCTGGATTACCCAGAATGCAGTGCTGCAGCCTCCAGGACAGTGTTAATGTGAATAGCTTCCTGGAATGTCCCACTGATCATGTCTTTCCAGAGAATTCTGTAATATCTCTTCTTTTATATTCATCACTCTGGAACCTTCTACACCAGGTTAAGACCTTCATGTTGCCTGAAATTGGATTTAATGTGTTTTTCTCGTCTGAAAGGTCGACAGATGCAGAACGTGGTGAATCTGCAGTGGTGAGATGAGCACGAGTCGTTTCAGTTCCCTCTCACTGTTTTATACGAGACAGAAAAACTAATCCCTCGTGGGGAATCGATCAACTCTGGCCTGCAGCATCGACTGGCCAGTTAGCTGTGTGTGTGTGCGCGTGCGCATGTGTGTGTGTGTGTGTGTGTGTGCGTGTGTGTGTGTGCGTGTGTGCGCGTGCACAGGTTTGTCTGGGGTGAAAGGGCAGTTTATTAAAAGCTCCAAACCCAAGGTTTCACTTTGGATCAGGCGAAGCGATTGTGCTGCTATTAGGTGGCAAAAAAACGTGTGTGAGAGAGAGAGAGAATCTCATGCACCAATTTGCTCAGCACACAATTTTGGATCTGTGTGTGTGTGTGTGTGTGTGTGTGTGTGTGTGTGTGTGTGTGTGTGTGTGTGTGTGTGTGAGTGTGTGTCTCACACTGTGTGATATTTTTAGTGTCACTCACTCTGATTATACGAAAAGAAAATGCTGACCCAAACACACTACAGCATAACACATTCCATTACAAACAGCTCCCTAATATCTACTCCCTATTCCCTATTCCCTGTTCCCGACTCCCTGTTCCCAACTCCCTGTTCCATACTCCCTGTTCCGGACTGCCTAATCCCTGTTCCATACTCCCTATTCCCTACTCCCTTTTCCCTACTCCCTACCCCTTCTCCCTGTTCCCTACTCCCTATCCCCTGCTCCCTATTCCCTACTCCCTATACCCTACTCCCTGTTCCCTACTCCCTGCTCCCTGTTCCCAACTCCCTATACCCTACTCCTTATTCCCTACTCCCTGTTCCCTACTCCCTATATCCTACTCCCTTCACAGGAGAAAGTGCACTCTGCAGTGTTATTAAGGCCTGTATCAGTGCAGGACTCTGATGGGGTTCTTCAGGGTTCGAGTGCACTGTTTTGGGATGATGGAGTGTAAATATAATACTATAATTACTGTACTATTCTAGAAGCCCTGAACAGAACAAACTGGATCATGGTGTGTGTGTGTGTGTGTGTGTGTGTGTGTGTGTGTGTGTGTGTGTGTGTGTGAAATGTAATGAAGACTTCCTGTCCCTTGGGAGTGTTACGCTGTGAAATCTTCACACTAATGTGGAAATCTCAGTGTCATGGTTTAGAAACACATGTGAGCCGCTGGTGAGGATGAAAGGAAATAATTAGTGTGAAACCTTTTTCCACATGGTTGTGTTCATAACGAGGAAACAAATGGATCAAATCCCCAAATTGTTCTTCTTTCTTCAGGTCTTCACACATCCAGCACCACGGGAATAAATTATGCAAAAGTGTAAAGAAACTGTTGGTGAATTGAACAGAATGCATTAATTACCACATTAATATTCGCATTAAAGGCAATGTGATTATGCGAGCGTTCCACAAAAACACTGGCGTGATCATGGACTTGACAGGTGATGAGAAACTGGGGAACGGGGTCTTTCAGAAAAGGGGAACAGAATGATAAGTACTTCCTGTCCTAAGCAGTAGATGAGACCGTGGGGAGTTTCAAGATTCACCACGTCACAAACTTAACTACAGAACACGGACTGGACACACACACACACACACACACACCATTTTTGCTGGCAAGATCCTGCCAGACACTGTCTTTAACATCGTTATCATTATTGTTTTTATTGTTCTTGTCAAACAGTGCTGGGGTCACAAGGGGACACAAACTGAACACGAGACTCCGCCCACCTGCAGCACTGATGATGTTTCCACAACCTGTGCCCTGATTGGCTGAATGGGTTCCTTTCACAGATGAAATGATGGAAAAATTGAACCTGCTGCAAAAAATTAACATTGTGTTTTTGCACACGAGCGTTCGCCTCTGATGTAAAAGTCTTAATTTACGGGAGATTCATCTGAAAGAAATAGACATAAACACTGACAAATCAATCATCACTCACACAGTGCATTATGGGTAATCTGTACACACAGTGCATTATGGGTAATCTGTACACAGTGCATTATGGGTAATCTGTACACAGTGCATTATGGGTAATCTGTTGAGTTTGAGTTTGTTTGTTTGTTTTAACTTTTTCTCCAAGCAGCAGTTGACAGCCAAAGTGCACTATATAGTGAATAAACTGCTGTTTGGGGCACAGCCAGAGCCTTACAGATTAACCACAATCATTACTTCTGAAGCGCACACACACACACCAGAGTCAAGGTGATGGACAGCTACATTAGCTAATGCAGTAGGATTCACATCTTTACTGTAACAAATCTAATAAGTTTAGATAAATAATCACATATACAACAAAAAACGGACTAATCACAATCACAAGCTCCGCCCACATTTACTGTTAATGTTATTTTCTAAGCCGGCAGTGGAAAAAGAAACATTTAGAACTCTTAACGAAACCTTAAAGAACCTTTTCTCGAAACGTGTAGTTAGTGTGTAAGTCCTCATTCAAATGCCCTTGTAGATTCATCAGGAAGCGAGAGGGAGCTAATGTTAGTGTGTGTGTGTGTGTTTCTGCTTTTTGACTTAGCAGACTAATTCACTAATGATATTTCTTTAGATTATCACTGTTCCTCTGTCCACATCCCCCCTGCCCCTCTGCCTGCCCCTCTGCCTGCCTG
>JAOANJ010000020.1:1248937-1259773 GCA_026413345.1 Ariopsis seemanni
GTTACCGGTATAAGATTATTTAATTTGCTTCAGAATGTGATTGTCTCAGTTCATCTGATTATTTAATGAGCCTTTTATGTTTTATCAGTGAAAATGCATGCATGTACGTTGTATAAGTTATAACACCCATCCTGTTTTAATGAGAGTCAACCCACAATCACTGAAGTCAAATCAGTCTTCATTGAGCAAGTCAGTAACGGCATTTCTTACTTTCACCATAAATTTTTATTTATATGACTTTGGTCTATAGCTGCAAAAGGCCTCGGCCTTAAAACCGGTTCCTGCTGTGACGTCACGCGCTCGGGGCTGGCTGGCTCAGCAGGGCCGCTCCAATCACAACTTTGCAGTCGATTTTAACTCTCAAAAAAATAAAAGTTTTTTTTTTTTTTTAAATATACATTTATGCAGCATGTCAAGGATGGAAATGCTATTCACTCAGATTTATTTAAAAATAAAAGGTTCTGTGCAGCTCATTTAAGAACTACTGAAACGTAAGAATATTTAACTTCATGGAAATGTCAGATACTCCAGGGTACATTTACTTTAAATAAAATGAGCCAAATTATGGCTTTCCTGCATCAACAGTACTTTTTGAACATACCAACACTCAACACGTTCAACTCGTCACAATAGCTTTTCTGTCAGAACATATGGCCAGAGTACATGACGTCATCAATGCAACCAGTGTTGGGCACATTACTTTCAAAAGTAATTAGTTATAGTTACTTTTCCCAAAAAGTAACTGAGTTACTTTGTCATAAAAGTAACTAATTACCAGGGAAAGTAATTATTCCGTTACATTGTGTCCCCCCCCCCAAAAAAAATCAAATTCAATTAGTGTAATCATAATAAAAGTGAATGTTAAGTGTTTAATGACTGAAATGGACACTTAACAGAACCAATTAGTAACGTTATCTACACTATATTATTTTTGTGGGACAATGTGAGATAAAGACATTATCAAATTTAATATATTTTTGTTGTTATTTACTGGCCACTGATGAGGACAAACGCTTTGTTCCTCGACATAATGTGCATTGCACGTAGACGTTTTTGCCTTTTATTTCAAGTAATGGCTATATTTCCAATTTGAAGACGCAGTCTTGGGCTGACCGCTCGCCATCGCTGTGTCTTCTGATTGAAAGTGTGCGCAATAGTACAGTAGACGTAGCCTACCTACGCATGTTGTCCAAATCTACTCTGATTGGCTTACTGTGCCGTCGTCTCGCATCTCCCCGCCCCACTAAAGCAGAGTAAAGGCTGAACAAGCAGCCAGATGAAAACAGCTTTAATAAAGTAACGCATAGCATTTTATTGTAAGTAACGGGAACGGCGTTATAACGATGTAAAAAGCAATTCGGTAGATTACTTGTTACTTAAAAAAAAAAAGCCGTTTATTTCTAACACCGTTATTCCCATCACTGATTGCAACACACGAAATAGTTAAATAAAACATTAAAATGGGCACAATTTTGTTCTTTCCCACTCCTCTTAATTATAGTGACAATTATTAGCAAATCCAACCATTAGACACCGATCACACTTCTTGTAGCGATGCAAGCTTTACCATCAGCCTGTTGTCCATGCCGACTTTTCGAAGACTGGCAGCGACGGAGTTGATGTCCTTCTCGTTGATCCAGGATTTAAACAGTTTGACGGCAAAGGCAGCAGAAACACCTGTAACCACAGGACGGGTCACACACGTCATTTCTATTGTTCCATTTCTGATTTTCTCTTCACTTAGTCATTTTATTGAAACCTTTTACTTCTTGCTACTACAATTAAAAATAAAAAGCACCAAGCCAGCATCAGGGTTGAGCAACTACCCCCCCCAAACAGCTCAATAATTCAGTAGTTAAACTACATTAGACACCATGTAAATAAAGAGCTCATTATGGATCTGGGATAAAATATCAGCTGCCATTTTAATCAAGATTATTTATAATATAATTACCAGACAAACACTGAAGTCACTTGATGTTTGGTCTGCGGGCTCATAGGGCAGGGCAATGTGGATATAAATACATTTCAACACCAGTGCTATTCACTTTGTCACTTACAAATTAAAATAAACTAGTTATTCAACATGTATGTTTTTCCTGGCACTCTTAGCAGTAGGACTGGGTGACACCAGAACCTGCTTTCCCAGGGGATGGGGAACCCGTTTAACACTCAAGCAAAGCAAATTATACTACCTGCAACTGAGCCGACTCTTACGTTTTGTACTCAAGCTTTTTTATATAAAACTCCTTACTAATCATATTTGTGTACATTAAACAGATTAAGAATAATTTTTCCATACCATTGCTTGCAGTTTGCCAGCAAAACTGCATCTTGTGTACTGTAAGCAATGTTTTTGAGAACTATGGTATTATTTGAGTCACATGATCCACCCCCATTTCTCATCCGTACAACTCCCTGTGCTTCAGAAACATGACCGGGACATGTATTGGGACAGTGCTGGGAAATAAGGCTATAATTTTGACACAAATGAAACGCTGATCAAGTGTGAAATAACTAATTAAAAGCACAAGTTTTAAAATAAAGCTTGTTTTCATAAACCTATACATCACGCTGAGCGCATTGCAGAAACATCACACGAGTCATATCGACCATAGCTACTGTAATAACAATGACTGCTCTGGGTGGATTACCTTCTTTAACCAGGTTCTCGTTGAAGAGGCTGCTCAGAATGGACGCGGATATGTTCCCGTTGGCCAGCAGGATGCCCGTCAGCATGGCCAACTTGTTACGCTCAGACTCCGTGAAGCCTTTTAAAAACAGCAGCAGCTACAGGACCAAGAGGAGAGAGTTAGAGTCTGTAGCACACCAAGATCACATCACAAAAGGTTCTCCTTCTCCCTGAAGCGAGTACAGAACGCTCAGAGAATTATGCTTATAATCTACTGGTTGCAGCTCCATTACCAGAGTTACAGCTGTGAACTAATACGTGAGCCAGACAAAGATCTTCAGCAAGATGATACGATTAGACATGTTTAACATGAGCAGGAGTGCTGCTGTGAAAATGAACGACATCTCACCTTCTTGATCTCCTCCTCAAACCCCTTCTCCAGGTACTTGTACCGCCTGATCAGCTTGTTAAAAACCTACCATAAAGGGAATTACAGTAAATAAGAATGTTAAAGAGCTTATAACATTAACTCAACGTGGCAACTCATTCTGAAAACAAGCTGCACAACATTAGTCCCCCATTTTAGTACAAATATGCAGGTGATTATAGGAAATCAGGCACAGTGATTGTTAATCGCCTTGAGCGACTTGGCAAAACAGTGGCCAATCGCATCGCCACCGTGAGGAACAATCACAAATGACGAAAGAAAACACTGTTCCTAAAAGCACTAAAGATGCTCCGAAGTTTAGCCTGAAACTGTTCAAAGGGAAGGTGGGATTGGGATTTATTTTACTGATTTCAGAACAAAGTATTTTGTGTGACTGTGTAGATAACGGACAAGTCTGTGCCGCTATTACATATACATCAACAATCTGAAGTTTGGAAAATTCTTTAATACAATTTTTGGGAAACAATTACCTGTGTACATGTATAAACAATTCTCTGCCTCAGGCTCAGTGAATAATAAACAACCTCCTCTTGTTTATTATTCACCAAGATTAACTGAGCCTTTGGTAATTACATTCAACATGGAACCTTGCTCCCCTATAGAAATCACCACCACAACAACGATCTTAATCTTTTTTTGGAGCATCTGCCATACAAGTCCTCATGAATGAGCCGCTACCATAAAAGCAATAACATTAGAATGAGTGCATCAATAAAAACCTGGGATTCGCCTGTAATTACCTGAGCATAAGCTTGCATTGTCTCCAGGTCTTCATTTGCTGTGAAGAGACAGTACTCAGTACGGGTCATGTCATCAGAAAGGGTCCCACCTGGGGCTGCACAGGGAAAGAAAGATTAAATGCACATGTGGAGTATTGTGATTACATCATCATAACTGGACAAACTACTGGGAACAAGTCTGAGCTTGCTACAAGAGACAGTGCTGGGGGTGGGGAGGGAGGGAAGCTGCTTCAGATTATTGAGAAAACCGTGTGCGTGTACAGGGATAACGTGTGAGGTTCATTACCCAGCATTCCACCGGCCACCAGGATGTCAAAGAGCGTCTCTGCATACCGGCGATAGTCAAGCTTAGCGCCAGAGGCATCGAGGAACTTCGCGACCGCGTCCAAATCAGTGCCAGTTTGGTTCAAGCCTTGCACAATACTTTCTTGAAACTGAGAAGGGTCAAATCTCTCCTTTTCATCTATTGAAATTAAACAGTAATTACAAAAAAAAAAAAAACACCCCACAACAGAATCATACTATCAGTATCATGACAGCAGCACAACAATCCATTTAAACACAGCATCAGCTCACCTCTTTTCCGAGTTTTAAAACGCTGGCCGGTTAGCGTTGGCTTTTGCTGCTTTTGATTATTCATAAAAGACACCTAGTGAGAGCATAACAGACAAAAAAAAAAAATTGTTAGTATTAATAATACTCAGTACAGTTAGAGTAAAATTAGATACAAGAGGATTGTGATTAATAAGTTGGCACTTCAAAATCAGTCATGCAACATTTAATTGTATTTAACAGCTATGACAATAAACCTGATCACTGATACTAATACACAAGTCTAAGAAACCAGAACATCAGTTCTTGATACACACTAAATCTGTAGGTTTGTCAAGTTTCCCCAGCAATTCCAAAAAACCCACACCACTTGATTGACTCAAAAATAAAGTAACCAGATTTTAGATCCCGCTATTTAAAATAGAAATTCAAAGGCAGACTAGCACATCTGTTCTCCCAGTCACTGTAATTACTTCTTTTAAAAAAGTCCATGATTCTTATTTATTATACTATTATCTACATATGTATTTACTATTTACACGTATTTTGTCATTTGATTCTTGCCAGACCACAATGGGAATAAGTCATACACTTTCATGGGTGATCCGTGTATCTTAATGCACACTATGTTTATGTATTTTGTGCATTATTTTACGAAATAAATCAATTAATTCTTCAGAAACACAACGAGGCAAAGCTTGAGCCGATATCGATATTAGTCACATCACCCAGAGCTACACAAACTCTTCTCTATAATTTAATTACATCAAATGTTATTGATGATGATAATAAAAGTCCTACAGCTCAACTTTTAAACTCGAGACATCTTGAATTCAGTGGCCTGATCACGTGACGACTCACTTCCGCAAATAAGCCAAATCCGTTAAAGCATCCATTTTGACCGCTTTCCGTTAGCGTACCGCGGCATGTAGAAGCCGAGATCGTGATCTCTAATCACAAGTTAGTGTAACAGGACACACCAAGAACACGGAAGTCCAGATCAGTGTACCGAACCCGTTTCCGCCGCTCTTTCCCGACAGCGCATGCGCAGTAAGCTACAGCCACATTCGGACGCGTTGTAACAAAGCTGCCTCAGAGCTCACAGGCCTCAGACCGGCTAAAGTGCCGTCCGCTCCGACAGCAGCCACGCGTTAAACAATTAACGACACAGTCTGCCTTAACAGCAAAACTTTCCATATTAAAGTCAGCTACTACAATTAATTAATTAATTCACCCCCAAATAAAAATAAACAGGTATTCCTTTAGCTTCTCCGCTAACAAGGTAGCAACAGGCAAGCTAACGCCTCAGCCTAGACAGCCATAATTAAACAGAAAGACGGATTTATCCGCCATCTTACAGCGACCGAGTCAGTCAGTACATCGCATACATTTACCACACAGTGTCTTCGAAATATACTGAGACTCACCGAAATGAATTCAAATTAAAACGGTCTTAGAACCACCGAACAAAGCGACACAATGCTGCTCCGAGCCCTTCCAACAAAATCCCCTCCGAGAAAGTGAGAGCGCTGTGCGCACGCGCAGAAGCCATAAAAAATGCAGACGAGTCCATGTGCGAGCGGAAGTGGGGAGGTCAAGGTTCATTTCCCAACCGATTTTTATCGGTCATCTACAATGGCACTTATTTTAAAATACTTTTTTTGTTACTGGATCGTAAACGTGCCAGGTTTTATGACGTGAAAACAGTTCTATGTCGTAGCATTAGTGTAGATTTGTTCAGAGGGCTCTCCCCCGGAGTGGAACACGCTTGACTGTTCCGCCGTCATCAGGCCTGTGTGGCACGAGCGGAGTGGGGGCGTGGCCCTTCAGCGCGCTGTAATGATGGCGCTCGGACACCGTCACACACACAGAGAGAGAGAGAGAGAGAGAGAGCCCCAGGAGCTGCTTATTGCTCCATTTGGAAAGAAATTTCAACAATACGACCTGCTTCCCCCTCCCACGAGGAGTAATAAATGAAGAAAGAAAATGAATGCATCTAGATTGTGTTGTTTATTTATTATCATAAGAACAGATTTATTAGCTTGACATAGACTCACGAGCCACTTTATTAGGAACACCCCTACCTCCCCTTGCTGTTTCCTTCTGTGATCCCACAGATACAAATCAAGAGCTTCAGTGAATGTTCACAGTGTTCAATGGGAAAAACTGTGACCTCAGAGTGTGACTTTCTTTCTTTCACTGTGTGGTTTGAGTATTTCAGAAGCTGCTGATCTCCTTTTTCACACACTCTAGAGTTTACACAGAATGGTGCGGAAAACAAAAAAAAAAACACTGAATGAGTGAGCGACAGTTCTGATCAGAAAATGGACAGGTTGGTTTTTTTGGTTAGGAAGGATAGAGTAACTCATATAATCACTCTTTACAACCATGGTGAGCAGAACACCACATTGGGTTCCACTCCTGCAACCACAAACAGGGATCTTACAATCAACAACGAGTTCCTATTAAAGTGGCCGGGCGCTGTGTATAACACTTTTAATTTTATGTCCAAAATCTCAAAATGCTTTTCATAAAAGATTACAAAAGGATACACCAGTACTAGGATAAAAGTATTAGACAGATAAAGATGGTTATATAATTGTAAAGTTATTTAACAACTTCCTGAAATTGATCCGTCCATAAAGTACCTCATTGTGTTGATTACTGACAGTTGATGTCACATTTAGCAAGACATTATACATTCAATTGTTCATCATCTACAAAGGTTGCATGGATTTGTTAAAGTAAATGTGTTTATATGATTATGTTATATAGTACCAGTCGAAAGTTTGCACACACCTTCAAATTCCATGTTTTTTCTTTAGTTTTATTCATTAAAAGTCGCTTCATGTCTGAAAGTAACGATGGATGTCGTTTCTCTTTACTTAGTTGTTCGGTTCTTGATATAAGATGGATTACTGCAGTTGTGGTGTTGGACAGGGCTTTTTATTTACTGTATTGTTATTTACTGTTTGATCTCAAACGCATTAAGGCGGCGAGAAACTCGTCCACTAATGACCTTTTGACGAGACACAGCTGTTAATTGAAAAGCGTTCCAGGTAACTCCCTCATGAGCTGGTTAAGATCATGACAATAGTGTACAAAGCGTCATCAAGGGAAACGCTGGATACGCTGAAGAACCTAAAATATCAAAGACATTGGTTTGTTTACTACATAATTCCAGATGTGTTCCAGATGTTATTTCATAGTTTTGATGTCTTCAGTTTTGTTCTACACTGTAGAGAATCATCACAATACAGAAACACCAATGAATTAGAAGGGGTGTTCTAACTTTTGCCTGAAGCTGAATAATACACAGTGATGCGTAGCAGGGCAGTGGGTAAGGGGGCGGGGCAGTGCGTGAGGGCGTGGTGTTGGCAGGATGAGGTCAGCGTCTGCTCCACATCCTGATGGCCTGTGTGAAGACGCTGTGATTGAAGAGGGTGATCCGGGTGGTGATGCTGTGGTCTTGTTTACTGGAGGGCAGGAGGGTGAAGGGGGCAGGAGGGTGAAGAGGGCAGGGCAGTTGGGCTCTGTAACGATGGACTCAGTTTTTCTCCAACGCCAGGTGAGTGGATGGATTTTGGATGCAGAGTCTTAATGGTTGTTTGCAGCAGTGTGAGATCCAGGGCATGCAGGTTCCCCAGCCACATCATGATGCAAGCTGTCAGGATTCTCTCAGTGGTCTCCAGGGTACGCGCGCGCACACACATAGCTGTGAATAAATCTGTTTAAAATAAAGCGAATTCGACCTGTTCCTCAGACTGAAGGGGAAACGGAGCAGGAGGTTCTGGTCTCTGAACATGGCTGAGGATTAGAACGTGTAATATAAAGCACAGGAAGTGAATCAGAAGGTTTGACAGGAGATCACCACGGAGAACCACCCAGGAGCAGAACCTTCACTGGAACAAACCTCAGCACTGTGGGACATCTCACTGAGGAGATTCACTTCCTGTAGCTGGCTCCTCCTTTTCCTCTCACCACACGCCATCAGCATTAAGGGCGTGTCTATAAAGTCTGCTCTCTGTCACAGAAACTCAGTTAACATCAATCAAACGTAAACAGCCCCGCCTGCCAAAGCCACACCCCCAAACCAGCTAGCCTGCTGGATGCTGATGGGCCACATCCTGTGGTATTTCTCCTGTTTATGGTTTGAGGAACCACAGAGACCAGCGTTTCTCCTCTGATCATTTATTAAAGGTGGGTTTTGTTTGTTTGTGTAAGAATTGGATTTGTTTTAGAGGACACTCAAAATCTGATGGGATTAAATTTTATCAGCTAAAATTATGCAAAACAGCTCAGGAATTAAAAACAAAGCGTTATCACTTGCTGAATTCATTTTAATTTAGAATGCTCAAGTTCTGGTTTTTTTTGTGTTTATTGTCATCTTTAGTATTTTGTTGTGTTTTGGGGGGTTTTGTGAGTTTTTTATTGTTTTGGGGGTTTATTGTTTTTTTTTTTTTTCTTTGTTTAATTTTTATTTTTCTTAGTTTATGGCTTTTTTGTTTGGATTTTTTATTTGGTTGGGGTTTGTTGTCTCTGTGTGTGTGTGTGTTTAGTGTTAATAGTGACGAATGCCCCTGAGCAGGTAAAGAACTCGTTTGTAGTCCCGTGTGTTAATGAGGTCCAACAGAGTGATGTGGGCTGGAGCTCGTACACAGGCTGTAGGGTCTGGGGGGTTTTATGATGCACTGTGTGATTGTGGTGTGTGTAATGTTTCTCAGCTCTGCTGTAGAAGGTTTACAGAAAGCGCACACACACACCTGTGCTGTTCTATGAGGAGACAGGACCTCAGAACGAGCCTAAAACACTGAGAAATTCCCTGAACCTGCTGCTCCCACACAGTTTAAACAGAATAAAATACTCCCAACACACACAGAGCTGTTAGATAAATACTCAGTGATGAGTGTGTGTGAGAGAGAGATGCATGGGGGGTGTCAGGATGATGTAGACGAGTGTGAGCGAGTGCTGTGTTCTGTCAGTGTGAGGTGTGTGAACCCCTTCGGCTCCTTTACGTGTGCTCCGTCTGCCCTCCGGGTTCACGGGGAGATGGGATCGATCACCTGTACGGGTAAACCATAACCCCTTAATCATAAACCCTACCCACTAAACCCTCGCCCTTCAGATACCTGGGTACTAGACTCTGTAGATGTGGTGTGTGCGTAATGCTAATTTGAAAGCTGTACAGTTCTCTGATTGGTTATTAGCGTTAGCGTCGTCGCTCAGCTGCAGAAGAAACAAACTTCAGCACAAACTGGGAGCTTTAAAAACGTCCAGGAATAAAACCTACACCTTGAGTGTTGTGTGTGTGTGTTACTTTTATGTGTTGACTGGGAGTGGTGTGGACATGTTTTCCATTTCCACTGCACGCATATACACACGCGCGTACGCACACACAGAAAACTCCACTTGGTTAAGAATTGTTGTGACACTAATCAGTGTGTGAATACAGTGAGGGTCGTGTCCTCAATCTCATTTTCACTGTACAACTTTGTACATCGCACAGCAGGCGTGTGTGTGTGTGTGTGTGTGTGTGTGTGTGTTTAGAGCTGCTCCAGTTTTAAAAGCTTCACTTCATCTCTAGAACACTCTCTCTCTCTCTCTCTCTCTGTGTGTAGTTGACCAGGCCACTCCTCACTCTTTACTGGTGGTTCGAATCCTTGGCCCAGCCTCAGCCCCACCTATAAGCCCCTCCCCCAGGCCCACCTCGGACAGAAGATGAGTGGTACGTAAGTGTCTCTGTCTGTCCATCAGTGTTAGTTTTGTTGTTTTCTTCATTTACACATTCATTAAACACACGGCCGAGTCTCTGCGTCTCTAACTCTTCCTGCTGTCATTAGGGAGGCAGTGAGACTGCATACCTATTGCTATTCCCTTTTTTCGGCTTTTGATTTCGAATAACTCGATAACCGTACGTCGCGCGCAGACGGGCCATGCGTCGCAACGTGCAGCTCGATCCTGATCGCTATGCTATTACTTTGTTCATCAGAACAAACACATTCACCATGCGAGACCTTGTGGGGACCTAAACGTTTTCCCTTCGGGAGGCCGAGCGTACCACCACGGAACCTTGCACCCTGCTGGAGGGCTGCACCCTGAGCGCTTTCATCAAATTTCCTGTTGCCACACCTCACGCTGTAGCGCCACCAGCTGGTCGCATTCTGACCCGCTTTTGCGCGCGTAACTTTTGAACCGTTTGTCCGAATTTCACCCCCCTGGAGTGAGACGATTCCGATGCACCCTCCGGCGTCAGTTTCCGTTCATATAAATTTCCCGCCATTTTGAATTTCGCCGAGAACGTGTGCTCGGGGCCCCTGGCCGCAGGTTCGCTCCGCTCGTCACGAAACTTGGCACGGATGTTCTCCGGCCCACCTCTTGTAAACGCTGTTGGTCTCGCTCCTCCACGTCGTGCCGTTCGCCCGTCGCGGCCCATCAAATTCGATGGCGGTGCCGCCAGACAGGAA
>JAOANJ010000020.1:1309026-1319037 GCA_026413345.1 Ariopsis seemanni
CAGTAGGTCGTTTACTACTTTAACCAGAGCCGTCTCTGTGCTATGATGAGGTCTAAATCCTGACTGATACATTTCATAGATGTTATTCATATGTAACAATAAGCCAATAATCAGGAGTGAGACTTTATAACGGAGAGCGTGGCTGAAGCTGAGGACTTAATGTGCACTAACACAAATAGTACTCAGCACCCGTCTGCCACTGTAGTACGCTCTATGAGTGTGCGAGCGAATACTACAGACAAAATTCGGACTTGACCTGCCCCCGTCTTACCTGTCCTCTGTCCCAGATGTTCACAGATGACGTATTCGCACACAATTTAAAAAAATTTACTGCTGCAACAGCAGAAATGTTTAAACTGTTCCTGAAACGTTTGTCCAGCAGCACACACCCTGCTCAGTCGCCGTCTTCTGTCTGTTCTCCCTGAGGGGAATTCTTCTTCTTCTTGGGTTATTCAGGTTCCAGCTGAATTATGGGATGGCGTAGTGTGGTGCACGTGTACAGTATGGATGCAGTACATCCTGAGTACAACCTGTGTGCTGTTTCTATAGCGTGTGTGTCATTGCTAACAGATGTGGTTAATTAAAGTCCAGTGAAGTTCAGCATGGGTGTTGTTCATGTGACGGTGTTTGTTTGGTCCTTGTGGCTAATGGAGATGAATGTGGAAGGGTTACGCTGTGGAGGATCGTGGCTGAGGGAAAGACGTGACAGCATTAAATAGAAGCATAACCATCGTGTAAACATTAGTGTTTGAGTTATGATGCACTCCTGGTGCAATAAAACAGTTTATTCTCTCCACATTGACTGGATTTGAGCAATCACACACTCTGATTGGCTACTCTACTACTGGGATATCAGCTCATATACCATGAGTAGAGCAAAACAAGATGGTGGCGCGTGCTGCTGAGCCAACCGAGGACAACAAAACCCGAAAAATACAAAAAAAAAAAAGGGGAACAAATATGGAATGAAAAGTATTTGATGGTAAGAACGTATCTTTTAAAAAAAAATTTCCCAAGAATTATTATTATTATTGCATTTTTCACAAATTGCTCCTGTCATTTCACCGGTTTGTTTACATTCTAAGTGTAAATGATTTTGTTAGACGTTTTGTATAAAGTTTTTATTTATCGAATTTGGAAAAAAAAATCATAAAGATGCTCCGTTTCTCAAAATCCAGTGAATGTGGATAGAATAAAACAGTTATTCCACTCAATCTCGGTGCTACCGGTACGCGCCTCGTCGGCTATCAGCTCGTGTATGACTCGATTTCGTGGAATAACTGTTAAATATATGTGAATGTATTTTGAGTAATTGTGAGGTGAAAAGCATCAAGCTGACATTCGCAGAAAGATTTCAGTAAAGTTCTGTGTTAAAATCGGCAGAAATTCAGCAAGGACAAAAAGCAAGAACTGCAATAAACCCATTAATGCTTTGTAGTGATTTCCAACCAGTGACCTTTAACATGAGTAACATCAGAAGATGAGTAAAGGTTTGGGTCGATCTGTTGTACTGATGGATAATGTGCACATTTTATTGTTATTTTCAAGAATCGGAGCATTTTTTCCCCTGAATCTCAAGCAAATATGAACCCGTGACTTCATCCTGCGCTGACAGACTCTCTTCATCTCTGTCTGTTTAACAATCCCACTGTGACACAAATCATTTCAAATAAAAGCAGCGTGATGAAAAGAAGCAGCTGTGCGCCCCGCCCGGACTCACACACGGCTCGTCTTCATGGTAACGTTAATCGCTGATGCTAACTCTCCCTTCACATGTTGTGACTAATTACAGCACGTTAAACACTGATACCGGCTCTGTTTCTGGGGTTTGGACTTCAATAAAACAATAACAGCTTATTGACAGAGTGATTGTGGTGTTACGACTGAAGCTATCGGAGACCTGCAGGTTTTCCTGCTCGTGGTTAATAGCTGTGTGATTGGAAGAATAATCATCGTCTATAAACTACACAGAAGAGTCTGAGGCGATTTCTCACTACAATGCTCATCGCTTTAATTCATGAAGAAACTATCAATTCACATAAAAACAATTCCCTGTGTCTCTGTGCTCTGATTGATTCTTCACTTTGCCTCAGGCACACACTTTAATTTGCTCCCAGGATGAACGATTGCTTTCTTCTTTGCTCTGCTAATGGCGTGTTTGGGTGTGGGCCAGACGAGTTCCCTGGAGGACCGAGTGAAGCCTCACCAGCAGCCTGGAGGCGAGCCGATGGCTGGCGTTTGGGACGCGGTGCCACAAACATCACAACCAAACAATGCGAGGCCCTGATTTTACTCACAAAGCGCACAGTGAGGATCCAATACTGAAATTACACACATCAGTACTCAGGGCTCAGGCGTGACCACACGCTGACGCACTTTTCAGAAGGTTCGTGAGAGTTACAGAAATAAGGGCGGAGTTTGTCTGCTCGGCCGGGGTGCGTCTCATTTATACTTGAGTCTGATCTTGAAATCACATGTGTGTTCTTGTGCGAGTTCAGCTCGAGTGAGCAGCCGCGTTAAGTCCAGCACCACTGTCTGACAGTATGATGTAAACACACAACACTGAAATGTATGACTTTATGTTCTGGATGTCAAAATCAAAAAGTCTAAAGTCCTTCCTGTGCCAGGACCTGGTCTTCCCAGGCAGTCTCCTGTCCTAGGACTAACCAGGTCCTTAAAGTGCATTGGGTGGCACCGATCTCCGCTTCTATAGCCCTTGGCCTCTCGCCTGTACAGCTAGGGTTACAGTGGAGGTGGGGGTGTCCTCTGGTAACCATAAGAGTTTGACTCCCCACTCATGTCTGTATTGCAGCGTGCCTTGCCAGATGGCAGCAGGTACCATTTTTATGATGGTCTCTGGGATGACCCAATCACGAGTACAACTCACGACCTCCCGGTCAAGAGGCGGACACACTAACCTCTAGGCCAACTCACAGTGTTCTGGATGTAAATACACTCAAAAATATTCAACTATATTAAATCCATAAATATGACACAATTAACTGATTAACGATATCATCTTTTTAAAGTCAGCAAGTTTGTTTTGACGCAGAGGACATCTGAGGAGACGGCGCTGATCAGGAGGATGGATATTTTCTGGATAAAGTGATGAATGAAGTGAAAGTTTGTCTGTAAGTGCAGCAGATGAGCGCTCGCGCTGATTCTCCTTCATACCGTCGACACGCTTTCTTTACAGCAGGGCACAAAAAAAATCTTCAGTCCGTATTTTCTATCCCTGATTGTTTTCAGGTTTAAAGGGGAGTGTCTGTGTTTAAGGGTGTGGTCTAGACGCTGTTGTAAAACTCTGTCTCAGACGCTTCAACTCAGTAAAACTGTGGAGGTGAGAACGATACGCAGGTGATTTTAATAATCAATGTGGAGCTCAGAAAATCAGCTGCGTAACCGACTCTGAAGCCCAGGAACTTTACCCACAGAAATACAGGGCTTCAGGAGCAGCGCTCGTCTAATTCTAATCAATAATTCTAATCAATAAATGACTGTCACTCGCTCTGTGCTCGTATGTAACTCAGTCAGCAGCCATTTTGTGCTTCTCAGATGGAGTCTGCTCCGTTTGGACGGCAGCATAATGAAGGTCTGTAATGTGATTTTGCAGGGAAGTTTTAAGGGAGTCATTCCTGCCGTCTAGTTCACTGAAAGAGTGCAACGTAGATGCGCTATAACTGTGATTAGTCACCACCCATTACTGTAATAGGGATAAGTGCTGCTGTAATGAGGCTTTCCTGAATACAATGTTTGAAACTTCATTTTGGCACCAACACCGGAACAGTAATTGCTTTTCTCTGGCTTTGTACACACACACTGTCTTTTTTTATTTTAATAAACCTCTCCACATGCTTTACCAGCTGCAGTCCGGAGATCCTTTTGGAAAACACGCTCATGTTCACGCTCGCTCTCTCTCTCGGTCAGACCTGCGTTTGCTTGTATTATGTGGTGTTAAATATTAATGAGCAAGTCACTTGTCACTCACAAACCTTTCCATTTATTCATTAGGCAAAACGTCTTATTTAAATGAACTTACAAGTGTTTATAGAAAGCAATCTGTTCTGTTCTGTCATTTAATAAACATTTACGAAAGGAAGTTTAAAAAATATATAAATCTCAAACTACAATCTACAGTATAAAACTGCATGGGCGTGTCCGATCGCATAATGACTGACGGCGCCATCTTTTGTTTTTACACTAAAACAGCGATCGCTGCGTGGCGTGTTGGTGTTTTTTGTACACGTCTGGAGGAACTCAAGGTTGGGAATGCCGATGTCACTGCGCTCCGTATTGGTTCGTGTAGATTTGGCAGGGGTGTGGCATGGTGCATCTCAAACGCTAAATCGCACTTTAACAAGCAGTTTAATGGAACGCTGTCATTCTGACTTCCTGTTTTAGAAGAAAATACATCAATCTACATAATCAAAATCACAGTAATGACAGCAGCTCTTACTCAGTATGTTGTCCCTGAAACAAGGGATTCCAACAAATCAGAACCGGACTTCACGTCCAGCCGGACACTAACGCTTACTGACGCAATACGCCGTGTATAAAACACTCCAACACCTCTAACCAGAAACATCTCCGACTATTCATACAGGAAGTGTCAGAAATATCCTCTTTGGACTGTTTTATAATGAAACGAAATCAACTGAACAGAACATTCTGGTTAAACAGATGTGAAATAAGTCACACTTTCAGATTTAATTAACCCTTGTTTGTTCACGCTGTAGTAAACACACTCTCACTAATTGGTGCGGAGTGAAAATGATTTAGAGCCAGTAGAAGCTGCTGAAATGGCACTCGTACGACTCCGAGCTTCACTCACAGGTTTGATCATGTATAAGATGTGAAAGTGGTTGATGAATATTTAATGGAAAACACTGTTTAAATGTTGCGTGCCTGGGAGGAGTCGGCCATATTAACACTGCTCTCATCAGACGGCGTGATGACATCGTTTAGGATCAGATTTCACTTTCGGGATCCAACTGAACTCTGGCTCACCTGTTATGGAGGACCTTGGTCTGAAAAAAAAACCCAAAATGTCCACAATGATGTGAAATGTCGCCATTTAGCTGTGGTGTGTCCGAGTTCTGCATTTCCTTTGGATCTGCGCCGGAGGTGTGAGGCTAACGCAGCTAACAGGTGTTAGCGACGGTGTAAATCCTGGTGGGTGTACTGGTTTATTCTGGACATTGTAAACTTGGTAAAAAAGTGGAAGAATAAAATGAATCACAATGAAACCAGCCAGAAAAAGGCAGGAACATATTCCGAAAAAAATCCCACTGACATGTTCAGGACTAATTCACACCAAACACGGTGAGAGCGTTAAACTTCACTCTGTCTGCCTTCTCAATGACGCTGTAGAAGTTTGTAGACGCTCGGTGACACGTTAGTCAGCATCTTTGTGCCGACTGACCACAAGCAGGGTGTGAGCTACGTGAAATCATGCAAATGTGAAGGTAAGAAATTGATCAATGAGGGAATAATGAGCTGCTATGATACATGTTTGGTAAGAAAATAGACTAACAGCATAAACTAATTAAAATCTGTTTGTGTGGTGTAACTCTGTGTTGATGCAAAGTGCTGGGTCAAATTTCAATATGCAGTTTATTATTATTTTTTAATTTACGTCCCTGTACGCAAACACAGACACGTCATAAGCCCACCACCACAATTATTAATTTCTCCTCCATTGTACTTAAGAACGGAACCAAAATTGACACGACTGTGGTCTCGAGTCTTCTCTAGAGCAGAGCATTTATAAATTCTGACTGGTTGCTGCCAAAACATGTCATAGCTCATTACCCTAAGGTTGCCTGGACTGTAACGTTACTCCGACACCCCGCGGTCCACGATCCTGCCGCTGCTCACCCTGAGAGACGCTGGCTCACGCAGAAAACGACCGACTTCCTGTCATTTTGACGCTCTGGCTGCGTTTGATGTGAATGTACAGTATCTCGCACACATTCTGTTAGACAGCTGAAATATTTCTGATCCACTGCTTTTTCGACAGCTTGGTTTGGTGGAGATTCCTTCATGATGTGGTGCTGAAGAAATGATGAGTCAACAAGTGCGCCCTCGTCCTCATCCCCTCCTCCGTACCACACATCTTCTCATCGCACAGCCACAGGAATGTGATCTCCGCTGTCAGGATGATGGCCTGGAATTCCATCAGAACATCTCCCGACATTCCTCCTGAGCGGATGAAACCCACGCTACTGTTCTGGGAATGAAACCCTGGAATGGAATGACTGGAATTTTGTTCCTGCCAGTCAGAAAGACCCTGACAAAGGTTCCTTAATTAAACTATGGGATTAGTGTGCAGGAGCAGCAGGAGCCAGCTGGACCACTTGCTCGGTGTGTGAGTGTACTCACGGAGCGGGAATGCTGAATCAGGAGCTGCAGTAATGCCGTTATAAATAGTCCAACACTCACCTGGTCTGTGTCCAGAAATGACCAAAGCTCCTTAAGAACTGCAGCTCTGTTTTAATTATTTAAAGATTTAAACGCAGTAAATATGAACGAGTGTGTGATCCTGTCCCCAGTTTCATCAGTGAGTGAATGACAGGTTCATCATGGAGTTGTTTTTATTTATTTACCCTCACTGCCATTACTAGTTTTTGGCTCAGCACGTGGTCTGTCCTCACAGCCGCTCGGTCTTTCAGCACAGAACAACTTCACGGAAAAGTCTTTTTTTTTTTTCGTTTCAGATGTGAAGATTTACACTGTAAATATTTCCTGCCATTTTCACCAACGGCTCATGTGTTTTTAAAAATGTTCGATTAACCCCGTGATGTTTATAGACTCGGCTGTGATACCGTGACAATTTCTACAGGACAGCAGAATTCATCACATCAAATCCACAGCATTCTTTCTTGACGTGCGCCAAACCCAAACCGAGCCCAATCTGTGCTAAAGGGCAGACGGACAGAAAGTGCCCAAGCCCTGCACATCTAAAGCACTTTATTAGCATTTAAAAGCAATTCTGAGTGTGCGCTGACCACCGACTCAATCCCACACAGATCCTGCTCTCCAACCAGGCGGCAGATAGAAACCAATTCCGCTCGGCGCAGGCCGTCCCCCAATCACCCAGCGCTCCATTACAGACAGATGAACAGGACGTGGAATGGAGGAAATGATGGATGCTGGACCAAATGGAATTGCTTGGTCATTTCAGTCCGTCAGCGTCAACGTGCTTCCCCTCTGACAGGCGCGAGTGATTGGGGGAATTGACCCGCATGCTTGGGCGCACAGAACGTGTTTATCTCCTCGCACTTCACACGTGTCTGCATTTTGCAGTGTGAGAAAGAGATGAAAAAATGCAACAAGGACAAACAGCAGGAGGTGAGACACACCGGGAGTGAGACACACTCACTGCATCCTGGAGCAGTTGTTGTCATTAAATCACAGCACATTACACCTGGTAGTCCTTTAGCAGAATATAATCCAATCATCAGAACAGAATCGTTCATGGAGGCCGTCCTGCAGGTAATAACCACCTCAGGGGAAAAGTCGTAAATTTCAAGCGAGTACAAGCTCCAGTGTGCCGCCAAGGCCTGTGTTTTATAGTCAGGAACCCCACAGTGCTAAACATCAGGAGCGAAGATGAATAGAATAAATTATAGCAGGTTAGTTAGGGAGTTACGTGCATTAATATAGACTAAGAGAAAGGAAGTTTGTTTTTGAGTTCGTTTTCTCTCGACGTGACTACAAGAGGTTTATACTGCTCTAAACGACACGCCAAACTTTATTTCTCTCGGTTTTGTCAGTGTCATGCCTGCGTGTTCCTGATTCTAGAACGATCGCCTGCGTGCTAATTAATCCGACAAGTACAAATCATTTCACCGTCAGCCAGATCACGCCTCGGATGATGTGTGTAGTGCAGCAGGTGGTGGGATCCAGAACCAGTAGTGTGTGCTATAGTTACACTCCGAGCAGAAGGTTCCCTATGTAGGCAGCATTCGCGTGTAAGTGCTCCTGAGATAATCAGAAGTCAGATATTCCATGAGGCATAATTCAGTTCACCGCACCACACCACAGCTGAGAGATCATTTAGGGCTGGGGATCATTAGAATTTGAATTTTATTGATTCTGGTTCTGACAGTAAAATACAAAAAGGTCTAATGTTTAGATACCAAAACACAACTTTGTACCATTTACCACAGTCCATATTTCACACTGTTGTGGCGTTAGCCATGCATGCTCGCTCATAGCTAAACAAATGAACACGCTATTGCACTGATGAGTGACAGTCACATAAACTCCCCTCACAACACTGAATAGCTAACAAACTTTCATTCCCACTCAGTCTTCCAGAACGGAAAAGTAACAGATACTGTATTTAACGGAACGCTACAGCGACGTGTGAAACATGTGAAACCGGATATGACGTATAATTCACGAGTTCACTGTAGTGAAAAGCCAAAGCTGAAACTTGAGCGAGTTAGCATCATGGCAGAGTCGAGCTGCATCCTGTTTCTGAACATTTGTTTTGTTCATGTAAAGACTGTTTATCACATTTTCACTCGTATCTGCTGAGGTTTTCTTCACTTGTTGTTTTGAGTCGCCGCCGGTTCCTCTACACTGACGCCGTCTGAGTGCCGTCGCTGTATCACTACATCATTGACATCATCGCCAGCACCGTCACAACACGGAAATCTGATGGTTCCGAGTCGCACCGCGACAGAAATATTTCCACAATTGTCACCAGGTCACAGATTAACGTTTCGATTTTGTGGTTTTGCTCCCGTTCACACAGCACACTGTTACAGCGGAATAACGGAGGTTTTATGGGTTTCACCGCGAGTGGGAATGAGGTATTAGACAGGTCCTGGCAGAAAGCTACAGACGTAGCCTTGGTTTGCAATAATAAAGGAACCAATAAGCAAGTACTTGCTTGTACTTGGCATTTTGGATTCAGTTCTAATTTGGAACTGGGTTTTGGTTCCCAGCCCTAGTTGTACTTATGTTCAGCAGAGATGGTTCTGTGGTAGGCCTTAACTAGCTAACACAATGTGACCTTACAAATGATGTCAAAAGCAGTTTTGGCTGCGTTATTGAGCAGTTAAAATGCATTCAGATGAGAGAGAGGGAGCGTCGAAGGTGTACTGAATCGTAATTTATCCCAATACCGATGTCAGATCACCGCGCTCCCTTCCGTATCAGATGATTTGTGTTGTTTATTGCTCATCCTGACAGGTTTCCATTAAAAAGCCATCTGCGTGTGTGTAAAAGCAGCACCTGCACTTCTTCCTGCGTCGGGTTTGAGGTGGGGGCTGTTAGCGGCGCTCGCACAGCTTCGTTTATTCACCAGCTGTGCAGCGCTATCTCTCACGCCGAGGAGTCGAGTGATGGCTGAGCTTTACCTCGACTTCTGAGACAAATTATACCTGACGCCTGCAGGCCGCTCCGCTCCACTCCGCCCCACTCCGCCAGCGTGAGACGGCGACGTCAAACAGCCCACAATGACACAGCAAACCCAAGACAGATTACTGCACTGGAAAACAAAATCAAACTGATGTACAGCATGGACCATTCCGGATTTTCACTCTCTGTGGTAGAAAGATGTTCGTTGCAGAAAAGCATTTTGTGAAGAACTTGTGACTTCCTCATGTCCTCTCAAATATGTACAGAGAGAGCAGGAGGAAACCGAAAGCTCGTCATTCCTAAAATCCCACAGCTGATTTGATTTTCACACTAATCAGTCCGTTATTTAATTTGTGCCAGAAAACTGACAGTGTGAGAAGGAAGGTCAGTGTGATGAACAGTAACCCGACAGGCTGATGGACACGGCGCAGGAGGTGAAGTGAGCAACATCTTAGATATAATAAGCTCAAAAGGAATCCATATTCAGAGCACGGTGTGTATCATCACTGTCACCTCGGGCCAGGAGTCATAAAGAAAAAAACAAAAAAACACTCCAGCTGCAGCTCCACTGAGCGTGACGGTGTGTAGAACTCCACGCTAACCACGTCTGGGAAACAGTCTGACCCTGAAAACCGACTC
>JAOANJ010000020.1:1321334-1332044 GCA_026413345.1 Ariopsis seemanni
TTTACAAGCTGTGATACTTGCCAAAGGGGGTGTTACTAGGTACTAACCATGCAGGGTGCCCAAACTTTTGCTTCGGGTCCTTTTCCTTTTTTGTCATTTTGAAAATGTAAAAGATGAAAATAAAAAAATTGTTTTTGCTTAAAATATAAAGGGGATGAGTCATCTTTAACTTTATGCCTTTTGGAGATCATTTCATCTTCAACTTGCTTAACTGTTCACAGCGACAGCAATTTTGACCAGGGGTGCCCAAACTTTTGCACACCACTGTATATCGTAAGAAGACATGAGAATGGAGGGTGTGTTGGAAAGACGGTGGGTCTGATGTAGTGCTGGAGAGCGGCTCGGTATCCAGACCCAGAGTTGGTGAGTGGAAGCGGGACGATTGCTGTCTCCTGGAGTCGTTTCCCAGAGGAGCTCAGCAGGGTGTACGGAGCTGTGGAGGACTCTCGTTTATTTCTGCTGAATGGAGCTCGGAGTCTCGGGCCAGCTCACTGTGATGGAGACTCAGCTGTTTCCTCTGCTCTGCTCAGACGCAGAAACAACAAAAACACCGAGTGCCTGCAGGGAAAGCCACGCTTCTGTATGACACGCCGCAGAATCTGTGAACTCTGCTGACCTGCTGCTGAGCGGTTTGGAATGGATTCGTTTCAACAACACAAGCTGTAACGGCATGTCAGAACGGCGGGACCGTAAAGCCATCCCGGTGACGGACGCCAGAAGAGACCACCCACCTGCTCTCTGGCTTTAGAGTCATTCGGCTCCTGTTGTTCCAGTAAGATTATTCGACTTTACGAGAAATCAGCCTGTCGTGGTTACGCAGTGTCACTCGGTGGAGCTCAGTCAGCCGTGAGTGTTAATCCTCAGTGCTGCAGAGAACCGTCGTTAATTTTAATTAACCGCTGCATTCATTTATCGTTCAAAGACCCCAGCGATTGACCTCAAATTATCATCGTTTATTGTTGTGTCAAATACCATGCTGTAGTCCGTCAAGAGGAGGAGCTTCTCGCTGCTCAGTTACTCACACCACGCTGGATTCTGATTGGTCAGAAGAGGTTAAAATGCATGATGTTTCATTCTTAAATTACTAAAACATTCTTGGTCATTACTGGCAAATTGCCGCGGTATAAGAGGAATAAAACACCTTGGGATGTGCTGTTATAGGAAAACACTCAACTTCTGGCTGTTTACAGGAACTCGGCTTCATCGCACCGCGCCGTCAGTCAGTATTTACTCGTGTGGAGTGTTTATGACTTACACAACTAATGCAGGAATTCTCTGATGAACAATCCTGACAGCAGTAAACCGCGAGTGAGGTGTTCCTGCTTTGCACAGCAGCTTCTTCCCCTCACACACTCCGGCTGAATCAACAGACCTGCTGGAATCCTGTCATGGTGCGAGAACAGAACTGAGCGAGATGCTCAGGCGGGGTGAGGTCGTCAGTGCCTGCTCAAACAGCGCCGTTACACTCGGACACTCACAAACTTTATAAAACAGGTTTCATGGTCACAGCCCTCTCATTTCAGTGAGTGTGTTCATGAAGTTCCTCTACAATTCTGGACGCCATGTTTTCACACCACACTTCCTCAGCGAACAGACCTGTGGGATTTACAGTGCTTCTTTACATCTGTGCTGCCTTCTGAAAGCAAAAAAAAAAAAAAAACCCACACACTCTAGCATTGATTACATCAAAATCAGTATCTGCACTGTGGGGACTGAATCCTGCAGGTTCTCGGTGAACTGATTATCAGCTCATGCCTACCTGCCTGAAGTGAGGAGCATGTCGCAGCCCTGCTCTCACTGGCCTCGGACAGACAGTTAATAAGTTAACAGCCTTCACTAATCTCAGATTTGGAACTTTCTCCATCTCGGTGCTTTGCATCCACTTCACACACAGAGCTCTGTGACCTTGAACTGACTGAAAGCTGTAATTAAACCTGCAGAACAATAAACACGTCTGTAAAGGTGTGTCCTCAAACTCACAAACCTCCACCAGTAAAACTGAAACTCCTCGAAATCAGGGTTGGGCGACTGCCGTAAGGCATCTGAAAGATAAAACTCAGCACGAGGAGTTCATCACGAGCAGCACACACTCGCTCAGGGATAAAGCAGACAGACAGACGGACGGACAGACAGCGTCAGCTGAGAAAAATACAAGCTCTTAAATAACTGTGCTGTTTTTGAACATTAGCTGCTATCACAAACCAACAATAAAAACAAAACTCTACTTTATTTCCAGCTGTATAGAAAAGCAACAAAACGCCTTCTTTTCCACTCGACATCGAACTAGTGATTTCATTTTTCGTTAATAAATGAAAATTTTAATTTCGTTCATAAACTACGAATCTAGTAGAGAGTGTAAGTGGATGAACACACGTGTGCGCTTTTCACGGCTGCCATTTTAAACACGAGAGTGTCCCGACGTCCCTGATTGACTAATCCTCAGTCGGTTCCTCGTTTCAGTGCCTGTATTTGGTGGTCACGTGAGTGTGTTAACGTATGAAGTTGTCTATTATGGAGAGACACGTGTATTTACATTTGTATAACATCTGGATTAAAGGCATCAGATCTTTGTGGATAATATTATCCTGATTCCCAACAGCCTGGAGACGAGCACATAAAAAGTCCAGGCAGAATTCGACCCGAGGATTAATTAAATGATTAACCCGAGCCACTGGAAATCAACAGTCCAAAAAATGTGCCAGAGCGTGATCTCCCAGCGGACGAGAGAACACCATCTCAACATCTAAACCTCCAGAATAAAGGAGTCTGTGTGTGCTGTGTGTTTAACGATCAGGTGAAGCAGATCCAGTGGACGCAGCCTCGGCGACTCACAGGTGAAAAGAGGAATAACTCTAAACGAATTTATGTTCACATCTCTATAATGTCTCCGAGCACAAACACTACCCCTGTTATTAGAGAACAAGCACACGGACAAAGACGCTGTCAGCGAAGGACAGAGACGAATGCGTGCCATTCAGCGGATACGAGCTGAAATTTAAGAAATCAATTTATTCCCAGAAAAACATTAGCACCAGGACTGGAAGAATAATCGCTTTGTCTCTTTGTGATAAATGAGCTCACAGTGAAACCACAACACACCGTGGATGATGAAGCTCACTTTCACATGCACGGCGATCGCATAACTTCTCCCAGACTGAAGAATTATTGATGATGTGTTGTCTCGCCGCACCGTGGCACAGAGAGATCAACCGACCGCAACAATACACTTTTAAAAAATTAATCTCTCTCTCTCTCTCACACACACACACACACACACTCGTATGATTTCCTTTACAGAGGCAGTGGATAAAAAGGGACATTTACAGTACCAGTGGGGTTAATGAGGTGACATTAGGCACAGAGCGATGACTGCACCTGACAGCAGATCAAACACAAACGCTAACCAGGTTCTTACTGAGTTCGAGGCTGGAGCTACAGATTCCCACAGAGTCCTTTATTCTCTTTCTGAAGAAACCTGACTGTAGCTCAGTGATCGAGCTAAATACAGAGAAGAGGGAAGAATTTCACCAAAACCTTTTACTGACACTTTTACTGATGGAGAAGCCACAGCGGTGTCTAAAGAAGGACTCACGTTCTCGCTCTGTCTGACGGAGCGAGATCACCGAACAGCCCCAAGCGCGTGCCACATATCCGTGATTGGAAAATGTTGGAAACGTCAGTGGTTGGTAAAGGGAATAGTGTGTGGGAAGACGCACAGCCAAAAATACACCAACAAACAATGCTGACTGAGAATGAGCTGCGACTGTAGATCAAGACACGCATCCTGGGGGGCAGGACGTGTACACTGTACGCAGCGTTTCATTGGATCTTGTGACAAGTTATTTTACATTTAAGCCATTTGGCAGACGCCTTTATCCGAAGCAGCTTACACTGATCTCGTTTCAGAGAAAACACTGACTCAATCACACATCAGTGATTCAGGCAGTGCTGGGATCTGAACTCAAGACCTTCTAAGCAGAAGTCCAAGGGCTTATCTACTTGTGTTTCCAAATCAGTTTTTTTTTTGGCCTATTATACAACTGGAGGTACAAAAAAACTCCAAAACACCAATTTTGATTTCACATTAATGAACTCAAAACCTTCTGCATTTACAGTGATGGAAACTGAGGACAGCTCCACGATAGCACTGTCCTCTGCGAAGCTCCGACACAAACCGCATAAAGGTTGGCAAGCTCTGCACAGAAAGACACAAAACTTGAGAAAATAGCTTTATCTTCGTTTTCTCCACTGACATCATCCTCAGGTCAAAGAGTCTGAGAATCGAAACACGAGCAGGCATTTCACTCTCGTTCTCCAAATTGAATGCATCCGCAGAGATCACAACACAGTCTGGTTCATTAGAGGAGCTCATCCATGCAGCACGTTTTCCGAACCGAGGCAGCGCTGGCTTTTCGGATGATGCTGTATTTTCTTTATCAAAGCCTGACCTGAGATACCCAATGACTGCTGATTATAACGTGTCGGTCTTCTGGGCATGTGGCCTCTTCATATCCTAGAAGTCTGATCTAAACTCGTTTTATAAAACAAACATGTTATTAATAGCAGCTAGAAAAGGCTTCATGTTCTCTCTCTGTGTTGTACCAAGCACTCAGAACAGGCCAAAATGTTCTCCGGGTGCCTCTATTTAGCTGCCAGCACTTCTATTGCTATGATTAGGGTTTTTTTTTTTTCCTCTAGTCTAGATTAAAAAACAGCCGAGTTAGCATGCTGCTAGCCCCAAACGTACAGTGCCCGCTGACAGCACCAACATGTGCAAGGCTGATTAAAGTTTTTCCTTTAAGTTCTGAGCCAGCAAAGCCACTGCTGCCGCACTTGCAGGTTTCCCACAGCTGTGCAAGATAAGGACAATGGACCAGAGCCACACTCTTATTAGAATTAGCCTGCTAGCCGTTAGCGCTAATCAGTGCAAGGTAGATAAGGGGTTTCAAATAAGCCGGGTTTAAATCTGGGGTTAAGCAGCCTCACATCCACAGACACACGACTTCATTTGTATGAAGCGAAGCTTGCACATGGTTAATGTAATCAATGGTAATGAAATTGAAATTCATACACGTCTTATCACACACACACAGTGAATATTTACAACGTACCATCATGAGCTCCTTCTGGAAAGATTTCTTCTCCTTCATTTCCAGGTTGTTGCAATCCTCTTTGAGTTTCTCCAGCACAGAAGCCACTCTCTCAGGCTCACTGTCCAAATCTGCCCTGCAGAAGTAAGTCAAGGGCAGATTATCGTAACCCAGGGCATCTGCAAATGCCCTCCAGTTTCCCAGGTTCTCCATTAGTACGGTCCTCACAGAGGCATAAATGTAGGTAAGAAACTTGCAGGGCTTGAGAATTTGTTCCAGCAGCATTGTGGTCGTCAGGTCTGGCCCGCAAAAGTATATGGGCTTTACTTTTCCCAAGATGAGCACATTTTTCACATGTACAAGTCCAGTCTTTCCCTGATAGTAACCGATATACCACTCTTTGGTCCACAATTGTCCTTTCAATTTGATCTTCTCCTCGCTTAGCAAGGCGATGACGTCACCCTTCTTATATTCCAGCAAATACTGGTTCTTTGTTTGCCTGATCACTGTCTTGATCAGTTTACCAAACTTTAAGTTGGTGATGCAACGATCTTGGAACTGTGGGTATTTAGTTGTGATAGCCAAAGGGGACAACAGGATTTTCCCTACTTCCTTCTTCTTCAGGAACCTGCGCTGGCCATTGGCTCGGATTCCAGTTTTAGGAGGAGGCTGTGGCGTCTGGACACAGAACTGAGCAAGGATGCAATCCTGGTCGTCCTTCACCTGAACCCGTAAGGTGAAGTCGGACAGCTCCTGCGCGTTTCGAGACGTGATAACGTATATGAGCCGACTCACCTTGCCGAGTTTTACCTGAAAGCCCCGGACCACCTTGGCCTGATCGTTCGTTTTCACCTCGAAATTGCTCATATTCGAATACATGCCTATTTGAAGGTCTTGAGGTCTGTTGAGGACAAACTGGTGCTTTCCCCACAGCTGAAGTGCGACAGGCGGTGCAGATTGAGCTTGCTTTCCGACTTCACTGACAAGCAATGTCTTCGGAGCACAATCGTGTCCAAAAACAGCCACCACAGTCTTGAAGGATGGATGAATGTGCTTGGGTCCATACAGACCCAACGTGATTTTCTTCACCACTTGATCCCAAACTGTTAAATTAAAGGAGACGTTGTGGGACTGGACCACAACTGCGACATACATACATGGTTCCAGGCTATCCAACTGAACCTGAACCGTGTCACCGTATATGTAAGCCTGAGGAACTGGGACGTAGGGGCCGTCTTTACTGTCACCCCTCACACATACAACCTTTGTCATTTGTCTGCTCTCTTTCTTCACCTCGACAGATACTTTCATCTCCAAGGTTATGAACGACTTTGTCTCCATGTTACTCAGTTTGATTTCGACTACAGGACTGACTGTAGTACATCTATCATTGTTTAGTTCCAGTGGGGGATCCAGTAAAGCCTTCATGGAGATTTGCTGGGTGTCTCCTGCTGCGACATGACCCTCAGGAACGTGAATACTGATGCTTGTGTCTGGCAGCTGAACTGCCCCACCACAACTGTCCAGCTTACACACAATATTAGTCTCAACTGGTTGGGTTTGGCCCCAGCCTGGGTTCTGTCCCAAGGAGTCAAGGTCATGACACGAGCGTGCCAACTTCCTATGGTTCAACCAAGCTGTCCTAAAATCCTCCCTGCTCTTAAACTGCTCTGGAGACGGTGCCTTGAGACCTGTAAAGAATTCGGATGGTGGCAAAGGAGGAGTCGATTGAGACTGTAGGACTGATAACTCTGACAAACTGTAGGATCTTTTACTCCGGAAAAATGGGTTGTCCTTGCGGAATACTTGTAAGGTTTCTCCATTAGGACTGGTGGGCGTGCCATCAAAAATGATACTGCCGTATCCGTTACTTGTGCTGTTGCTGCTGGTCGTGGAGACAGGAGCAGATGGAGTCAGAGAGTCAAACAGAAGCAGGTCAATGCTGTTGTGTTGGTTGGTATTCTGGTCTTGTAGCTGGTTCTGCATGGTCCCGCTGAGAAACGGATTGGTAGAAAAGGGGTTGTTTTTGCTGTTGTAATG
Source organism: Ariopsis seemanni (assembly GCA_026413345.1). Lineage (NCBI taxonomy): Eukaryota > Metazoa > Chordata > Actinopteri > Siluriformes > Ariidae > Ariopsis > Ariopsis seemanni. The sequence goes on from JAOANJ010000020.1 coordinate 1,328,465, forward strand.
CGGAGGAAGTTTTAGGGACACTCCAGTCCACTCTCCCAGCAGGTCTAACTCCTTCACACCTTCATCTGAGGAGTCCCCGAGGTTGTCGATCATTCCACTGTCACTGAGAAAAGAGTCCCGATAGCCAACGGGTTGGACATACGAAGATGGAATGTATCCCATCTCAGTGTTGTTGTGAGCATACCACCAGTCTCCTCCGGACGTATCCAAGACGTAGAGGCGATCTCCTTTGGAGAACTTTAATGTGGTGAAGCTGGAAGGGCAGTAGTCCTTGATGGCGACTACTTCCTGTGCAGTCCCAAAAGATGCAGTGGTGTCCAACCGCAAGGCACTGGGGGAAGGCACTAGAAGAAGACAGAATAAGAAAATTATTATAACAGTATGTATATTCAACAAGCGAGATTTTTCAAGAGTTTTAAACTGACCTTGGACTTCTGTAAGACTGGCCTCGGACACATCCTCACTGAGGTCGATCAGCGTGCCTTCTGACTTGCATCGCGGGAGGACATTGCTGTTGTTGGTCACTCGAATGCGATGGGCAGCCATGTTGTTGCTAGCCTTGCTCTGACGTGTTCACACTTCCATTGCCCCAGATGTACAGTTCAGTCATTGGCAGCTGTCCATATTAAGCTGCTCAAATCCGAAGTCCAAGACGGTTTTTTGGCAGCACTGCTTGCACCCCTGGAGACAAGCCACAATGAGGATAGATGGTCATTTAGATGAGAACGTTTTAGAAGAGGAAATTAGCAGTATTGCTTCAAAGACAACCTGGGACAATATAATGTAATGAAGGTGGTGCTACCGGATGGGAGCGAGAGAGCAAGAGATCGCATCACTTAATTGGTTTTCGTTTTGGCAGTGCATTTATCTGGCTTTGTTGTCTGCCCTTTTTTCAAGAACAGAGGAAAAACCCTTAACTTATCCATCACTCAGCCATGAACTCAGATATATCATCATTAAAATGTACCATCAATGATAAACTTGTTTATTTCAATCGAGTTCAAAGGCACTGGGTTGCACTGGCTTACAAATGCTGTCTGGATCATTTGTCTCCTTCTTTACATTTTAATGAAGAATCCATGGGGTAAAATGAGATGGTAAATCTTCATAACGAATGTGAGTGCTGCTGTTTCATCTCATAAATATCCAAATGGAACTTGAGTTTTCATTTATATTCACACAGTCACAAGTCCCTAATAACTGGACGTGTCTCTAAAAAGCTTGCTGATGGTGCAGCATCTTTATTTTGTGTGAAATGTTTTAGTATCCATTGTATTAAAAGTGTCATTAATCTTGAATATTGCCATCTTTAATAGCATTTAGCAGACCTTTTTTTTTTGGCATCAGCACATTTGAGCTACCATTCTCCTGACCCAACACGTTAGTGAGTTCGCTGCAGGTTCTGAGCATCATCACGCTTGTCACGATTTACAAGCTTTTAGCATAAGCTGCTGTTTGGCTCGGGGAGGAACAGCTTGTGGCTTTCCTGCATGATTGCTTCAACCTCTGGCTGAGAGGATCAGCGTTATTAATCTGGCTCTGACGTGACAGACATTCAGAATGCTAATGCAATGTAACACAGGCTATAATTAGCCAGGTTAAATCAGCGGGCTGCTCATCCAAGGTCACAACAGTGTCAGGGGTCCACTTAGGTGGCAAGAACTTGACTGAGATCCTGATGTATGTTAAGAATGATAAACTGTAGACATTATTAGCTATTTTGTTCGAAATGTTATAACTACAAACTGCTTTTGAATATTCTATTAAACTGTGCACTCAGGTGTACTGTGAGTTGGTCTAGTGGTTAGCGTGTTCGCCTTGAGATTGAGACTTCTACTCGCGGTCAGGTCATACCAAAGACCATCATAAAAAATGGTACCATCTGGCAAGGCACGCTGCAATAAAGATGTGAGTAGGGAGTCAAACTCTCACGATTACCAGAGGACCCCCACTGTGACCCTAGCTGTATAGATGAGAGGCCGAGGGCTACAAAGATTGGCGCTGCCCAATGTGCCTTAAAAGAAAAGAAAACCCATTTTTAAAATATAGTTATGAAGATAATGATATAAACTAACGATTCATGTGAATAATTAAAAATAAGGAGCTCACACAACTAAGATATCCATCTCTGAAAGTCAGTTTCTATGCAGAATGGACAATTTCATGGAGGCCACCATTGAAAATATTTTAACCAATCAGAAAAATCCTCCCGATTGTTTCCAGCAGTGCTCTGACGTCATTTGGGCGCAAGACACGGAAGCTCCGCATAGCGAGTAAGACTTGAAGCTGCCCCGGCTGGAGATTATTTCATTAAAAGTTTATATAAAAGTTTATATACTGTCTGTTAACAGTTTGGGGAAGGATCACACGAGTGAGATGGTCATTTAAAAGGTCTTATGGAAGGAGTCTCCAGTGTCAGCACTCTGTAGCAGTCAGAGATAAAACTGGAACTGAGTGATCCAACAGAGGAGTTTACGCTTATTTATAGTTCCTCACTTTCAGTGGGGTTTTTGTCGTACTAATTTCCAGAGAGAGAGGAGGAGGCTGGTGAGGGAGCGACCGTGTGAAAAAGCTGACAGTGTTTTTAATTTTAAACAAGGTAAACAAAACACAAGTCAAACACAGAAAGTAGTTAAATGGCATGTGCGCGAGCACACACACGATAAGAGTCCATTAAAGTGCATTTGCACAGGAAGAACATTAAGACCGCAAGTGAGAAATCACACATGGGTTTCACCCTCAGCAAAGTATAGAAACAACAGACCATAATAATCACCAACACCAGCACAGAGACACTCAGGGACGGATCACACAGACTACTGGTTGTATTATCATCACCACAATAATACACTCGGAGATCAGGGTTTCGTTTTTTTACATTACAAACTACCTGGATGCAAAACTTTCTTTTGTAATCATTATAAATAATAAATTGTTCATTTTAATAATTAATAGGTAAAATGATAATTATGCATTTTTAATACTACTAATAATATTTATTCACTTTAGAGATTCTAATTAGCTAGGGGTTTGGGGTTTTTTGGTATTTATTTGCTTTACTTTTACACCATTTTATTTATTGTATTTTTATGCATTTTTACACTTCTGTAGAATAATGTTCTACCACTTCTTATTTAAGATAACTTGACTTATTTTTGTCTAACCTTTTTTAAAATATAAATATTTAAGTATTTATGATGCATTCGTTCATTTTCAGTTATTCCATTTATTAATCTGAGATTGAATAAAATGCTCAAACTCAGTGTTTAATTATTAATGCAGTGTTCGTTAGTAAACCTGCTGTTTATATTTTGTGTGAGAAATGTTTTTTGAGAATCAGGATGATGTTTGAAAACTCAAACACAGAGCTCTCACACCAAACAGCAAGAAAGAAAATAAAAAATAAATAAATAAATACGAGGTATGGCTGCAGTCTGGAATATTTTTTTTTCCAACCAGATTTCAACCTCTGTTCTGAAAAACTTTTTAAAAGATTAGATTACATAAAACTTTATTGATCCCTTTGGGCGGGTTCCCTCAGGGAAATTAAGATTCCAGCAGCATCATTACAGATAAACAG
>JAOANJ010000020.1:2039476-2051430 GCA_026413345.1 Ariopsis seemanni
CACGAAAAAAGTACAAAAACATACCAAAACACATAAACACGCTCGGAGCTACTGCAACTAGCTGCCACTCTTGCAGCACCATCATACTAGGTAAGCACATATCAAGCGCATAATTTATTAATTGTTCAGTAAAATGGTGTGTCAATGTTTGCATGGCCAAAACCAATGAAAAGTTCCTATGAGATTTATTAAAGTATCTCTGATCTTCTTTATACTCACATGCAAATGCCATAAATCACCAAAAGTGTTCACGACTCAGCTGATTTACATTTATCCATGCCCACTAAACTCCATAAAAGGCAAAAAACAAAACAAAACGAAAAGCAGAAACTGACAAAATTCCAACTAAATGGTGAAAGGGTGCCTCCGAAGCGTGGCTGTGCTGAATCTTCCAGTAAAAGCAGCTCAGCCAGTGCAGCGCATCAGCTGCCATAGGCACACTCTTCCTACTTTTATAGAGTGCTATTAGTTTCATTATTTCCAGCTAATTAATGAATATCACATTTCTGGTATAAATGCATATGCACAACCTGTTTATAAATAAATTTGTTTCTATCCACCTGAGAAATGAAAAGGTTTTCTCTTTGGCAAGAAAATAGTTTTTTTTTTCTGTATATTTCATTTCATTTCACTTATGTATGATGTTTAGGGACTGATGTGAAGGACGCACAGGTGATCTGCGTTTCCACTGGAACCAAGTGCATAAACGGCGAGTACATGAGTGACCGAGGCCTGGCGTTAAATGACTGTCACGCTGAGATCATTGCACGCCGTTCACTAATCAGATACCTGTACAGCCAGCTGGAGTACTTCCTCAGGTGAGTTGAGTTAAATATTTTAGGACGGGGTTGTGTAGGACAAATCCAATCGATTGGCTCAAACAATTCCTCAAACTAACGTGACAAACTTCTGTGGTGTGACAGAAACTTTATGATGGTTTCTCCTATCATACACAACCTCTCATTAAATTTGTACAGAGACATTATGAATAATAATAATAATAAGTTCAATTTATATAGCGCCTTTCTCAAAACCCAAGGTCGCTTTAGAATTATATTAAAAAAAAAGTCCATCAAATAGGGGTCAGGATGTCATTCCAGTGGTGTAGCAGCCACAGTCCCACCAAAAGGCGCACGAAAATAAATCCCACACCGCCAGCACAGCCGCCGCGACGCCATCAGGCAACATCACTCGGAGCACCGCGCCATGGATCCACAAAGCGAGCACAGACACACCGCCACGTAGAGCGCCTGTACGTCCCAAACTGCCTGCACAGCTGCCGCGACGCCACCGAGCAACATCACTCGGAACATCACGCCAAGCATTAAGGGTTAGAAATGGCCTGGAAGTGTTATATTTAGTAATATATTGCAGAAACCAATGGGGTTATACTTAACATTCATTAACAGTGTACAAGTTGACCCAATCGACCTGATCAAATAAAATCAAAAATGCCACCATTTAAAAATACTGTATGTTCCTGATTTATTAAAATGGAGCAGAATTTAGTCCCTTTTACACATCCTGTTCTTACGCCTTTATTCTTTGTCACGTTCTGTATAAAACTTTTGAATGTGGAACGGGGGATCTGTGTTGTCCTGCCTCTGAGCTGAACGACTGACAGAAACAGAGGCAGGATTGATGTCGGTGTAAAAGGGACAGCTGGCATTGTGGAACAGGGGTGTGACGTTTTTACATTGACATTTTTCTTTCTGAGACCAGCATGAATTCAAACATCTCCGAGTACGGCGGCTAAGGTCTATGAGCCTTTCTGTCTCAAATCACGTCCTAGTCCTCTTCCCTTTCTGCTCCAGCATATTTTTGATCACACAAACATTTTTCTTGCACGAGTCCTTCCACTCCTGTCTTCTTTGTTACCTTTCACTCTGATTCATTTTCTCTCTCTCTCTCTCTGTTTGCAAGCACAGTTTTCTGTGACATACTTTTATTTCCTGAAAAGCTCCTCAGCTAAAGGACACAACCATGTTTTATATTGAGGCCATTACTTCCCTTAAACATGAATTATGTAACAGAAGTGATCACATGTTTATATGGTGCTCAGTGACTCTGCTTGTGTTTGAAGAGTGGTATAAATGTGCACGGCTAACGAAAGCACCTCAACACTCAGTTCACCTGTTGTTTTGAAAGCAGTGCCAGTATGCTCAGGGTATTCATATTTCCTATGAAAAGAAACATCACCCCAGACCCTGATGCTCCGTTGTGAAACGTCACGTCTCTGGCTGCAGAATGTAAAAACACGCTTTGACGCGGCTTCCTGCTGGATTTATTTAGCTCACTGTAAGTCAGTAAAGCCAGAATACTGAGGTGTCTTTTTTTTTTTCATCATTATTACAGAATATCTGTGTAAAAAGGGCTTTTAAGGTGGCCGTGTGTTTTTATAGACATGAATCCCTCAGCAACAGTGTGTTAAATTAAAATAAATTAAAATGGACTGAACTCGTATACCGGTAAATATTGATGGCTGCCAATCCCATCTGTAAAAATTGATTGAAAAAATCAATCTCAGCAGACAGTGGGATGGAAAATTGATTGTTAGATTCTATTTCAGACTCGACTTGTGGTGTGTGTGTGTAATTGATAGGTCATGGTGTGTTTAGCTGTGGCTATGTGTTAAATAGTGATGTGATGTGGTGTGATGTGGTACCGTAGGTGATGGAGCATAAAACCCTCCTGCTTATTGTCAGCTGTGGACTTCATTTACTGAGCAGCGCTAACAAGAGTGTGTGTGTGTGTGTGTGTTGTGCAGTAACAATCCTGAGGATCACGAGAGCTCCATTTTCCAGCGGTGTGAACATCATGGTTACCAGCTGAAGGACGGAGTTCAGTTCCACCTGTACATCAGCACTTCACCGTGTGGAGATGCTCGAATCTTCTCACCACACGAAGCTGCTGTTGAGGGTGTGAACACTTTACTTCTATTCAGCTCAATTTGTTTTATTTTACTTTAATTAAGCTGTATATGGTTGTGCTGTCCAGAGGAGTGCTTGGCTAATCACTGTTGGTTTGTTAGATCAAGAAATTATGAGCAATTTACTTCCACTTAATTTAGTTTAATTCAATTTAATCCAGTTTCGTCTAATCCAGTTCAGTTTAGTCCAGCTCAGATTTGTTTCAGTTTTGCCCAGCTAAATTTAACTGAGTTTAATTAAATTTTGTTTAATTCAGTTTTGTTTAATTCACATTAGTCCTATTTAATTACATCAAATTCAGCTCAACTCAGCCAACATAATTAACTCTTCTCAGGAAGGATTGTACGAGTTGAGTATTTCCACCTGAGGTGTTTGTATTAGAGGAAACACTTAAGTGCTGTAATGTTTTCAACCTGGAAAAGGTGCTTTATGGTATTGATGATGTAGAGAGTGTGTGTCCCTTCTTGTTGTGTTTTTGGAGCAGATCAGGGAGACAGACACCCGAATAGAAAAGCCCGAGGACAGCTGCGCACTAAGATCGAGTCGGGTGAAGGAACCATCCCGGTCCGCTCCAGTAACACCATCCAGACGTGGGACGGAGTCCTGCAGGGGGAAAGGCTGCTCACCATGTCCTGCAGTGATAAGATTGCCAGGTATGATGTCATCACTGTCATCATGAAAGGAGTGACTCATGGCATCGTCACCCACCACATGTCTGCTAGGACATTTAAGATAATATTGTACACCATGATAAATTTCACATTTTATTCACAGGCAGGATCGCATATGGCCTTTTCCCCTGCATTCTTAAAGCTGTGTGTTGCAGCTGTTACTATACATTTACTCTCTCGCTGATTAATACTCACAATTTCACCATTGGCTTCATGCTGATTGTCCGATTTCAGTGATTTAATGGTCCAATCACTCCTCAGCAGTGCTTCCACTAGCAGCTGATTAGACTCACATTACACACACACACAGAAACTCACATTTAATATACATAATATACATTACACACTCAGTTACACACATTGTTATATACACACTAGGGATGGCAAAAATATCATACTGTGATACTTGAAAATACACTTTCATGATACACAGTATATAATATATATTATTATTTATATAGAAATTATTAAAACTTACTTGTGTTAAGCTTGTGTGACTGCCCCATCTCTCTCTCTCTCTCTCTCTCTCAGGTGGAATGTGGTGGGTATGCAGGGTTCTCTGATGAGTTATTTCTCAGGCCCTATCTATTTCTCCAGTATAATCCTGGGCAGTCTGTACCATGCGGATCACCTCAGCAGGGCCATGTACCAGCGCATCGCAGATATAGAGGAGTTACCACAACCCTTCACCCTCAACAGACCACTGCTCAGCGGTACAGCCCATCATCATCATCACAGCTCTGTTCATCTTTACACTCATTACCACACTCTCAGTGCACCAAAGCTTCCTGTATGGGTGAATTATTCTTCACCAGTAACACCGTAACTACATAATGTAAAACCTATAAATACAAAACTCTGGTAATAATGAAAACACACACAAAACATTATAAACACATCAAATAATAAACAAATATTATGCAACGCTATAAATGAATCAAACAGTAAATCGGATAAATACACCTGGACAAACTAGAATAAATAAACCAAATAAATTAATACGGAAGACTGTATATAAATTAAATACGTAATCAAATTAATACAGAATGCTGAGAATTGTCAGAGTGCAGGCACCTACGGATGCAGGCGCAGGGGAGAGTGAGTGTGTTGCAAAGTGGTAACCAAATCCGTAAACAGAAGGCATAGTCAGGGTCGGGCATGGGTCGGTCGATCAGCAAACAGTATGTGTCCAAGGGCAGACGAGGGATCAGAGTCAATAATAAATAATAATTAGTTCAACTTATATAATGCCTTTCTCACACCCAAGGTCGCTTTACAATTACAAAAAAAAAAAGTCCACCAAAAGAGGGTCAGGATGTAATTCCAGTGGCATAGCTACCCACAGTCTTACCAAAAGGTGCATGAAGGTATGTCCCGTATTGCCTGCATAGCCGCCAAGACGCCATCAGGCAACGTCGCCCAGAACACCGCACCATGGATCCGCAAACCAAGCACAGAAGCACTGCTGCACAAAGCGCTCGTATGTCCCAAACCACCTGCACAGCCACCGCAACGCCACTGGGGAACATCGCTCAGAACACCGCACAGAAGCGCCGCCGCACAGAGCGCTGGACAACAGTGATGTTAAAAGAGCAGCGAACTCACTGCAGTCTTTAGCGAGGAGCATAGGCATCACCTATAGTGGACCAAGGCCCGAAGGAAACCGACGCCCAAAACTGGGTCTGGAGCTACGCCACAACCGGCAGACAAAACAGTCAAGCAAAGAGCATTTAAACAAAGAACAAAAATAAAAAGGTCCAATGAGAAGCGGCAGCCAAAATGCGCACAGCGTACTCTCAACTGGAAATGTAAACAAACTAGCGTAAACAAAGTCAAGCGGCACAAGAAGTCAGGCAGGAAGTCAGAAGGCTCGGTATAGGACACAGAACGATACTTCACAGAGAGCGTTTGTGAAAACTGGACTTACATAGAGCAGTGATTAGAGGGATGATCGAAAACAGGTGTACTTCCTCGGATTCAGGAGATGAGGGACGCTGTGGCGTTTGGGAAGTGTAGTCCAGAGTGGCCATGTTTGGAGGCCACTCAGAACTCAGATTTTCAGCTCTATTACTGACAATAATAATAATAATAATAATAAAAAACATTAGATATTTATATAAAAATAATCTAGAAGTATACAACAATTATAAATTCAATTATATGTCAAATAATAAAGTATTTATTATTGAAACCGGAGTCAAATTCCTCGTGTGTGTTCACATACCTGGCAAAATAAAGTTATTATTATTATTATTGTATTTAAGAGACAACATAAAAATCTAACTATACATAAGAACAACTACAGAACACTGTGAACAGAAAATACATTATAAACTAATCATTAATAACTGTCTAATCTGTCTTCCAGTCTTACTTTTTTTTCTGTTACTAAATTTTGACGCAATCTTATTGTAATGTGTGTGTGTGTGTGTGTGTGTGTGTGTGTGTGCGCGCACGCAGGAATCAGTAATGCGGAGGCACGGCAGCCCGGTAAAGCTCCAAACTTCAGTGTGAACTGGACGGTGGGGGATCAGGGATTAGAAGTCATCAACGCCACCACCGGGAAGGACGACCTCGGCCAACCATCTCGCCTCTGCAAACACGCCCTGTACAGCCGCTGGGTTCGTCTACACTCCAAGGTACAACTCCATACTCTGGCTGAGGGCATCAGTATCAGGTTATTAAATAATCTGGATTTATAAACAACCTATTATACCCTGTTATCACCACTCACACCCTGTTACACTCTGTTATACATGTACATGCTGTTATACCACGTCACACCCTTTTGCATCTTGTTTTATAAAATTATGGTCTGTTATTGCACTCTATAACACTCTACAACACTCTCTGACACCGTTACACCTTGTAGCCTCTTATACCCTTTAACACACTGTTACAGCCTTTAACACACTGTTACACCCTTTAACACACTGTTACAGCCATTAACACACTGTTACACCCTTTAACACACTGTTACAGCCATTAACACACTGTTACACCCTTTAACATCATGTTACACCCTTAAAGCACTATTACACTCTTTAACACTCTGTTACACCCTTTAACACGCTATTACACCCTTTAACACACTGTTACAGCCATTAACACGCTATTACACCCTTTAACACACTGTTACAGCCATTAACACGCTATTACACCCTTTAACACACTGTTACACCCTTTAACATCACGCTACACCCTTAAAGCACTATTACACTCTGTTACACTCTTTAACACACTGTTACTCTGTGTTACAATACACTACAGCCCCCACAAACTCTTACACAGCCTTCGTATTGTTTTGTTGTTTTTAACTGATATATCAACTCAAATCAGAGTTATTATAGTTTTGAAATTTTCATCAGTTTTTATTTAGTCTTTCAGTTGTTTTTTTATTTCATTTTTGTTTTAATTAGATTTACAAGTGCATAAGTAGTTTTATTTTTATTTTTAGGAATTGACTAGTTTCAGAGAAATTTTTATTTAGTTTTAGTTTTTCAGGTTTTTATTGAAATTTTCAGGTTTTTATTGAAATCCCATAATAACTAGATAGGACATAAGCTGCTTAGTCTTTAGCTGTTTCTTTTATTGCATTGTCATCATGTTTGTTGATGAAAATACAGTCGGTGGATTAACACCAAAAAAAACACTCAGCAATAATGAAATTATGTGACAGTGAGGGTTTGTGATCACTCTGAGCGTGTCACACAGGCGTGTCGGTGAACATGGTTTTTATATATTTATAAGATACGATAAACTTTATTCATCCCTCGGTGGGGAAATTTACATGTTCCAGCAGCTCACAGATAGAGTCAGGAATAGACAGTCACAAAAAAATTGTGCAATAAAAGTATTAAAAAATTATAAAATAAAATAAAAATAAATAAAAAAGTTTTTTTAACAAAGTAAAAACATGGGCTGTGTATGTAATGTACACAACAAAATTAGAATGGAACTTGAGTAAGAGTAGTACTTCACCTGAAGTAGCAATATTGCACAAATAAAATACTGGCAACGGAAATAGAAATATTGCACCAGGTAGTGAATGTTATTGCTCAGCATAACATAACTAATGAGGATGGAATGTGTGTAAAGTAACCAATAAATGACAGAAACACCCACCCCCCAAAAAAACAAACAAACCACAGGCTATGGACATAATTGTACATAACAGTTATAGCCAACATGAAAGAAATCCGTGTTTGCTCAATTAAATGAAACTGGATATTATGACATCTTTCTAACAGAGAAAGCTCTCCTTTTTTCCTTACAAATATTAGCTGTATTTATATTTTTGTCACTAAGTTTTGCTTATTTAAAATTATTGCAAATAAATAGTGTTTGCTTGTCAGCTTGGTGACTTGTGCTAGTTGTCATACCTGTTGTGACACTGAGACTAATCATCGTAGATAAGAATATTTAAAAATGGTTTTGAGCCAGATGCAAACAGGAGAATTGTTTTGCTTAACAGAAATTTCTCTGCTAAAGTTAGTTTGTCATTCGCTATTTAGAATTTGGCAAGCTCTAAAAACATATATGGACTAGACCAAGCTTCCATCCATCCATCCAGTGTCATCCAGTAATTTAAATACATCTGTTCTACAGCCGACCTGGCAACTTGTCCAGGGTGTAACCCCGCCTCTTGCCCATAGTCAGCGGGGACAGGCTCCAGCTTGCCTGCGACCCTGTACAGGATAACCAGCTACAGATAATGGATGGATGGATGGATATTCTACAGCCTTCCTTCCATATATAAATCATTATAATGGCAACAACATATTATCATGTTATACAGAAAGTCCTTTATCAGTGTACTGTATGAAAATCAGCACAAAAATGCCAAAATACCGTAAATAGCCCAAAAACATGTCTTGAACTTGATCTCTTACTTGTGGACAGTGATCTGTCTTGATGTCCAATATTTGTTGGCATAATGGATGCAGTTAATCCTGAAGCATTCATGCCCCTTACAAGGAATTTTGTCAAATTATCTTAAAAGACGCGGAAAAATCAACTTTCCAGGATGGCGTCATGACAAGCCTACGGCTCACCAGTATGTTCAATGTTCGACTCAGCCCAAATATACTTCAGCAGACGCAGTCCATGCCCTTTGTGCGTACAGTGTACACAATGCAGATTCGGATTCGGAGAGTCCGCACAGCACCCAGAGTTTGTGACTGTGCATTTTGACTGTGCATGTACAGTATACTCCGATCCAGTAGTGGGAGTGTGCATGCATTCAGCTTGTGCACTGAGGCTTACGCAAAATCTTTGGAGACACCCAAGTTAAGCTGGGTCCACAGCACAGCAAGCATATTCTTCTTCTTTGGAGTTTTAGGGCAGCCGGCATTACATTACTGCCACATTTTGGAATGAGTCTGTTTCCGTCCCAAGGGGGAAATGAAAGAAAAATTAAGCTGATTTTACCTGTAATTCTATTTAGTTTTAGTTTGTGTGTCATTGTTCACTGTAGCTTTTATTTAGTTTCTTTTTAACTGTTGTTTTGATTTTTATTTCAGTTCACAAAATTATTATTTCACTGCTAGTTTTAGTTTTTGTCTTAGTTTTCACTAAATATATTAACCCTGACCCAGATTAAACTGGGGGAATTAATCAGTTCTGCTTGCCAACACTTTCTTCTTATTCCTTTTTCCCTCTTAATTTCACTCTCCCCTCTCATCCATTTATATCACTTTTATGTTTATTTTTCCCTTTGTCTCCTTCTGTCTCTCTCCCTTGTGCCCCCTTTCTTGTTCCCGATCGTATTTTCTCTTCCCCTTTTTCTTCCTACTCTTTTTTCTCCCTCCCTTTCTTCTGTTGCTCCATTTTCCCATTTCCTCATCTCTCTCTCTCTCTCTCTCTCTCTCTCAGCTCTCTCAGACTCTGAAGATCCAAGTGGCTCAACCCACTTCGTATCATGAGGTCAAACAGGGTGCAGCAGATTACCACTCTGCCAAGCAGACTCTGATCCAAGCTTTCCAGAAAGCAGGCCTCGGTGCCTGGGTGAAAAAACCCATCGAACAGGACCAGTTCTCCCTCACTCAGTGACGGAGAGAGAGGGAATAAAAATGACAGCCCACGTCTGTTTTTAACTGTTCAGCATCTAACAGTTACCGCATGTCCCCCAACATCTCTCAGTTTTACCGCACTAATTTGTACACTTTTTTCTGCGCTGTATTGTGGCTTTGATATTTGTGTAACAGAAATGATAAATCTCATGTCATTATGTTATTTAAGTGTTATTTTATATGTGTATAAATGTGTATATGCTCATGCTTTAACACCAGGAATCACCGATTCGCGAAACAGATTTTTATTATTTAGCTTGTTATGTTTTGCAGTTTTATAATTTATTTGGATGATGTCGTCACACTGATGTTGAATAATCATAATTGCAATTAATTAATTAATGGTTTCTTAAATCTTCACTACTGAAGAAAATCTACCCCAAAACATTTCCATTTTATTATGTTAATAAATTACTTTGATACCACGGTGTGGCGGAATTCTCGAATCTGATTGGTCAGAATTATAAAGGTGTGCATTATTCCCGTAGAACAGCATGGCTTGGACGGTAGTTCTGGCTGTAAGCCAATGTGCTAACCACTGCACCACCATGCCACCCAGTTTACAATATATAAAGATTAAAAACACTGAAATATGTTTCTGACATGCGAAAACACTGCTCTGCGAGCCTGCTTGTTTGTAGCTGGCTGGTTGCTAAGGAAACTCAGCAGGTGGGCAGTGCAGCTTTAATCGTCTTCAGTATCACTCAGTGAAGAAAGACTCAAATCTTGTGAACACACGATCGATGAGACAGTGCAGTCCTATAACACATTTTGCATTATTGCTACCAGGAAACCGTAATTCCAATCTTTCCCAAAAGCACAACTGCCCTATTCCTGTTGGGGAGCGACAATTCTGCCACATTTTGTAGCTTTGTGTCAAAAACTGTGACGCATGAAATCAGAACAAATTTCTGAACAGAATAATAAGAAGATGGAGAACAGAATGCTGACTCTATCAAGCCAACACAATTAATGCGCTCATTCTAAAACATTATCGTTTCTATAGTAACAACTCCTTCACAAGGACTTTACAGCAGACATTTGATGTAATCTACGATTAAAAAATTTTTAAAAATGTGTTGTTTAACAAAGCAAAACCTCGACTATGTTGGTGTTTTAGGGCAAGTGTTTAAAAAATAAAAATACAATATTTCCAGAATAAACTTAATAATAATATTTTGAGAAGAAGTCATAATACTATGACAAAATGGTGCATGCGATGATCATGTGACAGCTTGAGGATTTGGTGAAGTTTCTTGGCAGGCAGTGTTCACCTGCAGGCTGTCGATGGTTACATCTGTGTGCTGTTCTTAGAGGGTGTGGAGATGAACAATAATCAAACTCATTTGGCGTGCTCTGAGTCCATTGCATTATGTCAGATGGACTCGTATATTACACTTCACCCCAATGGCGAGTCAATGTGCCGTAACTCAGCGGGATGCGATTGCTGTACTGCTACTGAGTGTGCTGGAATTAGCGTCGGTAGCCTTGAAGGTGACCCCTGCCTGTGATTTCTCCATCAACTAAAGAGGAAATGGCCTTTGGTTCTGCATAAACTTCATTTCTTGCACAGTCATTTTCTAATATCATTTTTATATTTAAATCTACTTTTAATTTTTAAAGTTCTACTAGGAATAATATTCTGAAGCGGAAAGATTTCTTTATTTGTCTAGTCACGTGTTTATTTTTTAAATAAAAATTATAACATTTATTTGTTTTAATATGCATCATTCTGTCCTAGTGTTATGACTTTATTCTCAAATATTAACAACATTTTTTCACAACATATTATGACTTTATTCTCAAAATACCACAACTTTATTGTTAAAATCTTGTATTTTTATTTTTTTGTCCATATAATTATTGATGTTATGACATTTGTTTTCTAAGGACATGTTTATTTATTTAACATTTATGGAAGGAGTCTCCAGTGTTAGTGCTTTGTAACAGTCATGTTGTTTCCCAGCACAGGAAACTCTTCAGGCCAGAGGACTCAGAGAGAGAGAGGCTGCTGAGGAAATGACTGTTTTTGCTGTTATAGTGTTGGTCAGATGTTTCTTTCTCCCTCCGTTGTGTCTCAGCTTCATTCTGCCTTTTATACACTTTGTCATTTTTGTTCCATTTTTCTTTTTATCTTTCTAATTAATTGATTAATTTATTATTAATTATTGCAATTATTTCTGAGTTTTTGTGTGTGTGTGATCATACAACCCCGATTCCAAAAAAGTTGGGACAAAGTACAAATTGTAAATAAAAACGGAATGCAATGATGTGGAAGTTTC
>JAOANJ010000020.1:2079567-2093709 GCA_026413345.1 Ariopsis seemanni
AGTTGAAGTGTACCTATGATGAAAATTACAGGCCTCTCTCATCTTTTTAAGTGGGAGAACTTGCACAATTGGTGACTGACATATACACACACACTGGATGAATCAGACGGAAAAGATCATCCACATTACAGAGTTTATGCTCGTAACATCTCCACGGAATTCAACAGGAAAACATGCAGTCATGTAAACTCTATAAAAACAAAAAAGACAAAGTGAATAAACGTGGAACCTGGAGTCCAGGTCCTGTCTGAGGCGCTGAATCTCTGACTTCAGAGCTTCACGCTGCACTTTAGTCTTCTTCAACTGCTCCTGATACGACTGAGAGAGCAAACACATACACACACGACTCTAATAAGGACCTTATAGGAGAGAGAGCACAGACCTCCACCGTTCCACATCCAGACGTTTTATGCAGAATAAAGGCATAAGATTCCCACCTTGAACAGGCTGTGTAAAAGGGGCTTTTGCACGAGTGTGTGTGTGTGTGTGTGTACCTTGAGCAGGGTTTTGTAGCTGGACGAGGTTAACTCTGACGTGTTGGTGTTCTGAGAGTCAGACGAGTCGTTCTTACACACGCTGCATCTGCGGCACCTCCTACAGATTAAACGGTAAAGATAAAAACTTACAGAAAACACTGCAGTTGCTACAGTTAATGAGCTCTAACGGACTGCTAACAGACCACTGGTGCCGCGGTGGTGATGAGCACCGAGATTTGTTCAGGAACAGTTCGTGTCAACAACCTCTCAGAGTGTGATGGGCGGGGCTAAATAAATGCTCGTTAAAATGGCAGAGTCTGTGCGTTGCTTATACTTGACATGGCCCGTTTCTGAACGAATTACGGGTTTCCTGACTGATCCTGGAACTGAGGCAGCTGCCTAATAAGCATGCTCAGGGAAGTCTAAACCTTTTCCATTTAATAATAAACTAACAGCTCAATTTTATCACACTCGAGTCTTACTGAAGATCAGGATGATGTCATGCGAACGTTTAACACGAACACAGTTTTACTCTAATGCTTTTGAACGTTTCACAACAACAACAACGATGACCACAGTGGAGCCTTCACGCAGTAAACGGAATGGTTGGTGACACTCAAGTCAGAATCACAGAATGTAATGCCTCCGAAATCCTCCACCATGACGTGAAGACGGCACGCGCTGAGGTTTTACTCACTACAGTTTATCCTGCAGCTGAGATTCATAAACACTGATGACGTCCAGGATCCTTCAAAAACACACCAAACATCATGAGATTATTACACGCAAGCACAGCACAAACACCTGCTAATAAGATCTTCAGTGTGTGGAGTGTCCGGTCAATGCTGGAGCAGCAGGTTGACTGTAAATGCTCTAATCAACAGACAAAAATTACAATAGAGTACAGGTAGGTCCAGGAAACACATGTAGGTGTGCGTGTGTGAGTGAGAGAGAGAGAGCGTGCGCTCACAGCTGATCACTAGGTGAGTGTAGTCGAGCTGAGCGACTGAGGAACTGCTGGAAAGCCTGGTTCTGGCGAGATGTGCGTTTCTCCTCCTCCTTCGCAGCGAGATGGAGCTTCTTCTGCAGCTCACACACCTGAGACACCTGCTCACTGAGCTGCTGCTGCACAGCCTTACAGTGCATCTACACACACACACGATACTATAAATACTGATATTTTCCAGACTGTAAATTGACTTTAATCTCTCACTGTGATGTGCTGAAATACTCCAGCGTGAGCAGCCCACCGGGGTAAAGGGGATTTCACACCTCGGCGTCTCTCTTGTCCTGCTGCAGTTGCTGTAATTGTCCCCGCTGTTGCGCTGCTTTACTGATAATGGAGTCCTCCAGGCCCTGAACTTTGACCTTCACCCCAGCCAGCACATTCTCCAGCTCCTCTGCTCTGCGTCTGTGACAGGAAGTGATGCTCAGTTATATCAGCACTGCAGCGGTATAACCGAGTAAAATCAATCAATCAATCAATCAGAGTTATAAGAGCTCTATATCGGCTCAGCTGCAGCTTCACAGCGGCTTTCTTTATACAGGCACGCAGAAAGTAATAGTAAACACACAGGAAGAAGAGTGAAAAGGTGTAGAAATATAGCTACAAGTAGTGAAATTAAAAAGGGAAACAGTCTGAAGACAGATAACAGGAGGGAAATATTGCTAAAAGTCATAAATGCTCAGTAAAAAAAAAAAAAAAAAAAACAGCTAAAAGTAGTTTGATGTGTAAAAACGTGTAACAGTACAGATTCCACAAGAAAGGACGCGGCTCAAAACAGGGAAGGTTGAGAAAAAACAAACATTCGTAAAGATCAGGTAAAAGTATTCGACATCAGGAAAACGGCTCAAAGTCCTAACAATACAGGAAAGGTGCGAATAAAAGCGCGAAGAACTAAAACTAATACACAACGTACAGGATTTAAAAAAAAAAAAAAAGAGATGGAGAAAAAAAAAAACCCCATAATCATCAAAAAAGCAAAAAGCGCAAAAATTTTGAAAAATAATCCTGCAGTAAAATCTAAAAATATAATAAGTGGGGAAAATGTAAAATTGAAATAGAGTAAAAATTAAAATAAAAGTGCAGTAAATATCTAAAATTAATAAAAAGGACATAAAAGTGTCACAAAAAAGTAAAAAATTCTAAAAATAAATATGTAGTAAATTTAATGAAAGTTGTTGAGAAACAACGGCTGTATATTATCCTACTATCCAGCAATCAGAAGATGCAACAGCAGTCTTTTTTTTTCCCCTCAACTCTGACACACACAGTTAGAGAAAATGTGTTTAAGATTTTATATTTGTGCAGCTGTTTACTGTGAATGCAGTGATGTAATAATGAGGCTGAGATTAATAAATAAACAGTTATGGCTTTGAACAGATAGCTGCGTGTGTGAGACTGCAGAAAGCATACCCACTCCACTCGTATAATTTCAGACAACAGCAGGTGGTGATCACCTGGAGCGCACACTGCGCTCTGAATTATTAAACCTCTGGATAATGGGATTATTTATCACAGAACGATCTCTCCAGTGATTAATTATTTAAATGTCCTGCAGAGTTGGCATGAACACATCGGTATATCCAGCATGTGAGCTGTGCTGTGGGCGGGGCTTACTTTAACTTGCTGTTGGACTGGATGAGCTCCTGGATCAGCGCTTGTCTCCGCTCCGAGTCCGTCAGCATCGTCTTCAGCGTGACGCGCAGCTCAGACGAGGACGCCCTCTCCAACAGCACCAGGTCTGCGTTGTGATTGGTCAGAAAGGCATTGGTTCATTTTCATGCGCTCATTCGAAGGTGCCGTCGTTTCTATAGTAACCACATGGACTTGACAGGGTGAAGTTGTGTGTAAGGGCACTTTTATGGAAGGAGTCGCCAGTGTCCGCGCTTTACGTTTCACCGTTTCTCATCGTAAAAATGTTACAAGATTTGATTTTCCGTGCATTTCTAAAACGTATTAATACCATAATTGATGATGCGACATCACAAGTTTGTTAATGTTTTCTGCTGTTTATCCAATAATGTTAGCAGCGACACGTAGAGATATTTGAAGCATTCGGTCCTGAATATCATCACAACTATGTGGTGCAATTTATCATCAGTGTGCGAGTAAATAAATACCTGCCAGGCTCTTGTTCTCGGTAGGATCTGCGAAGCAGACTGGTTTAAAGCCGTGGTGCTGCAGCAGGCGGTTCACTGCGTCCCACTCCGTCTGCTCCTGCTGCACACACACACCACAAATTCACGGTGATACCACAAACTGACGAGAGACAAATCACAAACATCATTCCACCTGAAACTGACGACTGGTCCACAGAAATATGTAGGTCTTGTCTCTAGACCGAGGAGCAGAGTTCCTGTCCATCTTAATCAATAATCTGAGACCCTACAGAGAAAACGTGCTCGCAGCAGAAGTGGACAAGGGCGAGGCCAGACCTTCTGAGATGCTGCATGCAGTAAGAAGGTGGATGGTGGTGTTCTCTCATATTCCCAACAAACCCCACCTCCTGCACCAGAACTGGCTCCTCCAGCCGAGCCACAAAACTGTCAGGAACACACAGCCATCACCTGCTGGGAAATCCGACTCTTTTCAATGAATCGGATCAGTTGGCTCGTCAATAAGAGTCGATTCCCAAACAGTCAACAAATTGTGCGATATTTTAACCACTGATTGTTCTTTCCGCGAAATTCCAGAAAACTTTATTCTAATATTACTTCGTGTTGCATTTACATGTGTATTTATACCCCTCATACAAATGGAAAGAATTTGTATTTATACCCCTCAATTCATTCATTCTCGGTTCATAGACACACAGCTGAGTCAAATACGTCTGAGCCGAACAAACTGCTCAGGTGTTGAAAATAACAGAATTTTATTTATCAATTTATTAAATTACACCGCAAGACGCCGTGCAGGTGGCGCTTACTTCGACAAAATGAAGGAAAAGAAGCTGCTCAACATACGCGAGTCGACTCTCTCCGCTCATCTAAGTGAGTCGGTTCAAAGAGCCGACTCTTTTTTGAACGACACACTACAGTTTAGAGAAAAAAAATAACATGTTAATAAAGATGTTTAATTCCAACTCGCCTTCTCCATCTTGTCTTCTTATGCCGAGTGAAGAGACGTTGGTCAGGTTTTATACAATTACACGCAAACTTGTTTAAAAACGTCGCTGTTCTAATGCTAGCTCTACAACTGTTCACTATGAAGCTAAGCTAAGCTAGCTAGCTAACACCAAACGCCAGTATTTCAGCTAACCAAAGCTAATAAGCTGAGAATAATCATAAACTGTCAGTCAGAAACCGTTACTTGTTTATTTTCTGGGCTAACCTGTACACACAGCGCAAACTTTCTGTCGTTTCAAATAACTGCAGAAAATGCCGCAACCACCCACTTCCGGGTTACGGACCAATACTGAGTCGGTGTATATGGATACACCACGCCCACTAGAATATCTCTCGCGAGACTTTATATTTATATACTGTATGTTGGCTTTAGTGTGGAACCTCTCGCGAGATTTCTATTACACTACAGAGGAAAGAGAAAAATGAATAATAAAAGGAAAATAAATTTTAAATATTGGTTGAATAAAGTGAAGAAGGAACAAATCTGGTCTGCGCTACTTATTTAATGCAGTTAAATATTTTTGATTATTAAGCAAATCTGTTCAGTTATATGCTTATTATCTTGCTTATATATGAATCATGTTTTAGCTGGGGAAGAGATGGCACCTGTGGGAAGAAGACAAGCCAGTGGAGTCAGTGTGATGCTCTGGACAATGTTCTGCTGAGAAACCTTGGCTCCTGGCTTTCATGTGGCTGTTACTCCGACACGTACCACCTACCTGAACATTGCCGCACATCCAGATCACCTCTTCATGGCATCAAAACTCCCTAAAGGCAGTGGTCTCTTTCTGCAGGATAAAGCTCCCTGACGCACTGCAGAAACTGTTCAGGAATGACAAGACCCAGCCTCCAAAATCCCCAGATCTCAATCTGATCAAGCATCTGTGGGATGTGCTGGACAAACAATTCCAATCCATGGAGGCCCCACTCACAACTTACAGGACTCAAAGGATCTGCTGCAAACATCTTGGTACCAGATCCAGTACCACAGCACGCCTTCAGAGGTCTCGTGGAATCCAGGTCTCAAGAGTCAGAGCAGTTTTGGCAGCACAAGAAGGACCGAGGCAGATAGTTTTAACATTATGGCTGAATGATCTAGATAGATGCAATATTTAATCAATAATCATTAAAATTTCCTTTTCCCACCTTGATTTTATGGAGCACATTTTTGTCCATTTCTTAAAAAAAAAAAAAAAAGTGTAGTTCTTGTGTAATGGATCAGCGTTTTCATAGTAATACTTATTGAACTTTATTGTACTCTAAAACTCAGTACTGCTCTAGTGTTTATGGGAGATTTTTGAGTATTTAAACCTTGTACAGACTTCACGACTTACATTAGCAAGTGAAAACATCTTGAATATAAGCTGATTTATTTATTATTTCTTATTATGAGATTATTTTTGATATATTTACTAATTTGGGCGTTGAAGTTGTCATTTTATTGTGAAATCAGTTTGTATATTTCTAGAAATAAAAACCACGTTTAATATATATTTGCAGCTCATTATTAAACAAGTAAAATTTTCGATTAAGTTATCATGTACTTTGATGTGATTAGTTCAGTGGTGTCTTTACACAGTGCTGATTAAACACTTGACGGATAAAATGAGACACACAGAGAGCACATGCTTATAGAAGTGTATTCTTTATTTGTTTCTCTTATGCAGTTGCAGGTTTTCATATCATCCATACAGAGATATTTCACTCTTTTACATCTTAAGACTGTTTACAAGTTATTATTAATATTAGTTATGGCATGTTACGTGGTCATGGCATCAAGTCCTAGTTTTTGTTCAGAACCTCGACATCGACATCCTCGGTGCGAGACACGACCTTGCCATCAATCACTTCCTCGACCACAGTGCGCACGCGCTTCGTCACCACTGGTTCGGCTGCGCAGAGACATGGGACACAGAGACCGTTAGAGGAGTTCACACACACACCTCCAATCTCACACTCAGTTTGCCAGACTGAATATATTCTCTGCCAAATGGTGGTAAATGTATCACACTAACTATTTTACAGCAAAACAGCTGAAGCACATCAATAAAAATCCCCAAAACATTATAAATCATATATTAAATCAACTTACGTTTTGGTGGAGGTTTATGAACCTCAACCACCTTGGTCACTGTGGTTCGACTGCAAGAATAAAACAGAAAATACATTTAAAAAAAATTTATTCTGTAGCATGAGAAATCTCAAAGATTTATTTTACAGAGAAATAAAGCACAAATATTTAATTTGAAAAAAAAAAAACCCATTATGATAATGATTATTATTAATAAGAATAATGTATAAATTGAGAACTTGGGGGGGAAAAAAAAACCAAGATTAATAAAATAAATTACATTTATTGACCACAATAACCCAGGACTACATTTAAATATGACTAAAGAAATGTTATATTTCTATTATTAAAATATATATTAGTGATACATTAAATAATAATTTTATATGAAACATTCTCAGTATTGGCAAATTGCTATTTCTGGGAAAATTATTATCATCATCATCAGGTAACGTGGTAAATGCTAATCATATTAGAATGAAAGCAAATAAAATAATAAAGTCTGAAAATCATTAGATTAAAAATAAAAATGTAGACACTTTAAAATATGTTCTGTGTAGCCTTCAGCATGTGTCAGATTGCAGTGAGAATGTGATAAATAACGAGTTAAAATAAACAAACTAAACGAAAGCGTACCTGATGTCCTCTCCGTCCAGCAGGCGTCTGTATTCGGCGATCTCCAGCTCGAGTCTGGTCTTGATATCCAGCAGCATCTCGTATTCGGTCGCCTGCCTCTCGATGTCCTGACGCATCTGCGTAAGCTCCTCCTCCAGTCTGATGATTATGGCCTGTAGTTGGGTGAGCTGGACACTGAAGCGGCTCTCTGTGTCGTGCAGCGTGCCCTCCAGAGCCGCTTTCTGACCAAACAAAGGGCACAAAGAGAGGGTGAGTAATGGTGCCATGGGGAATGGGCAGGGCTACGACTTGTGATGTAACAATGGCGGAGCAGTTTAGTGAAGATGGTGGCATCATTTTAAATGTATATAGTAACATTTACTCTGTGTGTGTGTGTGTGTGTGTGTGTGTGTGTGTGTACCAGGCTAATTTGAGACTGCAGCTCAATTTGCAGCGCCTGCAGGGTTCTCTTGAGCTCGTTGATCTCACTGCGGTGAGTTTCGATGGACTCTGTGCTCAACTTCACCTGCTTGTTCAAATCATCAAACTGTCCAAGAAAAGGGAAAGAGAGGTCAAAGTTTGCAAAAAATATATATATCTGGCTTAAAAAGAGGTTACGTGTTTGATCACGTTACAATAAATGCAGTGACTCATTGATAATCCTCCACTGTGGGACCCGAGTTAATCCCCGTGTCTCACCTTGACCTTGTACCAGGCCTCCATTTCACGGCGGTTCTTTTCAGTGATTCCCTCGTACTGTGTGCGGAGCTCATTGAGGACGAGAGACAGGTCCTGCTGAGGAGCAGCGTCCACCTCCACGTTCACACTGCTGGAGGTCTGACCACGCAGAGCCGCTAACTCCTACACAGGGTGAAAAAAATAAAAAAAAATAAAATCACACTGTTAAACTGTGATCTCAGTCACGCTTTATTACAAGATAGAACTGCATTTTTTTTTATTTTATTTCATAAAGACATCATACAGCGCTGACTCATTAAGTTAACATGTTAGCAAAATAATAACGTCAGAGGTGTAGTTTAAAGACGGTGGTATTTAATGGAAGTTGATGATGTACAGTTCTGGATTACGACTCGTGTGAATGCCACTGAGTGCTTGTCTCACCTCATTGCTCATCTAAAGGCTTCGCCGCTTTGATTAATAAGCTAAACTGATGCAACTCTTAGAGCTGACATTGCTTGCTGTTCTATTGCGCTGAAAAGAAAGTGCTCATCTTGCTAACCTCATCGTGGTTCTTCTTCAGGTAGATCAGCTCCTCTTTGAGGCCTTCGATCCGCAGCTCCAGGTCCGAGCGGGTCATGGTGAGGTCATCCAGGACGCGGCGCAGCCCGGCGATGTCGGACTCCACAGACTGGCGCAGCAACAGCTCGTTCTCATACCTGAAAAAAAATTACAAAATAGACATAAAACACACGGTAAAAATGTCATAAGAACACATGATGTATTTAAAAACAGCACACATTAAGCCCTAGCTAGATGTGAGCCTGGGTGACGAGTCTGATGAATAAATGCATCTCTGGTGTCACGTTGCATTTCATATTTAGTGAAATAATCATATTGTGTGTTTTTCCCCCCCCGGACACTGACTTGACTCTGAAGTCCTCAGCAGCCAGCTTGGCGTTGTCGATCTGCAGGACGATCCTGGCGTTGTCCAGGTTGGCGACTCTGATCTGCGCAAGAGCACATTTCACACGTCACACTGATTTCTTTGTTCAAATGAACATTTTTATCCAGTCGAGTGCATTGATGACAAGTCACACATATGAATGGAGTTGTATTTAATAATACACACACTAATATCTTTGTGCATTCAAACTGGGTTTCTGAAAGAGTTTTGAAGGGGAAAAAAAAAAAAAAGTTAATACACCTGTAATAATAATAATAATAATAATAATAATAAGTGTCCAATTGCATTGCGGATTACTTGTGACGTCAGAGTCATGCAGGTGAAGCGCGTGACAGCTGTGTGTGTGAGTGCTTCTTTACGATAAAATATTTTAAATATAAAATTTCTCCTTCATTTTTTCTGCAATCAAGTTCTATTATTATTATTATAATTATTATAGCAGGTAATATTTTGTTTAGGAATCCAAAGTTCATTTCAATCAAGTCGCATGCCGTTCGCTTAAGTTTTGGCCCCCTCTTGCTCACCTTGTCGCGCAGGTCGTGGATGGTGGTCAGGAAGTGGCTGTAGTCACGCGTGACGGGCGCGCGCTTCTGGTACCACTCGCGGATCTTCAGCTCGAGCTCGGCGTTGGCCTTCTCCAGCGCGCGCACCTTCTCCAGGTACGTGGCCAGCCGGTCGTTGAGGTTCTGCATGGTGAGTTTATCGCTCCCGCCCACTCCCACGCCCACGCCCACTCCGTCCAGGGACAGCGCCGACTGGCCGAACAGGTTGCCCTGGGAACCATGAAGAAACTGCTGCGTGGACACGCGGACGCTCCGGCCATCCGCGCCGCCGTACACGCTGGGAGCGCGCACCGCGGAACTGCGCCTACTCTGGAACGCTCCGCTCAGGGACAGGGAGGAGGAGGAGAAGCCGCCCAGGCGGGACGACGATAAACTGGCCACAGACGCGCTGCTCATCTTTGTCCTGGAGGAGGAGGAGGAGGAGGATCTTCTTCTTCTTCTGCTGCTGCTGCTTCTGCTTCTACAGAGAGCGTGATGATCAGCAGGTCCTCCACCCGGTTTATGTAGCCCAGGAAGGGGGCGTCACTCAACACCTGGACAGGATTTGGCGTCCAGCCCTCCAGGCGCATCCAGGTCATACCTGTACAGGTGTGTCTCGGTGGAGGGGGAGTGAAACTCATAACCTATGGGAAGGCGCGTCGGAACGTCTGCAGAACCTGGCATCTCATGAGAAGCGCTTTGAGTCTCAGCTCATATACTCAGTTCTGTTCTGCACAGATTAGATCAGATTCACTTCTTGCATTCCAGGGTGCAGTGGTTAGCACTGTCGCCTCACAGCAAGAAGGTTCTGGGTTCGAGTTTCCTTTCTGTGTAGAGTTTGCATGTTCATTTCCTCCGGTTTCCTCCACAGTCCAAAGACATGCAGGTTGGGTTAACTGGTGACTCTAAATTGACCGCAGGTGTGAATGGTTGTCTGACCTGGCGACTTGTCCAGGGTGTACCCCGCCTTTCGGCCGTAGTCAGCTGGGATAGGCTCCAGCTCGCCTGCGACCCTGTAGAACAGGATAAAGCGGCTAGAGATGATGAGATGAAACGTACTCATCTTACAAATCAGTAATATATCACAACATGACACTGAACATTAATCCACGAGTAGTGAAGCAGAGTGCCAAGAATAAAATCAGAGACTGAAATGGTAGAAAAAATAAACTCAAAGTAGGTCACCATTTGTTGACTGGAGACATTAAATAAACTCAGACTTGCTGCAGTGCTGTTAGCTGTCCAAACTACTTTAAAGAGACACACTGGTTTACAAGGAGACAGAAATACATGAGTGACAGGACTAATAAATATCGTCATAGATTCAAATGTAAGTTAGTAATGCAGTTTGGCTCTACTGCATTGTCCATGGCTCACTCAATCAATGTGCAAAAACAATGTCGGTTCTGCTAGGAGACACACGTCAGCACTTTAGTGAAATCAATACACACCTTCTGAAGCAGCATTAACACCCTCTGAAGCAGCATTAACACCCTCTGAAGCAAAAGACCCTTAAAGGTTTAAAACACACTCACTTCATCTGTCCAACACTAGTCAAGCCTTTGTATAAAAATCAGAGCACTGACGGGTGACAGAGTATAATATTTTTTTTTCCTTACAAGAAACAAAACTACCTGAGCCATGGCCAATGGTGGATGCTTCATTTTCTTATTGACAGGAACTCAACCATGTGTCTGTACTGTTAAAAATAAACTATTTAATTGTTGCTTAAGTTAGAACCGCTTAATGCAAGGCAGTTCCTACTGTTCTCTTAAGACAAGCAGTTTACATCAATGTATCCCTATCCTGGATTAGAATAAATTCAGTTAGGTGGGAGGGAACTCTCTAACAAATACAGAGCTTATCCAGAACTGATAACCTAAAGAAAAAACATGAAAATCAGCATTTCAACCATTTCAGGTTTAAGGAGTGTAAGAGTGTGCGCTTATTGCTGCCATTGAATGGCCCTCGTGAGCTCCGGATTACAATACAGAAAGTCGTGTATATGAAATGCTTGGCTTTCGAGTGGCAAGTCATCATGAGAACACTGCTTCAACGCAAAATGGACGCCACAAATGCCATTACTTACCGCTAAAAAGCACGTTAGCCAATATTAACATTACTGTCTGCACCTAATATTAACAGTTTAGCAAGCTAACAAGACAAGAGGGTAACATAATGCAGGAAATCCAAAAGGCATAATGAAAAGATAAGGCTGATGGGAACATCAACATTTTCCTCAGACATATTATAAAATTACGAAGAAAAAAAAAAAAAAAACCTCTATACGACTAAAATAATAATATATTAACTTATCATCCACCAAAAAAAGTACTTCTGTAGCCTTGACCATTTCTGAAAATGGTCAGAACACCCGTCACAACTTGTGAACGCAGAGGCCTCGGAAAATTTTCACTTCCAAAGTCATGAATACCGCAAAAGGGAGGGCGTTTCATATGGACTCTTCTCATGAACACGATAAACATTACCCCATTTGAAGGCACCAAATATTCGGGGACTGCTTGCCGGCAGAGGCAATCATGAAAACTGCATAATGGAAAGCTGGATGTTGGATTAAATTCTATACTTCAATTTCTGGCCAGTTTTTTTTTTTAACCATTTTTGGTGACACCCTTAAAAAATATAAAAACATACATACTATCCACATTTATCCAGTGTTCACGATTGAGATATACGAGTTAACTGGCGTTAGCTATAACTGTGAGCTGACCTAGTGGTTAGCATGTCCGCCTCTCGACCAGGAATTCTACTTGCGGTCAGGTCATACCAAAGACCATCAGAAAAATGGTACTTACTGCTGTCTAGCAAGGTACGCTGCAGATGCGAGTGGTGTCAAACTCCAGAAAACTGGCCCCCACTATAACCCTAGCAAGAGTTCAGGGCCTATAGAAGCAGAGATCAACGCCACTCAATGCGCCTTAAGGGCCTGGTTAGTACTGGGATGGGAGACCAGATCCTGGCACGGGAGGGGCTTTGACTTTTCTGATGTTCGCTATATACACTTGTCTAAATGTTAGCTATACCGAACATACACTGATTTTATTTTACATTCATGAACAAATTCTGCATTTACCTAGACATAAGATCACTGGGACAGGAGGAAGTTTTTCATAGAACTGTTGAAGGAAGTTCCTCCTTTTTTGTGTCTCCACACTACAAGAACTGAGAATGGTCCTAGTTCTTAGAATGGTGTTTTTAGTAGGAACTAAAAAGTCACTCAAAAGGTACTCACTCAGAACAAGAGGAACCACAAGTGACGCAAGTATACGGGGATTGGTCGAACATGGCCAGTGCAGTACCAGCAACCGCCATTCTTAAAAATCTGTGTGAAATGTTAGGCATGTAAACAACAGCTCTTAAAATTAGCATGGAAATTAAAAAAAAAAAAAAAAACCTGCATAGACAAATAGACCAACAGTGAAGTCCAGGCTTTATTGAACATACATATGCGATGGAGGAGATCCATAGCAATTTTCACATGTCCAAGTGAACGCTAAAGTTCTTTGCTTGCATTTCCTACTAACGTCACACTAGCAAGCCAGCTTACGTCACTTCAGAGTTTCTACTAACGGTGTGAATGCAAACAGAAAAAAAGCCCTTGAAGGTATGTAGTTCTCAGGAAAGCTCCCCAGCAGGTAGTTCCTCTCAAATAAGTCCCTAGAAGTGTTTGGTCCAAAAACACTTAGAAAGTGAAGCTGCCCTACAAGTCCTGAAAGCCCCAAGAGCAATGTGAGCCTAGGGGAAGGGGCTTCCAAGCAGCATTCAGTAATGCCTGAGAATTCCAGAGGACTCGTCTTTCGTTTTATTGAGGAAGAAAACACTGCTCTTTTAGTGTATTTTAACTGATAACTCATATTAGCATACATGCTGTTAAACTGCAGCGCTCCTATGCAAAACATTTAAAGGTTGGCAGGTCTGGTAAACATCATTGTACATCATGTCAGCGTCAAATCATGCAGATTTATTCTTAAAAATCACACAAGCCTAGAGTCTAAGAGAAGAAACGTGTTCAAGAATGTAGATTAAGAAGAATGGAGTCTCAACCTTCAAAATGCTGCAGGATGCGTCCTCCTCTGAATGAGACCGTCTGTTTGAGCTGCTGATCCAGCATGCTGTGAACTGTTACAAAGCCCTCGTCTAGAGCCACCACGTATGGGAAACATACGGCTGCGCCAATCACATTCTCGGACCACTTGACTGGGGCACGCTGGGAGATGCCCTCAGCGTTAGCAAACATCCCTGAGAGTGAGTGAGAGTGAGAGAGAGAGAGAGAGAGATGACTCATCACAACTGGTCACCGTGATAAAAGATCTGATGAAACTTTCCACTTGGGTGTGAACAAAGCTGCTGCACATTGCAGAACACACCTGAAAAACACCGCATTATCCAAATGACTGAGGGCTTCTTAAACAAGTGCAAACACGTACAGTATATAAACATTTTAACTGAAGAGCCTGGAATAAACCCAGGCAAAGTTTATGAGCACTCAAAGGAAAATCCATCCTGAAAGATTCCCGTATCAATATTTATAACCCTCATCAAAAAAATTCCTGTGCAGGGATTGGCCAAGGATGGCTCACGTGACATAAAATTGATTAAGCAACGTATCTCATGACATCCAAAAATAAAAAAATGGATATGGTG
>JAOANJ010000020.1:2205600-2217935 GCA_026413345.1 Ariopsis seemanni
TCTCAATCCTCCCTGCTCTTCTCTTCCAGCAGGCATCACAGATCCATATAATTTACCCACAAACGTATTTATTTATTTATTCAGTCCACTGCTCTCTCTCTCTCTCTCTCTCTCTCACACACACACACACACAGGTGAAATGTAGAGGAGGAATGTGACAAAATAAAGGCTTGTTCTTCTTAATTTACCCACAAATGTATGTAGTCCACTTGAAAAGTGTTCGGCAAGACAGCTACCAGATTTGGGACCCTACGACATCCTGAACTATTTAGTATTTGGCTTCAAATTTGAAAAAATAATTGCGGCCCACTAGATGGCGCTTCACGGCCGACGGCCCAGTGGTTGAGAAACACTGCTGTATCATTTATCTCCGGGTCAGTAGGCATTTTTGGGCTTTTTGTACATGTCTTTGTGATGGTTGCTAGCACACTACAAGTTTTTTCAAGTGACTCCTGGCTTAGTGCTGTGTCCATTGCCTTCGATCTCAGCTCATACAGCTCACGATTCAGTCTCTTGAACTCCTCTTCCATACATGTGAGAATGTTGTTTGTAAGATCTGTCTTGCATGCTCTATCATGTCCTGCACTGTCAGGCTCCTCCTGGATTCCTTGTGGTTCTGGCATCTCGATTCTCATTAGTTTATGAAACTCAAGCACAGCCTCAGCACCCTCAGAACGTTTGCGCTTTTCTTTCTCATGATTTTGATCATTCTTTGCGTTCTTTACTCTCCTCTGATTGCTCTTTCACTTTATCATGTCCCAAGTTCAGCTTAGGAGCCCAATCTCCCTCATCATCATCATCGTCCTTGTAAAGATTGCTAGGACATCCTGATAAATAAAGTGAAAAGATACATGCTAGTTTACAATATGGAAGAAGAAACTTTTATCAGTTTCACAGTTTGTTCGATTCGAACAGCCCAAAACAATGCATTTTAATGACTAACAAGGCACTCCAGTGATAGTAACACTTTGTGAACAGTGAACTTGGCTGAGTACCAATTCATGTCTTGCATGTGTTGTAGTCAAGTCACTAAACCTCGAGTTCGAGTCCAGTTTTGAGTCCCCAGTGTTCAAGGCCGAGTCAAGTCAAAGTCATTAAAGAAAATTTCGAGTCAAGTCCGAATCTAGTCCACTACTGATCTGAGTTGAGTCCAACATGGCAAATAACATGAGAGAGGGTTAACACTAGCTAGTTCATCACTCAGCAAGCAAGCCCTGCTATCAACAGAGCAATGAACGTAGCGTGCCACTTCCTTCTCTGGGTGGAGTCTTGCCAAATGACGATTGAACTTCGAGGTTGTCCCCATCGTCTCCTTGATAGTTCTTCTACATATGGAACACACAGCAATGCGTTTTTTCCCACTGCACGAGAAGTCTGTATAAGTAAAACAGACAATCCTGGGGCGTTCTCTCCAGGCATTTTAGCGCCATTAACATTAGTTTGTTCCTGAACATGACGTATGAACAGGTCCGTGTGCATTCTCTTGCACAAAATTTGTATAAAATTAATGTAGATCTGAATGTTATGCCATATTATGATGGCATGTTCCAAAAAATAAAGAAAAAAATCCAAGTCCTCGTCTCCAATTTACGAGTCCCAGTGCAGTTAATGGATGAGTCCAATTCCAAGTCCAAGTCGAGTCACGAGTCCTTAAAATTAGGGCGTGAGTCAGACTTGAGTTTGAGTCCTGGACTTCAGTACTACAAGCCTGATGTGCACCATTTTTACTTTAAACTACCTTTAAAAGTGGTTCCACAGGAGAAGTGTGGGTTTGGGATCATTTTTAAAAAGCAGTGTAACTTATAGATTTTAATCGTTTCCACTCAAATCATGACTATTTATAGTTATTTACAACTGGAAGGTGGGAGGAAACTAGAGAACCTGAAGGAAACTCGCATGGACATGAGGTTACAGCAAGGCAGATTTACCCAAACTCAGGATCAACCTGGGGACCAACTTATACGCCACCATTTTACACTGAGTAATCGAAATGATTTGTGAATGATTTTCCATTGTCTGAGCAAGTTTACATCTGGTTCTCCAGTTTCTTTCTTTTAGATGGACTGCGATGACAATGACAGTGTACCGTTTCAGAATGAGAAGCAGTGTATGAAATACTTTACAACTCCTTCTCCAACATCTATGGTTTAGCCATACCATTTATGGTATTTGAGTTCTTGCTCGGGCAGCACGGTGGTGTAGTGGTTAGCACTGTCGCCTCATTGGAAGAAGGTTCTGGGTTTGAGCCCAGTGGCCGACTGGGGCCTCTCTGTGTGGAGATTGCATGTTCTCCCCATGTCTGCGTGGGTTTCTTCTGGGCGCTCTGGTTTCCCCCACAGTCCAAAGACATGCAGGTTAAGCTGTAATTGGTGGCTCTAAGTTGACTGTAGATATGAATGAGGGTGTGAATGGTTGGTTGTCTCTGTGTCAGCCCTGCGATGACCTGGTGACTTGTCCAGGGTGTACCATAGGGATAGGCTCCAGCTTGCCCGCTACCCTGCACAGGATAAGCGGTTACAGATAATGGATGGATATTTCTTGCAATGGCGAGTGATGAGGCCGAAATTGAACCAACGCTGCTTATCGCACTGAGAACACCATCCCTAGAGTGAAGCGTGGTGGTCGTAGAATCACGTGTTTCGTCAGCAGGGAGTGGGAAAGTAGACGGGGCTGAAGGAAAGAAAGATGGTGCCAAATATTGCATGACGTTGAAAAAAAAAAACAGTCTCAAATACTACAAACAACCCTGATAATAGTGGTGACCTCATCAGCAGATCAGTCCTTTCCTTGCAGTGTTTGTGAACAGACATCAAAATAATGTTGAGGGTTCTGAAGAACAATAGTGAGCCAGATTCTTCAGCCTGAACATCTGATCTGTCAAACACATAAAACTTGTTTTTAGCATCTGCTTGAAGTGGAGTTGTTGGGGCTGATCATTGGGGCATTTCCATCTCCGTAAATACCTGTGATCGATTTCAGCGACTCTGTGAAGGGAAGACTGTGTTTCAGCACAATCCAAAGTCAGAACATTAGCAGTAAAATAGTAACAAGTAGTATTTGTCAGGGTGCAGGCACTTAGAGATGCAAGCGCAGGGGAGAGCAGGTGCGTCGCAAACTGTCAGCCAAATCCAAATCGTGAAACAAATGACGAAGTCAGAGTCGAGCAAGGGTCGGTCGATATGCAGACAGCATGTCAGAGATCAGGCAAAAGTTCAAAGTCAGAAATAAACAGAAAACTGGGTCAAAGTCATGGGGAATCAGAAATTAGGAATAGCAGCTTGGTATGATCAGGCGTGGAAACACTGAGTGATACTTCACAAAGTGCATGTGGGTTAAAAAGCGGGAGCTGATTATTGGGAAATGTGAAACAGGCGTGTCCTCAATATTCGGGAGAGGGAGGGCACTGTAGCGCTTAGGGTTTGCAGTCTGTGGTGGCCATGTTTGGAGGCCGCTCCAAACTTGGATTATTGGTGCTATTGCTGACAGTATTGTAGTATTCGGGACCGGTCTCAAGACCACTTTTTGAAGGTCTCGTCTCGGAATCAACCGCATTTTTACTCGGTCTTGTCTTGGACGTAGAGGACTTGAGATTTTATTTCAAGACTGGTCAAAACCACAACTGTGGGGATTTCACTAAATTGCCTATGCATTTTCTGATTTATGGAGTTTGCATGTTTTCCCCGTGTTTGCGTGGGTTTTCTCTGGGTGCTCCGGTTTCCCCCACAGTCCAAAGACATGCAGGTTAGGATAATTGGTGGCTCTAAATTGACTGTAGGAGTGAGTGTGAATGGTTGTTTGTTTCTGTGTGTCAACCCTGTGATGACCTGGCGAGTTGTCCAGGGAGTACCCTACCTCTCGCCCACAGTCAGCTGGGATAGGATCCAGCTCACCCGCGACCCTGCACAGGATAAGTAGTTACGAATAATGGATGGATGGATAGAAGTGCATTGTCAAAATGGTGAACTGGTTCAAAATTAAAATTCTTTTTATTAACTTTTTTTGGTGGATGTGTCCATATAATATAAAGAACATTACACGATGGCGTGAAGATATGAAGTTTATCTTCTCATGTCGAAAATACTTTCCGTTGTTTGCTTCACTCACTCATGATATATACACTCACCACTTGAAGATAAGCTTCATATCTTCATGCCACAGTGTAATATCCTTGAAATATTTAAATTACAGCATGGTTGAATTCTCTAATCTGAATTATTTTACATTATTTTTGTGTAACAGTTTGGCTTGGAAAATCGTTCCAGCTGGAATGTGAACTACAGGGTTATATTAATGTGCTCGCTGTAATGCGTTATCGTTTCTATAGTAACGGCTCGTTCACAGGGACTTGTACAGCAGACACTCCACATGATCTAAGACTAAGATTTAAAATGTGTTGTTTAACAAAGTAAAATGTATAAGCATTGATGTGGTGATGTTAGTTTTGGTTAGAAGACATTAAATTTATTAACATTTATGGAAGGAGTCTCATTTGTAAGGGCTTTCTAAATTTCCTAGCACAGGAAAGTCTTCAGGACAGAAAATGTAGAATATTCAAATGGAAATGAATTCAGTAATGTAAAATATTTAAATAATAATTTCAGAGTATGTACTAAATATTACTACTACTACTACTAATAATAATAATCATCATCATCATAATCAAATTACGACAAAGTTCAAACTTTAACACACTGGTTCAAATTTCTCTTTTGTAGATATGGACTTAAACATCTTCTCACTTGCCTCTAGTTTCTTCATAAGAGAAATCATACATCTGTGATGTTATATAATGTTATAAATATTATAAATGTTAAAATGCTCTTCCTCTTGTTCTTCTCATCTTTCTGCAGTTTATAATCCTCCACCTGCTGGAACAATCGCTGGTGGCATCATCACCACAATCATAGGTGTACTAATCCTTGTACTCCTCTGTATTTTTGGTGCCAGTAAACAAGACATTGAGCCTGGATCATAAATGAGCAGCAACAACACGATCCCACCATACAGGGCACTGGAGAGCACAGGGGCAAATATCCTTCAAGTGTCGTACACCATTCCAAGATTCTCAATGTCACATGGATATTATATTAATAAATCTGTACATGGGCTGATTCACAATCATGGTTGTCTTTTTGAATAACACCAACTAACTCCTGCAGCTATGTCCACTTACACTGATCAGGTGACGTGAATAACATTGATGATCTCATTACAATGGCACCTGTCAAGGGGTGGGATATATTAGGTAGCAAGAGAACAGTCACTTCAGTTACTGCAGCACAAACTGATGAAAACGTTAATGCTGACACCTTTCTGTTTTAGCCAGCATTAACTGTTTCAGCAGTTTGTGCTATGGTAGCTCTTCTGTTCTATGGGATTGGACCATATGGGCTAGCCTTGGTGCCCATGTGAATCAATGAGCCTTCGACACCCATGACCCTGTCGCCGGTTCACCGGTTGTCCTTTGGATCCTTGGACCACTTTTGTTCGGTACTAACCATTGCACCTCACAAGATGGGCCATTTTGGAGACGTTCAGACCCAGTCATCTCACCATCACAGTTGGTCAAAGTCACTCAGATCCTTACACTC
Source organism: Ariopsis seemanni (assembly GCA_026413345.1). Classification (NCBI taxonomy): domain Eukaryota; kingdom Metazoa; phylum Chordata; class Actinopteri; order Siluriformes; family Ariidae; genus Ariopsis; species Ariopsis seemanni. The sequence goes on from JAOANJ010000020.1 coordinate 2,211,192, forward strand.
GCCCATTTTTCCTGCTTCCAACACATCAACTTCTTCAAGAACTGACTGTTCGCTTTCTTGCTGCCTCATGTATCCCACCTCTCGCCAGGTGCCACTGGAATGAGTCACTTAACAGTTATTCCATGAAACCAAGTCGTACATGAGCTGATAGGCGACGAGGCGCGCAGCACCGAGATTGAGTGGAATAACTACAGTAGTTTATTCTATCCACGTTCACTGGATTTTGAGAAGCAGAGCATTTTTATTTTTTGCAAATCTGATAAATAAAAACTTTTTTATACAAAACGTCCGACAAAATCATTTCCGCTTAGAATGTAAACAAACTAGCGAAATGACAGGAGCAATTTGTGAAAAATGCGATAATAATAATAACTCTTGAAAAATAAAAAAGATACTTTCGTTGCATTATTTTTTTGTATTTTTATGGTTTTGTTTTCGAGTAGAGTTTTTATTTCGTCCTCGGTTGGTTCAGTAAAACGCTCCGCCGTTTTGTTTTTCTCTACTCACGGTATATGAGCTGATATCCTAGTAGTAGAGTAGCCAATCGGAGCGCGCGATTGCTCATGTCCAGCGAATGTGAATAGAATAATCAATGTTCTCTGCTATAGTGATATTAATGTTATGGCTGATTGATGTATTTCCATTCTTGAAAGTCCAAAACTAAATTTGAATTAGCGCTCTTTAAAAGTCACACTGCCGTTTTAATGTTCTCCTCGCCTCAATTTAAAAAAAGGTCTGATTGACGTTTCGTTTAAACAGAAATAAACGAATCGAATGTGTTTTGTCGTTTCTGCAGAATCTCAGTCGACGGAGAGACTCATTCCCGACCCTTCTGTCTCACCTGTACGCTGAATGAGGACAGGTGTAAATATAACTCCGCCTACTTTAGCACCGACGGTACCTACTACCGTTTCAGCTGTTCAGGTAGAAGCTGATACACTTGTATACAGTATTCCTGTTTCTTTCTGAAGTGATGAAGATGCTGTAAATCAGAACGTCTCACACACACTGTTCCTGTTTGTTTGCTTGATGAAGGTCCCGGACTGCCTTTGTACACTTTAAGAGACAGTCGAGACGCTAATTCAGGTAAACTCCTTCAGCTTTTATCAAAGTCAGCTATCGAGTTCAAATATAATCAAGTACATTTTACTCAGAATATATTTATATTGTAATTTAAATATCCTGACAAACACATTGTGTGTGTGTGTGTGTGGGATCAGATTCCGCTAATGAACCGTAACTAGCGCTGAAAAACCTCCGATGAAAGCTCAGTTTGATTAAAAATCATGTACTGAAGTAATAAACTATCTATTTATCCTCTTCTACTGTATTTAGTGACCTTAAAGCATATTGTACTCAAACGTCATGCTTTAAAAAGACTAAAACATGCTACGATTTCTTGTATTTTATTTATTTGAGCTACGTGGGCTGCCATGTTGAACGAACATAATTATATCTTTATGGACTTTACGAAATCAAAGCTTTTAAAAAGTCCGAGGGTTTGAATGCCGTAAGATGGATTTGTCCTACTTCGCCGGTACTGTTGTTAAAGTTTGCTAGCATGCTCCTAGCTTAGCTACTTAGCAGAAGAAAAAAAAAATACAGGAGTTACTTTAAACTTTAAATCAGATGCTATACAGTATATCGGAATTTATTGTTACAAAACAATTCAAGACGCAGGGTTTCATGTCGCTAATTTCCTGCTTTATCATGCTAGCTAGCTAAAGCTAGTTCAACCCCATGCTAGGAGCAATAATGAAGTAATTATTAACTTGATATGTTTAAATGAAGCTTTATTTAGCAAAGACGTCTATTTGTTCATGATCATTGTTGCAACGCATGACTAGTAAACTGATATACTAGCGAAAAAGTATGCAAGCTAGTCTGCAAGATGAGGTTAGCTAGCTAAGCGTTTGAAGTATATTCTACAGACCCTCCTCTAAAAATTGCGTATCGTTCCTGTTACTAAGGTTCATTTGTTTGCAAGTGCGTGCTTGTTATATTTAATGATCACAAGGATCATTAAAAAAACAAAAAAACAAACAGTTTTTTGGCTAGTGTGTGTGAAAATCTTTTCAATTCATTTTCAGTGATCAGGGTTCTGGAGGAGAATACAAACCTCCAGTCGATTCTCCAGGACATCGCCATGCCCTCTGTGACTCACGGCACACTGCGGATCAGCGGCTTCGGTGAAGTCACAGCCGAGGAATTTATTCTTATTCGGATTTTTATTCAGATATTGACCCTGAACCTAACCCGTGCTCTTTTGTAGACCTGTGGTACCAGTTGACTCTGCCTCCTAACTTCGACAAGTCCAAAAAATACCCTCTGCTGATTGACGTGTAAGTCATTTTTACACCATTTTACAAATTTACCGGCTGCATCTTTCCGTTTATCTCAGAGGATTAAACGTGATATCCACTAGAGGGCGGGGCAGAGCATCTCCAGCGTGAGAAATGTTTAGCCATTTCAAATCAGCTATTAAAAAAAAATGATGGGGATTCAGTGAACTGATTCAGTGAGTCATGTTGATTTGATTTGATTTGATTTGATTTGATTCGTTTCGCCGATAAGAGTCGACTCTTTTGGCTCCTCTTGCATTTTTTTTCCCTAATGTGATATTATGACCGGTGATGGTTCAGTTTCTTTTTTTCTTCTAATCGCTCCATCCTACTTTACATTCTGATTCACAAAATAACTATGAGAGAAATTAGCAAGCTCAAGAAAACAGCACAAGTGTGCGATATGAGGCAGTTTGTTTACTATGTTGCTGTCATCGCATCACATTGTGCTATATTTCCGCCACGCTTTTGACGTGGGTAGTGTGTGAGCTTACATAAGTATTATGTATATTGCTAATAATCAGGCCTGGGACAAGTGTTAGCAATGTATCGTGGTAATTTAGAAAACGTAGCACCATGATCTCACACGCGGTTTTGTGTTTGCTAGCTACGCCGGGCCGTGCAGTCAGAAGTCAGACTTTCGTTTCCGGATCAACTGGTCTACGTATCTGGCCAGCACGGAGAACATCATCGTGGCCAGTTTCGATGGCCGAGGAAGCGGATACCAAGGGGACCAGATCATGCACTCGATCTATAAACGACTCGGCACCTACGAAGTGGAGGACCAGATCACCGTCGCCAGGTAACACGTGATTGAATGGATCTGAGAACCTGCACGTTATTTCCATTCTCGAACACAGCCATGTCGATTTCCCTAAAGACTCACGGAGAAGATTTTACTACACCAGGAATTCCAGGACCAAACACGTCCAAGTCCTGTAGACGTTGTTTTGGTTGAGTTATTTATCTAGAGTGCGATGACCGAAGTGTCCTCTCCATCCCCGATCGAGTCTTTCCATGTTTATTTTCAAGAGTGTTTGTTTCTGAAATGGATTTGGTGTTCCATTTAGAAAGCTCATAAATCTGTCCAGTGGTGAAGATCTCTCTCATGGCTGAGAATGAAAAAAAAAAAAAAGTGAGGTGGAGGTTTGCTGGATGTTTTTAATCACGTTGTAGACATGAATTAAGTTTCGTTTAAAGGTGCAGGAGATAAGATTTCTCAGGATTAGGTCTCTCGTGGTTAAGTAGGTGGAGTTCAATGAGTGAGTGCTTTTTTACTCTCTGAGCCCGCCCCCATTCCCGCCCATGAAAACAAAGCTCCGCCCCAAGAATCTACACTGGTTTGGCTAGATTTAGCATGAACAAGGCTAACATAACACTAACAACACGCAAAATTCGGCTCATAATGGTTTATAATAACAGTCCAGAGTGCAGTCGCTGTACCTTTTTCTTTCTAATAAGTTCTTATATCTATAAAAAAAATGACCGACTGACGGCCGATTCGAACACAAGTGTTTCGAACCGTATCGTGGTTTTCCAAATAGGTTTTCAGAGCCATGTGATAATTTTGGATTAAAACATATCTTCATATTTTTCCACCTTTATTTATATCCATAATCAACTCTCGTACCTACTTTAAATGAAATGTATTGCTATTATCTGCTGACACAATAGAGCTTTATTGTGCGACGGTTGCAAATTTTAACCATGTGATTAAAAACTGGATAAAGAAACACCAACATCTTCAAACTGGGATCGCTGGTGCTTAACTGTCCTCATGCTAACGTCACATTTTTGGTCTTTGTTTTAGACATTTAATTGGTGAGGGCTACGTCGATAAAGATCGAGTTGCGATCTGGGGTTGGGTAAGTGCTCACAATTAATTATTAGCTAATTCATAGCTACAAGAATACACGAGGCTTCACTGTGGAAAGTTCCAGCTCCACAAAGCGCTGACACTGGAGACTCCTTCCATAAACGTCTCCTTATAGAAAACTTCACCATATTCATGATTTATTTTATCCGGATTGTAACAACGTGATGGATGCTTCTGTATATTTTGCTGTATTTCAGTCCTACGGCGGTTACGTCACCTCCATGGTTCTGGGGGCAGGAACTGGAGTGTTTCAGTGCGGCATGGCCGTCGCCCCGGTGTCAAAGTGGGAGTATTACGGTAAGGAAATTTATTCGATGAGAGAAAAAATGACCACGAAGTCTTTTTTTTTTTTTCCTTTACCAAACGGGTGCCGATAATTCTGAAGGTGACTGCGTGTACAGTATGATATGTGGAATAAATGTAGCCTGTGGTTGTTAATCAGACAAGTCAATGTCATGGAGTTTCAGTCTTTTGGATTTTTTTTTTTTTTGAAAATTAACAAGGCTCCATCTTCATGAATTTATCGGAAATAGAGTTTCTTTGCATTTACAAAAAGCATTTAAAGTTATTTATTTATAAAATCATGTTTATCTGATGCCGTGATGCTATTTATTCCAATATAACACACTATCATTGATCAATAGTTCTATGTCTATATCGCGGTATATCGTCATAGCGATGTATCGTGACGTTCCTCCTCTGGTCCCTGGAGCTGTGTGTAATGTTTTGTACCCGATTCTTGTTTTTTCTGTAAATGAACAGATTCCATCTACACCGAGCGCTACATGTTAACTCCGGAAGAAAACGCAGCCTTCTATCTGGTGAGTTAGCGGAGTGTGTGACCCAGCTTTGCTCTGATTTTCCCCAAAATGACTCGTTTCGGAGTCAGCGTGAGTCAGCTCGGACGTGTGCATGTTTACAAAGTGTGTGACGAGTTGTTGTAATCTGCGCAGAATTCCACAGTGACGGGAAGAGCAAAGAATTTCCACTCTGTTCAGTACCTTCTGGTGCACGGCACAGCTGACGGTAACACACACACACGCATACTTGCACTTTGCCACACAGCTACATCCATCAGCCGCTTTCCTTATTCAACACGTTTTACACCAATGGCCTCATTTTGCCTTTAAACACCTGGAAATGGAGTCTATCGCTTTAGTGTTTGAACACACAGCTGTGAGAACGTAAAGAAGCAGAAAACACAATGAAACACGTTTTAACGGAAAATTGTCATGTTGCAAATCACAGCACTGTATATCGAACATTACTCTATCTACATTTACTGGATACGAGCAATCGCACACTCTGATCGGCTACTCTACTACCAGGATATCAGCCCATATCCCATGAGTAGAGCAAAACAAAATGGCAGAGCGTGTTGCTGAACCAACCGAGGATGAAATAAAAACTCTACTCGAAAACAAAAAAATACAAAAAACCCCAACAAAATATAGAATGAAACTATTTGCTAGTAAGAATGTATCTTTTTTTTTATTTTTCAAGAATTATTATTATTATTATTATCATCGTGTTTTTCACATTGCTCCTGTCATTTTGCCAGTTTGTTTACATTCTTCATCTTTAAGCATTAAAATGTGTTGAATTTTTGTACACTGGTTCAAAAACGCAAAGAAGTTTTGAAAATTACAGAACTGAAATGTCCAAGGAGGAATTAAATAAAGATAAAGACGGCACTTTCTACAAAAAAACAGCAATAAAGTCAGTTTGCGCCGCCATCGATAGGTTTTTAAGAAGTCCGCCTGAGGGGAAATGATTTTGTCGGATGTTTTGTTTAAAGTTTTTATCCCCCGCTGGCTGAAAGGCCCGAAGGAGGATTATCTCATGGCAATGTCTGTCTGTCCGTCCCGGGAAGGGTACTCTCCTTCTGAAATCAACTCCTCTCATAATTTTTGGAGGAATTTCATGAAACTTGACAGGATTCTTTGTTATATCTCGATAATACGCATATTGCAATTTCGTTAAATTCGGTCACATTTGACCAGAGTTACAGCCCTTAATTAACAAAATTATTATACTTTGACAATTTCATGAGAGAGTGTTTTCCTTCTGAAATGAACTCCTCTTACAGTTTTTGGAGGAATTTCACCAAACTTGGTAAAAGGCCTTGTTTTATGTTGGTAATACACATATTGTTATTTTGTTCAATTCGGTCACATTTTACCAGAGTTACAGCCCTTGATTAATAATCTTGTACTTTGACAATTTCATGAAGGTGTGCTCGCCTTCTGATATCAACTCCTCTCACAATTTTGGACGAATTTCTCGAAGCTTTTGCAAAAGACCTTGTTATATGACGGTAATACGCGTACTGCGATTTAATTTCGTTTGTGAAAATTTGATGAGGGTGTACTTTCTTCTGAAATCAACTCCTCTCACAATTTGTGGAGGAATTTCACCAAACTTGGCAGAAGGCCTTGTTATATGACCGTTTCGTTTAATTTGGGCAAATTTTCCCAGAGTTATGCCCTTGATTATTAACAAACTTGTACTTTGGCAATTTCATCA
>JAOANJ010000020.1:2242302-2254652 GCA_026413345.1 Ariopsis seemanni
AAGGCTTCCAGTAAAATCAGTAGATAGATAACCTTACCTGATATAAAGTGGGCGCTACAGACACGAGCATTTTTTATGATGTCCTCATTCCAGTCCACACGTTTAATCGCCTGCAGCCGCCGTCTGTTGCTCTGAAATGGGTCTGATCCTTTAGGAATCCTATAAAACTTTAGTCCGCCAGTGGAATAGTGATTCGTACAACCGTATACGCAACAACCAGACATGTTGATGCTGAGAACGGTATATATCCACGTTTAAATGATTAAGTAGGCTAGTCTGTCCCAGAGTCAATTGGGAAGCTTCCTGCTTCTGTTGCCAGGGTGCGCGCGCAGCCGTCTCTGTTTACAAACAGTAAATGGGTCTGTACAACCTTCCAGTCGCCTCATGGGATACAATATGGCTGTCGTATGCTCGCGCTATGCGGGCGCAGCTCGAGACATCGACACTTCTGCAGTGTAAACACGATATGGTACCGGTTTTTCAACATGCAAAATTGCAAGTGCAGAATATTTTTATATGCAAATCTCGAAAATTACGTGCAAGTTGCAAAGTTGTATTTCGAGCTCTGGTCATTGTGTAGTCAGTTTTTTTTTTTGGTCACAAGCATGTGCTCATTGTTTACACTCTGGCTTCCCGCCGTCTCTTCACTGGGGTTGGATTTAAGCAAATGGAGGGATTTCTAGAAAATATAATGATGACAAATACATCTGCGGTCGTCACAACGGCTAGTAATTTTCTCTTTGTCACTGATGGATTATGTTCGTCAATGACTAGCGCTGGTGGAACCTGCACAGTTAGTCGGTTACATGGTTACACAGTCGCACGGCTACGCAGTCTCAGTCGCACAGTTATAGTCTCAGTTGCTCAATTAGTTATTGTTAACTCTAAGTGAAGTAAAAACTAAACTTTTATACAGCTGAAACAATACACAGAGTTGTGTGCGTGCGCTCTTTTTCCCCCAGTTTTGAGGTGTTTTAGTTAATGTTTACGCTGCTGTGTGAATTACATTTACTGAAGACGAGTAAATATCTTTCCCTCAGCTATGACATGGTCCATTACGGTCACTCTAACCAGTTGCGGCAGGCGAAGGCAATGGGCGATTACCTCGTGGTGGGAGTTCACACAGACGGTAAGAGCGTTGCTTGTTTTGTTTTTTTTTTCACCTTCACAACCAATAATATGCTTTTCTCTTTACGTTTTTTTTACACTTTCTCTGTGTGTGTGTGTCAGGAGAGATAGTGAAGCACAAGGGCCCACCTGTGTTCACTCAGGAGGAGCGCTATAAAATGGTGCGAGCCATAAAGTGGGTGGACGAGATCGTCGAGGGAGCGCCGTACGTCACCACGCTGGAGACGCTCGACAAGTACAACTGCGATTTCTGCGTGCACGGAGGTGAGCGGCTGACGCGGACGGAAAAAACAACAGCCTGTCCATGTCATCCACAGGAGTGACGACATTCAGTGGAAGGATGGGAGGAGTCGCTGATGTACGCCGTGTTCAGATGGATTACGTGTGCATGGGGTGGTGGTGGTCATTTCATTTCCTCTTCTGCAGCTTATTTTATTCCTGTCCTGATTTGGCCATGTTGGTGTTTTTCTCCGTCCTTCACTGAGAAGATTACAGACCTGCTGATTTTCTCCAAACTCAGTGCTCGTCTGATCACTTCAGTCCGACGCACTCTGCAGTCTCAGCACTCGCGGCAGAAAAACAGGAAGCTGTCTGTCCATCTGTTCGCCTTCGCGAGATGTTCGCTGACCTGCAGTGTGAACAATGACGCAGACGTGCATTCGATTGTCGCTGCTTTTATGATACCGTCAAGACAGAAGATAATTCCTGAACACACTTATTGTTCTCACGTGTTAAATAACGCACCTGGTTTTGGACATGCACTCGATTATGTGGTCATGTATTTACCTTCGTGTTTTATTTTTGTTTCTTGTTTGATCATTTGTGGCCAAATAAAGTGCAGTGTGTTAATAAGCGGCACCACACACACACACACACACACGCATTCAAATAAATATAAAAATATCTTACTGGAAAAACAAGTTAGATTTTAGGTTAATTATGTGGTGTGTGTGTTGTCAGATGACATCACATTAACAGTGGATGGAAAGGACACGTATGAGGAAGTGAAACGTGCCGATCGGTACAGGTGAGGTGTCACATACGCACGCACGCACACACACACGAACACAAAAGTGTGTGAATGGGTTGATAGTGGTTGTATAATCTATGTAAAGACTGCTGTACTGTTTGTGTTTCCACTGCACAGGGAATGCAGACGCACACAGGGTGTGTCCACGACAGATCTGGTGGGCCGCATGCTGCTGATGACTAAAGCTCATCATGCCAACATGGTGTGTGTGTGTGAGAGATTTTCTGTTACCAATTACACACCGAGACATTGCAGGTCAAATAAACTCCCCTCTCTCTCTCTCTCTCTCTCTCTCTCTCTCTCTCTCTCAGTATAACAAGGAATACAATCAGAATGCTGATAACTTTGGAAATGTGAGTCTCTGTCGCACACACAAACCTGTGTCTATATGCACTGTGGTCACTAGGGGGCACACGTGAGCTGCAGGTCACTGATCCCACTCCAGGTTTTGATCTACTGTTGAATGTTACTGATTTTTGTCACAAATTTTATTTGTCAAATATTTGAAAATGTTAAATTTACTCATCTGTACTAACACAATAATGCAGAAGATTAAAAATAAGCATCTAAGAACATTGGTATTAAAAGGGTGCCTTGACTGTGTTTCTCAGGGTCCTAAAGGCCACAGCCCCTGGACTGGCGTGTCTCAGTTCCTCCAGACGTCTCAGAAGATCATCCAGTTTGCGTCGGGTAAAGAGCCGCAGCCTGGAGACACCATCATTTACGTCGCCGGAGCGTTCGACCTCTTCCGTATCCTTCTGACCACACCCTAAAGCCCAGGTCAAAGGTCACAGCCACTTTCGCTGGAGCTGATGCCTACTTGGGGTTGTCACTGTCACCTTGTTCACTATAAAGGCCACAGAAGCACCACTGCAAACATCTCATCAGTTCAGTGAGGACGCGTCCCAAACCACTCACCCTGTTCACTACATCGGCCACAAAACATAATCGGTCCCCCGTTTCAAATCGCACGCTCTAATTTCTAATTAATCTGCATGAAGTTACTGTTATCAGTGCATTGTGGGTGTGTCCCAAACCACACGTATTGTTCATTGCATAGGCCACTTGAACACAAAGACGCCTGACAGCTATCAGTTCTCACTTACAGGGTGTGTAAGTGACCTCATTCACACTGAATTATGAAGCAGAAGTGTGTGTGTGTGTGTGCGCACGCGTCCATGTATTTGAGCCTTAACCATCTCTGGCTGATAGACATCGGTCACCTGGATTTCCTGGAGACGGTGTTCAAACAAGCCGAGAGACCCTACATCATCGTCGGACTGCACTTTGACCAGGTGCGTGAGGAGTCCTGCTCACCTGGGTGGCTCTGTCCTAAATGAAGCAGCCATGATCACAATGTAGTGCATCAAAAAAAAAAACAAACCCCAATGAGGACTCGTCCCAAACCACACAACCCTATTCACACTGTACACTCCGAAGATTAAACAATCACTCCACCGTGGTCACGTTCCAAATCACACTGCATAGGAAGCATAAACAATGTCTCGGTATCATCTCTACACTAAGGATGTGTCCCAAATGTAAAAGATATAGTAAAGACTGTTCTAGTTTTGCTTTAAAATGGCTCACTTCGTAGTAAAAACACTACCTAGTCACAGTTTGTAGTATTTGGGACAGAACCTGAGTAAAATTAAATGCATTGATAAAATGTGTTGGTTTGTAAAGTGTTGTTGTTGTCGTGGTTTATATTTGCATTAATGTTTGTATCTGCGTTACAGGAAGTGAACCACTACAAAGGGAAGAACTACCCAATTATGAACATCCACGAGAGAACTTTGAGTGTACTGGCTTGTCGGGTGAGACCCCACACACACGCGCGCACACACACACACACACACACACACTCCTTTGCAGCATGTCCGAGGGAGTTGGTCTCGTTTCGGTCTACGTTACGCTCAGTGGGCGGGACCAAAAAAGTCAGTTGCGTGACCAATAGAACACCGTCACTGCAATTCATTACCAAGAAAAGTTTCTCTATAAGGTAAATATTATTGCGTGCCTTGCATAAGTATTTGCTCTCCTTGAGCTTTTCTTCTCCGTTTTTGTGGAGTAACTAACACTGGATTCATATCACAAATCAACACAAAATCACTTGATGTGTAAAATCAGTATAGTGTGTGAAAATTAGCCACAAATAAGTGTGCATAAGTATTCACCCCCTAAATTACTCCTTTCGGAGGTGTACAGTTCATGATTCGGCTTGCATAATGACGACTTATCATAAGCATGTTTTATCACTAGCTGGGATTATTAGTGTGTTTTGCCTGCTAGTGGAATAATTAGATAGAGAGAGAGACCATCTCCGTTTTATTTCAAATTACGATACAAAAGATGGATTCTAAAGACAGATTTTTCTCCCTGGCGTCTTAGTAAGACCACATCATGTTTCTGCATTGAAGTATGTTTTTATTGATTTATTTATGGGTAAGCCAGATTAGAGCCTTTTTCCAGCTGGTCCCAGCCTGTGGTCCGAAGCTCAACACCCCGATATACCATAATATAAACACTGCTTCCTGTATCTGGATAATCGGTTATTTAGGTGCATCTCACTGTCTCTCCTTTGCACCTCCATTAATCAGCTTGTTCACATGTCTCCGCTTGTCCCTGCTTTCTGCCGTCACACACATTCCTCAGGACAATAGGCCAGTGTTTTCATCACGGCAGAGAGGAGAGGAGAGGGGAGGGCAGGAGTGTGCTGGTGTTCTAGGGAAGCGGAGAAGAAGAATGGACAAAGATGATGCATCTCAGATGTTTGTCAAATCGCTCACTAATTATACAGGAAATTATCAGTTTTCTCCAAGAGTTAACGAAACCCAACGATGAAAAGCTGAACCTGGGTTTACGGTACGATTTTTCAACCCGATTTTGCTGTAAAAAGAGACTCATTGCCCAGCACGTTTTAAAAAAAGCTCTTTTTTGGTTATGAGTTGAGGTTTGCTGTGGTACAGAACACAATGTGACGTCCTTGATGTCAAAGATGGCTGACGGCGAACTTCAAAACAGTGAGAATTTTGATCCAATGTATTTCAGTACGTGTCAGAAGTGGTGATCGGAGCGCCGTACGCCGTGGGCAAAGACCTCCTGGATCACTTTAAGGTAAACTCGAGCTTTCGTCAGTGTTAAATTATATCCTCTATAAAATACAAGAGCTTGACGAGTGACATTTCATACCTGAATTAATTATTAATACAGAATTATAGTAATAATTCTAACATGAGTGATGGATAAATGAACATGAGCGTGACTTTCCGATTGGTTGTCTTTCCGCAGGTCGACCTGGTGTGTCATGGAAAAACGGAGGTTTTCCCAGATAAGGACAGCTCTGACCCCTACGCTGTGAGTGCCAGTGACCTTGTGTTTAACAGTTTATTAAAAATAAATTGGTGTTTGAAATGAAGAGCTACGCGCCGTTTATTTCATCTCACGATACTCACGTTTTGTTCGGTTTGCAGTTGCATGACACTGTTTATTAATTTTGCTTGATATGTCCTTTGTTGATTGACAGGAGCCGAGGAAGCGAGGAATATTCCGGATTTTGGATAGCAAGAACGGCCTCACCACTGACGACATTGTGCAGAGGATCATCGCTCACAGGTGTGTGTGTGTGTGAGTGAGATTGAAATAGTATAGCTCGCTATCAAAAGGCCATTGTGTTTATGCCCCGAGTCAGAAATCTAAACCTGAAGAAGTAAAAAGTAACACTAATTCAATTTAGTCTGTCAGGCTGTCATTGGAAGCAAAATTTTTTTATGTCCACGCGTTTTCTACTCGTCCACTCAGGCTGCAGTTTGAGGAAAGGAACCAGAAGAAGGAGGCGAAGGAGCTGGCTGTGTTTGAGGCTCAGAAGCACAAAAGCGATGGAGAGAAAAACGAAGCCGCTGCTCAGTAACCGAGACTAACTACAAAAAAAAAAAATAACAAGACTCAACCAAAGGGCTTGAAAACGTTTTCGCTTCTCACTGTCTCTGTCGGCATTTAACACATCGCAGTGCCAGTGGTGTCCATTAGGGGGCACTCACTTTTTCTTTTTTTTTAAATTTTAGCTAGCAAATGAAGGCAAAGCTCTGATAGCTGGAAAAGTGCAGAACTTTGTTACTGATAACGTTCACACTAGCAAGTGACCAGTCGCTCATGTGGCTTTCGGGCGTGGCCCATCCATTTTTAACAATAGTATCTATATACAGCTTCGAAAGCTAGCTAGTTAAACACAAATGAAAAATAATGCGTTGTGATTCAGTGTGAAAATAAGTTGTTTGGTTTTATATTTTAGCCTTCATCCTCGCTTCATTCTCCTCAGAGGCGTCAACGATCCTTGCTACTTCCTTCCTTCATGTCTCGGTCCATGTTTAATGAGAGGTCGCATACGATAGGATAGGATGAAAGTTCTTTCTTTCGTTTTTGTGTCAAACAGTAAACGGGAACTAATTGTGAGCAGCGAACTGGATAAACATAGGACTGAGCGCGATATCGGATTGTTTCGAGGCGATTGTTTGGACTTGTTGCTTTGGTGCTTGCTGGTGTGAACGTAATGCACCCTGTTTACCCAAAACGCCTTAACAGCTGGCCAGAATGTGTGAGTGCAAATATTTAATGTTTTTTAAAAAAAAAAAAGTCCTTTTGATGGCATTGGCTCATCCTCCTGTAATGGAAGGAGAGAAAAATTATTTAATGCTACCTGTTAAATGGGTGCAAATTTTTAATCCGATGTTTAGTCTCTCTGTCTGAGAGCTTCATACCGTAAAAACTCCTCATCGTGTGTGTGGTGCATGTTTCAGTCTGTTCACTGCAGCAGTACAGAACACTCACTCGCTATATTTTATTTAATTTTATTCAGTTTAGTGTCAGTTTTCTGGTTGTGGGGAGCGTGCGAACCGTGATCTACACTGTTTATACTGTGAGTGCGCATAATTGGTCACAAAACTGTTAATAGGTTTTAATGGAATGTGGTGCTCCTAATGGTTCCTGAAGCTTGGGTTGTGGTGTCGTTTCATAGCCACCAGGAAACCTCTAATGGAGCCCATTAAGCCAGTTCCCGTTACATAATGGAAACCATTACAGATTTTCTCGTGGATTGTAATTCTGGCTAACAGAAAATGCTAATGAAAGGCAATCAGTGCTACAGCATCAGGGTTTTTTTTTTTTTTTTTTTGGTGGAATATTTCTGTACTACTGTTTCTTCTCACTTGAGTGCTTTAAAACAGCTTGACCTCTGACCTCAAATTTTTAACTGGGTAATGGATGCTGCATTCAAGCAGGTCGTCGGAAATTTCTGACCCTTTAGTTGGGAAAAGTTATTTGGACGCCACTCAAACTCTCAATTCCCCACACAGAACTTCAGAGATTTTATCTTTTCTGTTTCGGGGATAAACAAAAATCCTCCATCTTGTACTGTAAAGCAGGGGTTCAAAAGTTTAGCATCCAGGAAATGCTTTGACTGTTAAGATATTTATGAACATAATAATAATAATATGAACCTTTGACTATGTTTCACAGAATGCACTTTGAGAACTTTGGCCCTGAAGAGGTTCTTCAGTTTATCTATCTGGGAAAATGTTCGAGGTAGAACCCTAAGCCACTTTTAGAAAGTCCTCAAAATTAATTGTTGTATCAGGGAACTTTGAGGAAAGGTCCCAAGTAGAACCCCTTTTAAGATGCGAGAACTGTTCCCCACACAAAGAATCCTTGAGGAACCCTTTTTCGAATAGCAAAGAAAGTTTTTAAAACCTTTTTTAAAGATAATATTTTTAAATAACTAAATACATGGTGATCCTTTTTATCCATGGAGACCTTTTTATAAGCAAATAAACAAACAAAAAAAGTTACAGGGGAGATATTGTAGGGGGAAAACTCACTTTTTCGGAGCTTGTGCACAAACATTTGGGTATCTAGAGCTGACCAATCCACACGGTCAGCTTCTTTTGTGCTGCTTATTTCGGAAAACGTGAGCTTCAACAAGCTGCTCAGATTCGGCTCCTCTTTCTATGTCACAAGTGGAGCTCATTAGGATTATCCCGCCCCCTTGTCCGAGTAGATCCACTCGAGACTTAGAACTGCCTTTTGGTAATGAATATTCATGAAGAAAACGCCACATAACTGGCCAGTGGGCAAGAGGGGTGGGGTGAGCAGTGGCTCATTATCATTTAAAGGAACAGGCGCTCAGACCAGGGCTGTTTAGACAGAGTGAGATGGTGCTGTGGTATTTTGACCAAAGCAAGTCATTTCATTAAGATCTCAGGGAACAGTCAGCTTGTGGAAAAGGGGGATAATATGGTGCCTTTTAAACAAGCATGACTTCACAGTGAGTGTCCATTTTGTTTCCCAACCTTCAACAGCTTGAGGTTACACAAAGTATAAAAAAAAAAAAAAATTTCCCAGTTTTCCTGAACGCAGTTTATTTCATATTTTTTTTAATTATTATTTAGAATGAGGAGGAATGCTTTACAACCACTTTTTATTCTTCTTTCCCATTCTCCATATTATTTAAAAAAAAAAAAAAAAGTAAATGTAACAGCGATTAACAGCCCATTGTGACTTATTTCTAATTTAAACCAATAGAATTTTAGTTCAGAGGTTGGGCTACTTTAACACATGTTCACTCTTTAGCACTGAGTGGTGGTGGTGAAGATGATCACTTGAAGAAACAAAGCTAATGAATGTTCAGCTCGTGAATTTGCTATATTTATTATATCTGCATTTATCAGGTTGTGCTTTTGCATTGTTTTGGTGTGGTTTTTTTTTTTTTTTTTTAAATCTTGGTACCAGACATCATTGTTCATATGAACAACATAAAAACAAAAAGACATTGTGTTTTGTGTATTCACACTCAGACTTCTAATACAATACCAGTTTTAGCACGCCCTCATCTTTTCTTTAATCCCTGACCATATTACTGTCCATTTAAATATTCAATCACGTGAAGGGAAGTTTGCATGGAGGCAGAAAGTAGACTTCATAAGCACAGTTTCTCCACCTAAGATTTTGTTTCTCTGGAAATCAAACAGCTCAAGAAAACACAAAAGAATGTTATTTATTTATTATTTTTTTAAAATGTATTTTATAAGTGAATGAACATGCAGAGTGAACACTTCTTCATATCTCTTGGAGAGTAAATAAGTTCAGTTCGTTTGTATCGGGTAAATGATTTCCTTTTAATTTTCATTTGAGTCTCCCTGTCACATGTATTAATTACTGATCTCATAAACACACCAATAAAGCGCATACCAAGAACATTTCTGTGCTGTATGAATGCTTTTTCACAGAATACACTTTATTCTCATTGTGGTAAATGCTAATGGGCTCTGAAATGACTCTACTAGTTGATGCATCACATTTGGAGGTATACATAGAATTTATTTTCTTACAGTTTTAAAAATTAGTTGTGATCTGTTTCTTGTGTAACCAATAAAATTCCAACATTTTCCCTCAGGTTTTTTGTGAATTTGTATAAAATGTGTAGTTTCAGGAGTTCAACATACTCGCTCAAGTATTGGTACGAAATTGTGATTTAACACCCATTTGATTCTTTGGTTTGGATTCCTGTTTACAACCGTATTAGAGACACGCCACTTAACTGTTTAACACATTTTAAGCATAACCTCCCCGCATTATCACTTTCTCACCCTGTCTTACTGGAGTTAATTTTTACTTTAGAAATATGTGTTTATTCAGTAGCAAACGTCACAATAAAGACTTGGATCATTTAAAATCACAATCATGGACAAAAATAGCCAGGTAACATGCAGACGTGGCTCAACTTCTAGCTTAATGTTTCAGCTGTGCGGAGAAACTGAGCAGCAGCTTTGACAATGGTTTATTTATTTATTACAGAATAACACACTTTTTATCCACTTATAGCTACAGTTACTGTTGTGGAACATCCATGAAACAAGTTAGTCCCTGTTCTCGCGCTTGTTTTTCTTGCTCTTGACTGAGTTAATGACGGTCAAAACACAGCTTGCCATGCTAGAGAGCCTGCAATATTTAGCATTCATGGTGCTGTCTCAGAAAAAGATTCCCTATTGAGTCTGGTTCATCTTGAGATTTCTTCCTTGTGTTGTCTCAGGTAGGGTTTCCTCACCACTCTGGTTTGTTTATTATGGATCAACATATAAATGTACAGTACCTGTCCAAAGTTTGGACACTTTCTACTTTAGTGTTTTTTCTTTCTTTATTTTTATTCATTAAAAATCACTTCATGTCTTAAAGTAATGATGGTGTCATCTCTCTTTATGTAGTTGAGCGGTTCTTGACATAATATGGATTACTACAGTTGTGGTGTGGAATAGTGCTATTTACTGTATTTTTATTATTTACTATTTACGGTTTAATCTCAAACGCATGAAGAAGGAAAGAAACTCGTCCGTTAATTAACTTTTGACGAGGCACATCTGTTAATTGAAAAGCGTTCCAGGTGACCGCATCATGAAGAGAATGATAATAGTGTGCAAAGCGTCAACGGTAAACGCTGGATGCTTTGATGAATCTATAATATGAAATATTTTAACACTTTGTTTACCACATAATTCCTTTTTTTTTCGCAGTCCAGTTTCCATCAAATTGCGTGCTCTGATTGGCTTGCGAGTGGTCCGGAATCCTACGATCCGGACCCCGGTTACGGACCTTTGGCGACTCGCTTGTTCACAACAACAACAAACATGGTAGAAATTTTTTGTGAACATTTACTTTCGCATTTCTCAGTGTAATAGAGTTAATTTTACAGTATGGACAGCGATAATGACAGCGTTCACAGCGAAAGTGAGTTTCGAAATAAAGGAAAACATTTCAAGAGAAAGCCGAAAACGAGCTTGTAGCAGGTTTGTTCGAAATATGATTTCCCTTTCGGGCGCTCTCATTTTCTGTTAGAATTTGGGAAAGAAAAAAAATATATTATTTACCAGCTTAAGGTGGTAAATAATAGTGTGTGTAGATGTTATTTTAGAGTTTTGATGTCTTCAATATTGTTCTCCAATGTAGAGAATACAGAAACACCTATGAATGAGTCGAGTAGGGTGTACAAACTTTTGACTAGTACTGTGTATTTGGATTTCTGTAAAGCTGCTTTTCCAAAAATAAATAAAGTTGTTTTAAACGAGCTTTCTGATATGTTTTATGCAACTCTGCATTAGTCTGTAATGTGTCTGAGGGAAAGAAGGCTCCACTGTCCAAAATCCCTGGGAGTTTCACCGAGTCGACATCAAAACTTTTATTTTCTGAGGAGAAATATTGAAAAATTTGTATTTAATTGCTTGTTAAAAGCGACTAAAAAGCAAGTACGTGTATAAAAGTGTCGTTTAAGGGCCGTAAAAATGTTTGTTTCTTCTTCAAATCGCCTCTTTCAGTGATGCTATGCTATGCTAAGCTAATCAAGGACAACAACGCCTGAGAACGAACAACGCGCGCGCACTGCTCAGGTGACAGGAGGCTCCGTGCGTGGCGTCACTTCCGGCCGAAACCTGAGCTTTCCGTACAGAGAAACAAATTCCGCCGTGATTCGTGAACCGCGAGCAGAAAGCGGAGGGCTCTGTGTGTCAAACCGCGTGGCGGAGGAGTTCAGGACAAACAAAACCGGGAGCACAGTGGAGTCACCGAGCCGGGAACGGAATTTAAAACTTTCTGTGGTGTTTTTCTTCTTCTTCTTCTTCATGTTTTCGGTTGACGGCGCTGCGCTGAGGGGGAATAATGACCGTCAGAGCGGCGCTTTTAAGTGGAATTGGTGACCGCGAGGTGAAGGGAAGGGGAGAGGAGGGGAATAGAGAAAACAGGGGTTTGGGGTTTAACGGTTTAAAGTTACCGCTGGGAAAGTGCTGACTGAGGCGCGCGCGACCTGAGGGAAGTTGGAGAGAGAGGGAGAGTGTGAGGGAGAGAGAGAGAGGGAGAGTGTGAGGGAGAGAGAGAGAGAGAGGGAGAGAGAGATGTGTGTAAGGCGCAGAGATGGGTCTGTGTTTGGGCTCCGAGGTCTCGGAGGAAGGCAAGAAGGCGAAACTGCACAGCGCCGAGATCGACCGCGAGCTGTACGAGCACGCGCGCAGAGAGATGAACGTGGTGAAGGTTCTGCTGCTCGGTGAGAGAGAGGGAGAGAGAGAGAGAGAGCGTGAGAGAGAGAGAGAGAGCGCGTGTGAGAGAGAGAGAGAGGGAGTGTGAGTGCGAGAGAGTGTGCGCGCGAGAGAGAGAG
>JAOANJ010000020.1:2449908-2461111 GCA_026413345.1 Ariopsis seemanni
AGAATTTTGTCGCGACCTTCATGCATATGGACTTTGTGAGGAGGAAACAAAGAAACAGCTGGGGACTTTAGCGCTTCCGTCTTTTTGTGAAATCCTGTGTTCGTTCACCCTTTTTTATTAGTTCATGAGGAACCCTGAAGAAACTTTCATCAGTTTCACGGTTCGATCGATTCGAACAACGCAAGCGTAAGGCGTTTTTCATGCGAGCGATGCGCCTTCCGTACAAACGCTTCGTCAACTGAGCTTCGGTAGACCACCAGCGAAAGTTTTGATTAACTAATGATGCGGATGTGACGTCACGTGAAACCCAGCAATATGTAGCCGAACGACTGTTCGTATACTATCAGTAAAATCTCGAGAGAGAGAGAGAGAGAGTCATGATATGAATGTTCTCCTCCTTGTTCCCCTGCATACTTTCAGAGCAAGATTTTGCAGCACATTTCCAGGTAGGCTTGTTATGAAGTACATGACTTCAATCTTTGCATAAATAATAAATGCACCTTCTGTCCACCAGTTCATATATTCCCTCATTCAATAATCATCATTACTTTCCAATTCAGTGATGTCAGAAAGACTAATGGCCCCTAGCGCTCCTTTTATTACTTTTGAGTTACTCCAGGTACGGGAATGTAAGTCAGGTTGAAATGAACCCCCTCAGAACATCAGCGCCATGCTGCGTGTGATTGAAATGACCAGTTGGGGAACATTAATAGACTTAAAGTCTGAGTTTGAGGAGCAGAACTGGGCCACGAGCTGTGTTTGCCGTTTTCGAAAGAAGTTAGCAAATGTTGAAAGAATCTGTTTTTGTCGTCTGACCCCCCTCCCAAGAAAAAAATCTTTGTGCGGTCGCATTGACGTTTGATTTTGCTTTCGTTCATTCATTAAACCGGGGAGAAATTTTCGTCTTTTTATCCATTAGCGGATCTCCATTGTTTGTTTGTTTTAGGTATACTGTAGAGCTGAAGCATTGGACTTGCATCCTTTCGTAATTTATTTGAAAAGCCCATGTCCGTCGCGCTTTTTCGCATCTTGTCTTTATTGATGGAGCTTAAAGTAAAAAGAAAAAACGTTTCAAATGAGTGAGGTGGATGATTATTATTTATTTTATTTTTTTAAATTCATATTTTCAAAGTTAGCATAAAAGTGCTCGATTGAAAAGCAGATCTGAGATATGGACTCTCAGGATTAAACCTCCAATCAGTTGATCTTCAGCTTGGCCACTTGCCAGGATTTTATCCAACCTTCATACGGGGGTTTTTAAAAATAGCTTGAGATGGTTGCGCTTGCTTCATTGATTAGCTGTTTAGTGTGATTTGTTGGCGGCAGCAGCACTGACGTCTCCAGCTGCGTGCATGATGCATTTCATTTCTGCTTGCTGTAACGCTAATGCAATCATCCCATACCGAGACAAGAGATGCATTCCTCCCCAATTCAAAATCGAGCTAATGCATGCTGCGCTTGCGCTTAGCCTCGAGTCCGCCGGCCGTAACGAGCCCAGGCCGGCTCGTTTGTGTACTTTTCTTCAATGCAATGGGGTGTGAATTTGCCAGAACACCTCAGGATTTGAGTCCTTGGACGAGTGGGCCGTGTGGCCAGACTGAGACCAAACGCTGAGGCATTTCCAGGCTTTCAGCCTCCAATCGCTTTCAAATCCAAGTGCACACACACACACACACACACACACACACACACACACACACTTGGAGAGCTGTGGTGTTCCAGTGAAATTCTGCTGATGCTCTCATGGTATAATTAAAGCTGCTATGCACAGGACATTTAGCAATTAGTAGAGCGCAGGTTGTTTGCCCACACGGTCCTCTGACATCATCGAGAGCAACAGGACTGTTTATCGTGGCACGTATCATTCATCATCGAACTGTGCTTTAAGAAGAAGAAGCCTTTATTCG
The DNA here is from genome assembly GCA_026413345.1 of Ariopsis seemanni. NCBI lineage: Eukaryota > Metazoa > Chordata > Actinopteri > Siluriformes > Ariidae > Ariopsis > Ariopsis seemanni. The sequence continues at coordinate 2,451,816 of JAOANJ010000020.1, forward strand.
TCACATGCACACTCGAGCACAGTGAAATTCATCCTCTGGATTTAACCCATCTGAAGCAGTGAACACACACACATACCCAGAGCAGCGGGCAGCTATGCTACAGTGCCCGGGGAGCAGTCGGGGGTTCGGTGCTTCGCTCAAGGGCACTTCAGCCCAAGGCCGCCCCATGTTAACCTAACCACACGTCTTTGGACTGTGGGGGAAACCGGAGCAAACCCACGCAGACACGAGGAGAACATGCAAACTTCATGTTCCAACGCTGGGTTCGAACTCGGAACCTTCTTGCTGTGAGGCGACCGTGCTAACCACTACACCACTGTGCCGCCTAACCCTAACCCTAGTGGTCATCACTGTCGCCTCATAGCAAGAAGGTTCCCGGTTCAAACCTCACGGCTGACAGGGGTCTTTCTGTGTAGAGTTTGCATGTTCTCCCTGTGTCTGTGTGGGTTTCCTCAGGGTGCTCTGATTTCCCCCATAGTCCAAATACATGCAGTTACGCTAATCGGCTACTCTAAATTGTCCATTGATCAAGCTTGGAGAGGCATGGGCTCCAGCAAGTTTAAGTGGCCGAGACACACCAATGATGAACTGTTAAAATGTAATCAGTGGTGCCCTTGCTGGCTATAGGGAAAAGAAGAAGTGAATTTTCAGAGCCAACTCTCATATATGAGCTGTTATTTGTTTAAAATTAGCAATTTTATGTATCAGAATTTGTATAATTGGAAATTGAATCTTCTTCATGAAGCACTGAGACAATAACACTAATGCAGGGCTGTGTGTTGTGCCTTACTGCTTATTTTTTTCATCATTCGATGATCTTCATGGAATAATTTCAGCCATAACTAGGCAAAGAGTCGAATCAGAGAGTCGCACACTGCTGGGAACCTGGATGTTTGTATCACACGTTGCTCCATGAAAGAATCTTAGTCAAAATGTGACAAAACATTTAGGTAAGGGAATCGAAATTGGGAGTCCAGGGAGTCAAGTCTTGTTGGTGAGTCGAGCCAAATTCAACTCACTGAGTCAAACTATTATTTAACTCCATGAAAAGAGGTGGAATTCTGAACAGGGCCTTCACTTTATATCTGCAACAGTATCACACGAGCACCAAACCCTGTGAGGATCAACCTGCACATTTGAGTCACTTATCCAGGAAGTGTGTAGGAGAAGAATACACAATGTACAGGATTGGGAAACACCAACCTGCATGGGGCTTCCCTTCAGCGTGATGCAACCCTGAGCGTCTGGTTCATCTGCTGGTGAAAAGTGAATAAATGTGGAAATCAAATGAAACATCAGGACTAAAAAAAAACCCTGAACTGTTCGCTTCAGGCTAGCGCACTGGGTGAGCACATTTTAGTAGCATTTTTTAAACTTGTGCTGGTAGAAAACTAATGAAAGCCTTATCATTGGAATTACACCTGGTATCTTCTTTTCTTGTAAGATTTCCATTGACTTCTGCTTTCCAAAGTGAACTGTGTAATAAATTGAACCTAATGATAAATATTCCAAAGTAAAATCAAACACTACCAAAATGTAATCATAATCACAATATCATTACGCTACGAGTTCACAGCTAGTATACTGGAATTAGCATATTCTCCAAAACTAGTGAAACTGAATGTTAGCATACATTAAAAGCTAATCATAAGTTCTCGTCATTAGTGTGTTGAATGAGTGAAGCATTTGGTGCTATTAAATAACTCGCTTATGCTAGCACAAGCGCTAGGAACGTCCGAAAGAGAACTTGAGCTCAGCAGCTTCAGCCGGTGGATTTGCTAACAAGGCGTTTCCTCCTGGAGTCGAATGTCTTGATGGCAGCAAAACTCCGAACACAAAGCCAAGTTTAGTGTCTTGAAAAAGAAAGTCACGTTTGTTAAATTGAAGATGCTTTTCAACTCAGAATTCCAGTGAATGTGTTGAAGAAGTGACTCTATAACGCCATGTAACATGAACGTTTTGGTTTTATAGCCTCAATACATAGAATCTCAATCTCAAAACGCCTGATATCAATAATGTAACTCCAAATTGAAATGTAACCTACCGAGAAGTGAGAACACGAAAAAATTTGCTTCAACAAATTCACAAGGTGCTAACTAGCTGCTACGCTAATTCGCTAGCTCAGTTTAGTAAAGTAACTAAATTGGTTTCACCAATATTTGAAATTTATAATGTCGTTTTCAGAATTTCAAATGTTCTACTGTGAAAATTAGCGAGGTGATTAAAACTCGATCGGCTTCCATGTTTCGTTTGCTTATTCCCTTCAATTTGGCAAACGAAAAAGGAAAAAAAAATGAGTCAGTATTTCATTTACTAAATAATTTTTAACAAATTGTACATAATCATTTTGATTTTTAAATGAATTACCGTGCTAATGATCTAGCTAGCTGGAAAAAAGTAACAGCTAAATAACTTTATTAACAATTTCCAAATGATGTGCGTAATCATATAAATTTTCTAATTAGCTCGCTGAATGAAGCGAAGTTGATTCAACTTAAATGTACGATCATACGCAGGATATTAGCAACATTTCTACCTTGCTAGTTTTATTAGCTCGCTGAAAAAAGTGACATACAGACTCCACACAGAAAGCCGAGGTCAGTCGCGAAGCCCATCCATCATAGACATGTGAAGGAGTTAAAGTAATAAAACACGTTTGATGGAGCAAACATTCAGGATGTTGCGTTTTACACTTCTGTCAGCGTTGAGCGCCATTCTGAGAAAGGCAGCCGCGTCAGACCATGATGTCTTTTTGAGAAGTTTAGCTCATGAAATATGGTGTTGTGTCAAGGTTAATCTTACAGTTGGCTAATAAACTTCATTCGTCATGGCCGTACGTTACGTTACGAGATCGCCCCGAGGTGGAAGCGGAGAGGGCGAGTCAACGAGGGCGCGTTTAAAAACAGCTATGTGTTTGTCAGCCTGCTCGGCTGATGTAATAACAGCCTGCAGCGTGAAAGATTTTCCTCACACATCGAGAGGGAGAGAGAGAGAGAGAGATTCGATGGATCTGCTAAATAATTCAGAATTTTTAAGCCGTTCTGATTTCCACATGCAGCCCGTCTCATTTTTTCCACATTTTACCTTCCTAAATATTCGATTTTATGGCTAGTTAATGTGAACTCTCGCTAGAATCCATTTTAAAGAAATAAACCCTGACCAAAGCTTTGTGTCTTTGATCAGCTTGAGCAAGATTCCTCCATACAGGGCAACGTCCAACACATTACATTTAATTAAAATTAAATTAAATATTTATTACAGTGAAAACCGTCTCTTTTTTTTGGTTCAAACTCTTCACCTTTTATTTTCAAAGCTGATTTTTAGTGAACACACACACACACACACACACAAATCCCTGCTATTTTGATGCTAATCATGTATTATGTTTCAACCGCACTGGGGTCAGGGGTCAAACTGCTAAACGTCAGTTTTTCAGTTGCTTTTCAAGTCAGGATTTGTTTTGTTTTTATCGGTTCAATGCCGCTCACTCCCACGTTCCTGCTGAAGTGTTTCGTGATGGTCCTTCAGACGCTTCAGAGAGACCTTTAATTTCCAGGCGGCTTGTGAACAATCCACTGAGAAAGTATTTCACAACCTTGAGGTCTTCAATGAGCCGTTGGACAAATGTTATAAATAAAGAAACGTGTGATGAGAAATAACTCATGAAATATAGGATAGTAGATTTATAGAGCGCTAGCATGAGTTATGCTAAGTCCAAGTATAAAATATCAGCAGTACAGAGAGTTGTGGGATAATTCAACGCTACAGTGATCAATAGATAGATAGATAGATAGATAGATAGATAGATAATTTTTAAAATATTTGACTGCAATTGACCTCATTAACCATGTCAGCTAATTTGATAATTTAATTCAATTCAATCAAATTCATGCTATAATGCTAGCTTCATGCTGGAGTTAGTGTGTTTACCTGGATTACTCATGAAATGTATAATAATAATGAATAATAATGAATTATAATAATAACAGGCGATGATTGGGTCTGATGGTGGCCATTCTGTTCCCCACTGTTTCTCACAATATATATTAGGACACATACAAGGCATACGTTAAATGTGTGTGTGTGTGTGTGTCATACAGGATACTGCTTAATTGAGCTTGACAAACGGCGCACTAATCGAACTGTAATTAAAATGTGTAAACAGAGCCGGCTGTATTTCTGTCACGTCCCCTTAATAAACCTGTGAGAGGAACGTTAATGACGCTAATTAAGCTGTGGATCTATTCAGAGCTCTACATTTGACCGCTGGAACTGTGTTTAATACTCGGGGCGGGTTCACGTGTGACTTGCCTGGATTCACTCCTGTACCCAGTGTTTGTGTGTGAAAGCAGTGGAACTCGGGTCATGTTTTATTGCTAAATCCTGCTGAAAGTGTTAAACTGGAGAGACGCGGAGCTGATCCCAGATCTGTGTGTTAGAGTGTTTACTAATGTAATGCTAGTTTGTGTGTTAGCGTGTTTACTATAACAATAGGCTAGTCCTTTTGTTGGCCTTGCTTTCGCTGTCTGTCCCAGTGAAGGAGGCGTGATCTGTGTGTCAGTCTCACAGAAGAGAGTGTGGCCTGTGTGTGTCAGTCCCAGTGAAAAAGGTGTGGCCTGTGTATGATTGGCTCAGAGAAGGGGCGTGGCCTATGTGTCAGTCTCACTGAAAGGGGTGTGGCCTGTGTGTCAGTCCCAGTGAAGGGGGTGTAGCCTGTATGTCAGTCCCAGTGAAGGGGGCGTGGCCTGTGTGTCAGTCCCAGTGAAAAAGGTGTGGCCTGTGTGTGACAGTCTCACAGAAGGGGTGTGACCTGTGTGTCAGTCGCAGTGAAGGGGTGTGGCCTGTGTGTCAATCCCAGTGAAAAAGGTGTGGCCTGTGTGTGTCAGTCTCAGAGAAGGGGCATGGCCTGTGTGTCAGTCCCAGTGAAAAAGGTGTGGCCTGTGTGTGTCAGTCTCAGAGAAGAAGCGTGGCCTGTGTGTCAGTCCCAGTGAAGGGGTGTAGCCTGTGTGTCAGTCCCAGTGAAAAAGGCGTGGCCTCTGTGTGTCAGTCCCAGTGAAGGGGGTGTGGCCTGTGTGACAGTCTCAGAGAAGGGGCGTGGCCTGTGTGCCAGTCCCAGTGAAAAAGGTGTGGCCTGTGTGTCAGTCCCAGTGAAGGGGGGCGTGGCCTGTGTGTGTCAGTCTCAGAGAAGGGGTGTGGCCAGTGTGTCAGTCCCAGTGAAGGGGGTGTGGCCTGTGTGTCAGTCCCAGGAAACTGTGTACATTTGATTTGTCAGGTTGCTGAAGGTGATGGAGTGGTCAAGGGCCTGATCCGGGGTTCCGCCCAACAGCGATGTAAGAGTGTCATTATTTACCTCCTCTGTCTCTCCTTTTCCTGTGAGCTTTCACTTTTTTAAGGCATGCAAAATTGTCGTGTGTGGCTGATGTGCATGATTTAGACCAGAGAGAGAGAGAGCGGAAGGGGTAATGAGGGAAAGAGCATGATGAAAAGAAGAGGCGAGCAGGGAACCGGAGGGAAGGGAGGCGAAAGGGAGCTGTAATTGCTGGCTGCCCGGAGACCAGAAGGAAATGTGTGTGTGTGTGTTTACACGCATGGTTTTTATATACTACTGAGGAACAAAATGTCCCCACAAGGACAGTAAAATCTGACCGTTTTGACCTTGTGGGGACATTTGGATGGTCTTCCCAGAGAAATTGTTGTTGTTGTTTAACAGCAATTAAAAAACGAAAGAGCCAAAGAGTTTTCTTTTCATTCCTGAGGTTAAGGTTAGGTTTCGGTTCAGGCAGAGCATTAATTAAGTGCATTAATAATTTTGTCAGTGGAAGGTCCTCACAAGGACAGGAAGACAAACGTGTGTGTGTAAAGGGGGTGGAAAGAGAGAGAAAGTTCACGTGTGTGTGCGTGCTGTGAAATTTTATCCGCTGTATGGTACATGGTGCTTAGGATTTTGTGCAAATCCCTCTGCTCTCACACTCCGTGTGTGTGTGTGTGTGTGTGTGTGAGATCGCAAAAAAACAAGCTAGCCCGTACTTTCCCACACGTCACACCAGGATCGATAATCGCCTGGTTTTGTTCATCCGGCCAGTAAGTGATGTAATCCCCTGTGACTCCAGCTTTAAAGTTCATGGTGATGACTCAGAGGAAATGGATGTGAAGAACTTCAACCTTCTTCATGCACTGTGTTCTCTTCCAGTCCAGAAGGCTTTCTCGTTCTCCAGGCGGGTTTTGCTCGCAGCCGGTGTGTGACCGCTGCTTAAGGGCACAAGGCCGCTCGTTGTTAGCCAATCAACAGTCAGTCATGCGCAGCGAGATCATGGCTCATTTTCAGCCCAATTAAATTTTGATTAATGCCGGAGCTCAGAGAGAGCGCAGGTTTCGACAGGTCAGGAGCTCTCAGGGAGCAAGAGGGAGACTGAAAACTACCTCTGTGTGTGTGTAAAAAGGAAAGTAATCAGTTTTGCATAGTTTTATCCCAAATGTAGTCAATCAGCTAAGAAAGATTTGATTCTGTGAACCAAACTGTTGTTGTGTGAGATGCTTTTCTGCTCATCGCGGCTGTAAAGAGTGATTATTTTAGTTACTGTCGCCTTCCTGCAGCATTTAACCTCTATCTCCACGACTTGATGCATTGCACTGCTGCCACATGATTGGGCGATTGGATAATTCCATGAATGAGTATGGTATACAGTGGTGTGTGTGTGTGTGTGTGTCCCCTCCGGGGCTGTCGCAGGTTGTGAAGATGATGAATTGCAGTGATAAAAACACACACTGCCCTTGATCTCTGCTCATGGTTACCTGCTAACTGCTGCATGTCTAATTGCTCGATGTGTGACTGAACCTCCGCCCCCTCTGTGCGACTATTGATTGGTTTAAACATGCTCGTCAGTGAGACCGATTGAAGCCACACCCACTTTCCTTCCTCAGCCATTAATCAGGCGTGTGATTAGCTCTCGAGGGAGGCGTTGGAGTGTCAGTCAAAATTGAATTCCGTTCCAGAAGAGCAAACGAGTGTGTGAGAGCTTGAGGTGGGGGGAGGGGTGATTGAAGGAGTGTGTAATAGTGCGTTCAAGTCTCTCACACACACACCATGTGGTTGAAGTGGTTAAATATGTAAGAACCCTGTTGCCAAGTGCCTGAGAAACATGAACGCTGAATATAAGCTAGCTAGCTAGCACATTCCCGTTAACTTGTTTTGGAGAATTTAAAGGCTCAGTGACGGTGAAAACTTGCTAACAATCATTATCAAGACTATCAACATTTTCAAATTCCACAACAGTGAAAAATGCTGAAATCTGGAATCTTCTTTTAAACACGATGACACGACACCCATCTCAACACCGCAATAACTCAGCGGTCAATGCTAACTGTGTCAGGAGTTATTTTACCCATACAAAGGTTTTAATAATAATTTAACAACAAATCTGAGGGAAATGTTGATAGTTTTGACATTTTTATCATGTTTCTACCATCATTCTGTCTTTATATTATCCTTATTAAAAGTTACTAGCTGTATGCTAGCTAGCATACGCCCAGCCGAGAGGTAAAAATAATAATAGTAATTTCCAAACTCATCTGAAGGAAATGTTAATCATTCTGACTTTTTTTTTTTGCCATGTTTGCACAGCCATATTGTCCTTAAAGAATTACTGGCTAGCATGCTAGCTAGCATATAGTCAGCAAATTACCAAGTAATTTATCCATATATGTATATATAATAATGTTTATAATAATTTACCAACTCGCCTGAGGGAAATGTTAAGAGTCTGACACTGTTGGCATGTTTCCTCTGTCACTGTGCATTTATTTTTTCTGTTTTTTATTTTTTTTTAAGTTATTGACTAGCATGCTAGCTAGCTTAGTCAACAAATTAGTCATTTTATCCATACAGAGTCATTTTTCTTTTCTTTTTTTTTATAGTAATGTACCCAATCATCTGAGGGAAATATCTTGAGCTTTTTGTTCACGTTTCTACTGTCGCTGTGCCTTTACATATATTGTCTATTACGAGCTATTAGCGACACGCTATCTAGCTTATTCTTAGCAGTTTTATCCATAGAAACGTTTTACTTTTTAGTGATTTAACAACACATCTGAGGGAAATGTTGACATTCCTGACCATTCTGTCTCCTTTCCACCATCACTCTGCTTTTACTTAGCTGGTATAAAAGATTTATCAGTTGTGTAGCTAGCGAAAAACTTTTACCTCAGTGCTTGGCGCGTCACAGTTGCCTAGCAACATCGTTCTCGCAAGCATTTTAACAGTGATCTTGTTGTGTGTTTTCCTTTCCATAAAAGCACATATCTATGAGTTGTGTACAAACACACCACACAAGAGTGTTTTTACACCCAAAGACATTAAAGTGGAACGTTCATGATGTTCATGCGGAATGTTCTGGAGAACACAAACCCGAATCTGAATGTAGCGTAATGAGGTAAAAGGAGAGGTCGAGGCACACGAGGGATGAAAGAAAGAGTGAGCGGGATAATTAACAGACGTGCGTAATTGTGTGTGTGTGTGTGTGTGTGTGTGCACATTTTTGGAGCTTCCTCTCCCCGGTCACGCTGTTGATTAGATCGATCTTGCTGTCTAATCTTTCATTTCCTGTTCTGCTTACTCTCTCTCTCTCTCTCTCTCTCTCTCTGTCTCTCTCAGCAGAGCACTTATATCTCCTGATCATGTCTGTACTTCCTGACGTCGGCATTTCCTGAGTCAAAAAGATCAGCGTTTAATTCAAACGTGTTCAGCCAATCACAAACCTGATTGATGACATCACGAGTTAGCTAGCTTGCTAGTCAATATGGCTACTGGTAAAAAAAAATATATATGGCTACTGGTTTTAATTGCATAATACACTTGTTTACTGCACATTTGCTAGCTGGAGAACAGTAACAGAGAACTATGTAACACTAGTTCAACAAACTTAATTAATTTCGCTAGCTGGCGATTTTTTTTTTCCTACCGTGCGAAACATGACACTGTGTAATTAAATCCAGTAATACAATACAATGCTAAGCATCAGGTTGAATAAATAAACAGAAAGATTTTTTAGAAATATTTTGGAATTAGCTGATTTAACTTCTCAATCCACAGTTGAACTCCAGGAAATGGTGTACCATTGTTTACAGAGGTCATGTGATTATTTATTCACTTGTTACAGAGAAAGTGTGCTGGGCAAACATTTTGCTAGCTATGGCAACAATAATGAATTTAAAACCAGAACAGTTTACAGTGGTGCTTGAAAGTTTGTGAACCCTTTAGAATTTTCTATATTTCTGCATAAATATGACCTAAAACATCA
>JAOANJ010000020.1:2578205-2590768 GCA_026413345.1 Ariopsis seemanni
TATATATAAGATGTTCTAAAAGAGATTTGGATTCGGAAAAAAGTGTTTCAAATGGCATTAAGATGGTATCTCTAGAAGAGATTTGGATTCTAGAACAGAATTGGGATCTGGATGAAAGTCCCAAAAGAAGTTCTTGAAGAGATTACAAATTGAGAACTGAATTGAGATCTAGAGAAGTGTTTCAAGGAATCTAAGAATGTAGTTCTAGAAGAGATTTGGTTTTGAGACAAGAATGGGGATATGAATGAAAGTTCCAACAGAAGTTAAGAAAGCAGATCTAGGAGAGATTTGGACTCCAGAACTAAATTGGGATCTTGTTGAGAGTTCCAATATAGTGAGGAAAGTAGTTCTTGAACAGATTTGTATTCTAAAATAGAATTAGGATCTGGATGAAAGTGTGAAAATAAGATGGGAAAGTAGCTCCAGAAGAAATCTGGATTCTAGAAGACAATGGGGACTAGTAAAAGTGTTCCAAAGTAGTTATAGAAGAGAACAGGAATCTGGATGAAAGTTGAAAAATGAATTAAGGAAGAAGGTTTATAAAAGATTTGAATTTTAGAAGAGAATTGTGATCTAGACACAAGTTACAAAAAACTTGTATGATGCAGGGATAGAAGAGATTTGGATTGTAGGACAGAAGTGGGATCTGGGCTTGTGTTTTAATATAGGTAAGAAAGTAGTTAAGAAAGTAGAAGAGTTTTGGATTTGAGAGGATAATTGGGACCAGGAAGAGTTCAAAATTAATGTACAAGTGTAGTTCAAGTGTAGGTTTTTCATTCTCAAACAGAATTGAGATTTTGGGTTGAGAATTCCAAAAGGAAATGAGAATGTAGTTCTAGAAGAAATTTTAATTGAACAAAATTGGGATCTGGATAGTGCTCCAAAACAAGCTAAGAAAGTAGTTTCAGAAGACATTTGAAATCAGTGGGATAATTGGTACCAGGAAAATAGTTCCTAAACCAGTTTACAAAGAAGTAGTAGTAGAGGGAAAAGAGCTTGGGATTCTAGAAGAGAATTGGGACCATGAAAAGTGTTCCAAAGGAGAATACCTTTGGATTCTAAACAAAAATTGGGATCAGGAAGTGGTACAAAACAAGTTGAGAAAGTACTTTTTGCAGAGATTTTGATTCTAGAAAAAAATGATATATAATGAGCATTCTGAAAAAAATAATAGTCATTTTTGAAGGGATTTGGATTCTAGAACAGATTTAGGACCTGGATTAGGTTAAAAAAAGAAGTTAAGAAATAGGTTTGAGAAAGGAATAGGAACAAAACTGTGACACAGAACAGAGTTCCCAATAGTCAAAAAGGTACATTTATGAGAGATTTGAATTGGAACCAGAAAAAAAGTGTTACAAAGATGTTAACAAAAAAGTTCTCAAAGAAATTTGGGTTTGAAATAGAATTGTGATCTTGACATGAGTTCTAAAATAAGTTAAGAAAGTAGTTCTAGAAGAGAATATGACACAAGAACAGAACTGGGACCAGGATAACGATTCCAAAAGCCATACAGGCAGTTGTAGAAGATGTTGGGATCTAGGTGAAAGCTCCAAACAAAATGAAGAAAGTAACTGAAAAGACTGGGATTCTAGAAGAGAATTAGGACCTGAATGAATGTTCAAAAATATGTTAAGAACATTGTTCTATAAGAGATTTGAATTCAAAAATAGAATTGAGATCTAGATTCAAGTTAAAAAATAAAGTTAAAACTGTAGTTCTAGAAGATATTTGGATTTTAGAACAAAATTGGGATGTGAACAAGTGTTGTGAAAGGAGTTAAAAATAGCTCTAGAACAAATTTTGATTTTTTTAAGAGAATTTGTGTCTGAACTGGAGTTCCAAAGAAGTGAAGAAAGTAGTGCTAGAAGACATTTAGCAACATTTAGAAGACAAGTGGGATGGTCAAGAGTTTCAAAAGTAGTTCTTTGAGATTCGTGGGATTGTGAGAACTGCAGTTCTGGCATGTTGTGATGTGATAATTGCTAAGGTAGAAAGATAAAAATAAAATGGCACTTTCTGAGACTGTCATGATGATACTTAAATACCTGTTCCAAAGTGTCTGATAGGGATCTGCCTGCGGAGCCTGGTGGTAAAGAACTCTCAGGAACACACAGAATGTGGTTGGACACAAACAGTGTATGGAGTTGCTTTGAGGACAGATGGATGTGTGATTGGGGGAAATGTGAACTGGAGCATGGAGAGAAGGGTCAGAGGAGTGCAAGGAGCTCTGTTATGTTGTCTGTAGAGGACTGGAGAGAGAAGCCTGTCTGGGAATAAACAGATCCCTCGTTTCCACATTTTATTAATCAAGCTTGTAGCTGATTGATCAGGCTCAGATTAGATTTCTCTTCAGCTTTATGAATGAAAAAAAGTGAGGTTAAACTTAAAAGAGAACTTTTTTTCAACAATTCAGATGAAAGCTAACAACTGCCATAATGATAAAAAATAATAAATATGTCAGTGTAATTTTATTGTATTGGACTAAGATTTGAGTGCTAGCCTATGGATATTTTATAATACAATAAAATGCCAGCTACTGCAAAGTCAGCAATGTCTAAAAAAATGTGCAGTAACATGATAAGTCTGAAGCTTATTGGATGAGATGAAGATGGAGGCCTAGCTTGGGTTCTGTGAAGTGGAAAAGCTTGAAAATCATGCCAGGACTGTAATGTACCAGCAAACTGATGCCCAGAGCTTCATTTCAGGCCTTTTGGCTGGACCTATGAAGAACAAAACTGAAATCTTAGCAGGAGAAGGATGTCTGCTGGAAAATGTACCGAATACACCTGTGCTCTAGGAGTTGCGCTTTGAGCATCATACAAGATTGTAAATTTCAGGACATTTACTGCTGAAAATGATTAAAGATCTAATTTAAAAAAAAAAAAAAACAGTAAAAATGTGAAAGTAATTGCTTTTTCAGATCATTTAAATCAGCACAGAGACCTGGTACACTGATACTCATAACTGAATTAATATTATATGAAATTACAAGTTGCCATGAAGAAATATTAGTAATATCTAACTAATATCTAAGTAATGTTGAAGTAATGTTAAAATAAAATCTAAAGTAATATTTAAGTAATATCTTAAGTATAATTTAAGAAATATTTAAGTTAGATATAAACATTGAAGTAAAAAGTGACAGGATTTGCCAGAATATGTTGAAAAGTAACAAATTCTATAATGCAATTTATAACTGGCAATTTTTAAATAAGATTAAAACATGCACACATTCAGCCTGGCCTGAACTTGTTTCTGAAATGTGAATGTGAATTATTTGAGGACATATCACAGATATGGAACCAAATATGTGAAGCAACATTTCGTTTCATGTTTAGAGGCTAAAGGTGTTGGTTGGCATGTTGAGAAAAGAGAAAGAGCTTTGTGTGAAAGGTTCAAGTTGTGAGCATCCTCTAAGGGACCTAGTTAACTTGATTTGAGGAGGATAAAAGACAAGGGTTAGTATAATGCCAATGAGAATTGGACATTTTAGTCTGCTGTGTTCAGTGTTCACGTGAGTATGGGGTTTCTATCATGGTGAGAGAATTTCGGAGTTGGCATGCAATGCTGTCTCATTCTTTCTTTGTGTACTCTCCCTCTTGCTCTCTTGTTCTCTCATTTGCCACTTATCCACTCTCTGTGAACTCATCTTTCTCTCTCCTTCTCTCTGTATTTTCTCTCTTTGGTTGGAATGTGAGTGTGAGCAAGAGTGTCTCATTAGGGGCACAAAGCAACTCAGTCTGTGGTGCTGACATGCAGGTACAGGATTCGGTTACTGGAGCGACAGAACGGGGCCATGACAGTCCCTCTTCCTACTATAGTCTCTCTCTCTCTCTCTCTCTCTCTCTTTCTCAGTGCTCATTATTTTATTTCAGTCCAGTTCAGTTAAACCCAGTGTTGCTTTGTTGAGATGACTGTATTCAGATCCATCTTGGTGAAACGCACTATTTATATGAACAAATAAGGTTTAAAGGGTAGAAGATTAAAATGAGAAATATACAATCTTGGGGAAAAGCTTATTTTTTTAAAAACTAAAGATTTTTCATGGGGTGGCACAGTGGTGTAGTGGTTAGCACTGTCGCCTCATAGCAAGAAGGTCCTGGGCTGGTGAGGTCCCAGCGGCTGGCGAGGGCCTTTCTGTGTGGCGTTTGCATGTTTTCTGTGTGGGTTTGCTCCGGTTTCCCCCAAAGGCATGCAGGTGAGGCTAATTGGTGGCTCTAAATTGACCGTAGGTGTGAATGGTTGTTTGTCTTGATGTGTCAGCCCTGTGATGACCCGGCGACTCGTCCAGGGTGTACCCTGCCTCCTGCCCATAGTCAGCTGGGATAGGCTCCAGCTTGCCTGTGACCCTGTACAGGATAAGTGGTTACAGATAATGGATGGATGGATGGTTTCCTACACTACCTCCAATGCTGTTTGAATACCTGCTGATTGTGGTGCAGACCACAAGTTGGCCGAGTGGTTAGCGTGTCCACCTCTTGACCAGGAGATTGCAAGTTCTACTCATGGTCGGGTCATACCTAAGATTATCATAAAAATGGTACCTACTACCGTCTGGCAAGGCATGCTGCAATACACGTGCAAGTGGGGAAGTCAAACTCTTGCAGTTACCCACTGTAACCCGAGCTGTCAAAACGGAGATTGGTGCCACACCCATATGCCTTAAAGAGTTGGTTAGTACTGGGACAGGAGACTGCCTGGGAAGACCAGGTTCTGGCGTGAGAGGGATTTTGACTTGATTTTTTGATTGTGGTGCAGTGGAATTTAGCTTTAGCCTCATCTCTACACTGTCAACACCGTCATGCCTAGTCATCTTGTTGACCGATAACTAACTGACCCGGGTCTCTGCCGTAACTCAACATCATATAGCTGCAGTGCATTCTGGAACTTTGAGTCCAGCATCTACACAAATATCTTCTACATAGGATTTCTCATTAATATGACGGCGCTGGAAAATAGTAAGTGAGAAAAGACGCTCTTTCATTTTTACGAGGTATGCAACAGCAAAACTTGACTGTTATCCTTCATTTTTGAGATTGTTTACATTCTTTCACCTATTAAACACCATTGTAATTTTTAATGGGGATAATGAAAATGCAGCACCAGCCAGCAAATCTGAGCCACAAATATTTCAATGTGACTATATTTTTATGTGTTTCAGGGTGGAGGTTCCTTTAATTATAACGTCTGTGTAAAACCGGTGCCTGGTGTGTGTATCTAGACAGCAGGACTAATAAGAACTGCTTGCGTCAGTGTGGGGCAGAGGAGGGGAGTCGTCTGTGATTGACATCTAACTTTTAATAAGGGCAGCTTTTTTTCTTCTTTCATTTGATTGACTGGCTGATTGTGTTAATTGCTAGTGTTATTACAATAATGGTGATAATTGTTAACAGCTACGAATATCAGTATTTTTATTCCTACACAATGAAGGATATTGAACCATGGTTCAGAAAGCTTTTCATGGTTCAAGTATGCATTTCCAACAGGGTGGTCCAGGTTTGGTGTTAGCGTGAAAGGATTGTTGTAGACAGATTTGGAGCCTGGTGCTTTTCAGCCTTTGTCATTTAGCTTGTCGGATTTATGCATGCTGACCGTCTTTCAGAATCTCGCTCTCACTCTAAGCTCTAATCTGTTCTTTTTGGCAGCAGCTGAGGGCTTGGCTTTCTTACTGCTTACTCTACTGGTCAGGGTTTGGTCTCACACACACACACACACGCATATACACACACACAGAGCCCTCCCCATTTATAATGAGCGCTGTTTGCAGAGTGTAAATTTGTCTCTCCCTCCTCAGCAATCAGTCTTTACTTCAGCTCTCTCTCTCTGGGGAGGCTGCAATCAGGACACTCTGTGTGTGTGTGTGTGTGTGTGTGTGTGTGTGCGCGCGCGCGTGTATACAAATAGCTGAGTGTGTGTACATGTGTTCGGCGAGAAGACCTAAAGCAGGTAGGCTAACAACTGATGAAAATCTTGCCTTGCCTTGTTTTTAACCCTGCTGGTTAGAGAACTGGGGAAATGGGAATACGGCTTGGTGTGCTGGCGTACCGCATTAGCAAGACTTCGTGAAAACAAAGTGGAAACACTGGGACTATATACAAGCAGTAATTACACAGATAACAAGCCACAGGTGAATTGCATGATGGGAAGACAGAGCAGGGTGGCCTGTAAAGCACATCCCCTGATGTAAAACAACAACAGATTGGTGAGCTTATGAATGCAGCACATTAAAAGGCAAGGATGGGGGTGGCATCGTCCAGTAGCCCAGATGGTGCAATAAAGACAGACTGCTCCGAAGTGTAGCAAGAGATCAGCATCCGTTATTTCTTTCAGCAGGGCTTTAATAGTAATAGTCACAAATCCTTTATTCTGAGGTCAGTACACGGGTTTCTAAAAAAAGATCATCCATTCTTATGCGGGGAAGATCCTCACTTGACTCACAAGCTTGGCTCAGTGGCCTGGAGATTGGGCAGGTATGGTACTCCCTGAGGTGGATTAACCAAACCTCAAATCTATGCCTGGTCCAGAGTCCAGCTCAGTGTCCTGTATTCTGCTCTAACAAACCTGGTGAGGTTCAAGGTAATGTCCAAAGGCAAGTCCTTGATGTCTAGGAGGTGTACCATCAAACTGTTCTGAACTATAGCTCTCAGGATTACCTTTGAGAACCCATGGCCTAAATGGTAGGAGGGACCAGGTTGTCCTCAATATCTATGGAAGGGCAATGCCTTCCTGAACTCCAGGTGGTGCAGGATCTAATCCATTTGAGGCTTTTTAAAGCACCTAACCCCACCTGACAGAACAGGGGGCACTTCCTGAAGCAAAGTTGGACTGGGGTTTTCGAGCCCTGTCAAACGATCCATATTCCCATTGTGTCTGGATTGGCTTTTGGCATTGTTACCAAGAAATACAGTGGGGTTTGGGATCTCAGGTGACAACACAATAGACAATTCCATGGGATGACTTAAATAATAATAAGAAGATGACAGCCTTTGTTGTCACATATACAAGAAAAGAAATTTATCATATTCTAGCTTGTTAGGAATCTTAGAAGAAGAAGAAGAAGAAGAAGAAGGCTTTATTTGTTACATGCACACTCAAGCACAGTGAAATTCGTCCTCTGCTTTTAACCCATCTGAAGCAGTGAACACACACATGCACACACACACACAAGTGAGCAATGAACACACACACACACCCAGAGCAATGGGCAGCTATACTACAGCACCCAGGGAGCAGTTGGGGGTTAGGTGCCTTGCTCAAGGGCACCTCAGCCCAAGGCCGCTCCATGTTAACCTAACCACATGTGGTTGGACTGTGGGGGAAACTGGAGCACCCAGAGGAAACCCACGCAGACATGGGGAGAACATGCAAACTCCACACAGAAAGGTCCGCATCAGTTGCTGGGCTCGAACCCAGAACCTTCTTGAGTTGACAGTGCTAACCACTACACCACCATGCCACCCAGAATTAGAGTACAAAATTAGCTATGACACAGCACTGTGGTACAGAAAGGTTTCATGGCCTGTCCTCACATGCTGAACGGCATTTTGGTGATGCTGGAGCTTGAACTCATAACCTTCTGATCCACCACTGCCCCAAGTGCAGGAGATCCAGTTCAGGGGCTGTCAAAACACCAAACTCTATCAAAAGTATCATCTGTAGTATGAGTTGTCAACTGGCACACCACACTCCGTATGCAGACCCATAAAAGTATCTCAGCAGATCAAACCAAAGACTCAATCAACATGAAGCACTGCAGCTTCTGTAATAGATTCTCTGTGGCCAGTCACATGCAATCAAGTCAGCTCATCAAGAAAAAGGAAAGAGTTTCCACAGACTTTAATAGACTTATTTTATTTACCCTGTCTGAAGTGATGTCATGCCTTGCTACAAAAAACATCAATGACGGAAGTCTCGAAACAAAGTCCATGGTACTAGTCAAAAGAGGTAACATGAAGTCCCAGTGGTGAAGAGTATCCAGTGGTGAATCACCATTCAGTCATGTTAGTCACTTAACCAGACCTTTGTAAGCAAAGAATTATATGTAGCTGGACCTTCACATATTTTTGTTCAATATCCCTGATCCATAGATATCCAGCTCTGTTTGTTTGGTGGGATGGTTGAAGACAAGGCTGCCTTGTTGTTTGTATATAGTGGTCACCTTCTCCAAAGCACAACTTGACAAAGGATGATGACAAAGGGTACCAAGACAACCTCAGCATGAAACAAACCATGACACTGGGAGAGGTACACTAATGAGAACACTAATAAGAAATCCTCAGAACTAGGGATCGGACATACCACTTGGAGAATACCAATCGGTCATTAGAGCAGCTGCGCAAAACAATGGGTGCAGACCCTGTGGACTCTGCAAGTGTACTGCAGGTGGAAATAGTATCCAGTCAACGTGTGTGTGTGTGTGCAAACTCCATTGCACCGTACTACACAAGTCCACTGGCTGCATCCACAAGATCTGGTGAAAACTTTCTCTTTTTTTAACCAAATAAGGGGAAGCCATGGCCTAAAGGTTAGAGAAGCAGCTTTGGGAACAAAATGTTCCTGGTTTGATTCCCTGGACCAGTAGGAATGGCGGAAGTGCCCTTGAACAAGTCACCTAACCCCCAAGTGCTCCCTGGGCTGCCCACTACTGCGAGTATGTCAGGGTCTTGTTGTACGTCGCTTTGGATAAGAATGCCTGTAATGTAAAATATTTTCTTTAGGTTTGAGTGCAAATGTTTTGGACCAGAAATGGATTAAAATGGGCTGAAATAGACAACTGCAGGCAACAATGTCTCAACTAGTTATGGGGTTTTCTGAGGTAAAAATTTTCCTCATATTCTCGCCCATAAAACAGGATTGAATTCACGTGATTTTGACCAAAAACTCACCAACACTACTGGCTCTAGGTAATGACATTTCACTAGAGAGTCTAGAATTTTCTGTCACTAAATGTAACCAATAAGAAGCAACAAGGCTGAAGTTGCTGGCAGGCTCCAGGAATAATCTGTGGCTGGTTGAACAGTAATACACATCAAATTCTCTTCTTGTAAAAGTCAGCAGATCTTGGTAGGGTTAAGTGGCTAGAGTCCGCTCATTTTCCACACTAAACCTGACCAGGAACTGCCAACTTTTACTGAGAAGACTCAGTTTGACACGCATTGCCATTAACCAGCCATAGATTTTTCCTGGAGCCTGTCAGCAACTTTGCGAGAATGTCACAGCTACTCAGATCTTCAAACACAAATGTGCTTCAATTACTTTTCAGGACATCATTCTGTTAAATTTTTAATCCAGTGACTGAAGCTGGTGCAAGGAATCGCGTGCAGATGGAAGACTAGAGAGCCAAAGACATTCTTAAGATTCTGAAGCCTGTGGCCAGAAAAGTGTGTCATCAGATGATGCACAACTCAAGGACTATAAACGATAGTCTTCGTTAATCTTTAACGAAACTTGGAAGACCTCTTCATCAGCTGTGTCCATTCCATTGCACTGCTGTCTGCTGTGTCCAGTCGTGTTGGTTATATTTTGTTTTTTTGGCTAAATATTTTCCTTGTACGGTTTTAAGATGAGCACTGGCCAGTGAATAAGGAGACATTTTAACCAAAAAGTGTCTGATGGCAAAGGTACCATAACCAGCTGTCTTCAAGTCATGGATTGAGCGGTTATATTACAAATTAATATAAATAACATTTCAACACGCTCACGTGTGCGCTCACACACACACACATACACCAAGGCACAGGATAGTTTCGACATTGTCTTTCTGTCTTTTTCTCTCATCTCCACTCCACTGCACTCCTCACACTAAACACGAGAGGAAGTTATTGATCCATTGTTTTCTGCGAGTCATACGGTTTTGTGATTGCGGCCATTTAGCGATCGTGAAGCCGCCAGATTGTCTGACCGCAGGCTTGCGTGTGGACGCGCGTGCTGAGCTCAACTGTGGGTGTGTGCTCACATGTTTGTGTGTCAAATACGAAGATCTGGGGTAGTGAGTAACAGCCAAAAGCTTTTCAGGACAAGTCAAGGTGTGTGTGTGTGTGCGTGCGTGCGTGTGAGTGTGGTTGCAGTAGGGTATGCAGGTTAGTGTAGTTTTCAGCCTGGTCTCCTGAGAGAAAGATTAAGCCAGAAAGCGTGAGAAAGACAAAGATGAAGGTAGATCAGGAAGAGAGGGACAGTCACACTGAGTCAGATAGAAGGGAGGAAAAAACTCTGTGTGTGTGTGTGTGTGTATGTGTGTGTGTGGCAGGATGAGGTATTATGGGAATGTTTTTTCTCGCTCTGATCACTCTGTGAGTGCTGAGAGACATTTCAGCTAAGCACAACATGCAACACTACAGTTTGTGTGTGTGTGTGCGTGCGTGCGTGTGTCATGTCCTGCTTTTCTCATCTGCTTTCATTCTTCCGTTCTTTGTACCAGTCCAAAGCCTGAGTCACTCAGAGACTTCAGTCTCACACAGACACATGGCTCACAGCGTAGCCGCTCCTGCCCTGACCAGAGTCTCACCGTCGCTGGAGGGGCGTGTCTCTGCAAAAAAAGTAACCTGTCAATCATCAAAGGATGGATTGCAGATCAATCAAGTGTCGTTTTATTTACATTACCTAGCTAACTAGCTAGACAGTGAAGTAGGTGTGTCTTCAGTGTGTCAGTCACAGAGAAAAGGCGTGGCCTCTGTCTGTCAGTCCCACTGAAAGACGTGTCTTTGGTGACCGTCAGTCAAAGACAACAAGGCGAGTCCTCTATATCGCTCAGTCATAGAGAAGGAGGCGTGTCCTATATGTCTGTCAGTCAGTTAGGAGGTGTGTCCTATGTGCCTCCTTCTCTCAGTCAGACAAGGAGGCAGGTCCTCTGTGCCTGTCAGTCACTGTGAAGGAGGCGTGTCCTCTGTGCCTGTCAGTCACTGTGAAGGAGGCGTGTCCTCTGTGCCTATTAGTCACTGTGAAGGAGGCGTGCCCTCTGTGCCTTTCAGTCACTGTGAAGGTGCGTTCTCTGTGCCTGTCAGTCAGACAAGGAGGTGTGTCCTCTGTGTCTTTCAGTCAGAGAAGGAGGCATGTCCTCTGTGTCTGTCAGTCAGAGAAGGTGTGTCCTCTGTGCCTGTCAGTCACTGTGAAGGAGGCATGTCCTGTGCCTGTCAGTCAGAGAAGGAGGTGTGTCCTCTGTGCTTGTCAGTCACTGTGAAGGAGGTGTGTCCTCTGTGTCTTTCAGTCAGAGAAGTAGGTGTGTCTTCTGTATCTTTCAGTCAGAGAAGGAGGCGTGTCCCCTGTGCCTGCCAGTCACTGTAAAGGAGGCATGCCCTCTGTGCCTGCCAGTCACTGTAAAGGAGGTGTGTCCTCTGTGCCTGCCAGTCACTGTAAAGGAGGTGTGTCCTCTGTGCCTGTCAGTCACTGTGAAGGAGGCGTGTCCTCTGTTCCTGTCAGTAAGAGAAAGAGGCATGTCCTCTGTGCCTGTCAGTCAGAGAAGGAGGTGTGTCCTCTGTTCCTGTCATTAAGAGAAAGAGGCGTGTCCTCTGTGCCTGTCAGTCAGAGAAGGAGGTGTGTCCTCTGTGCCTGTCAGTCACTGTGAAGGAGGTGTGCCCTCTTTGTCTTTCAGTCAGAGAAGGAGGCGTGTCCTCTGTGCCTGTCAGTCACTGTGAAGGAGGTGTATCCAATTTGTCTTTCAGTCAGAAAGAAGGAGGTGTGTCCTCTGTGTCTCTCCACTCCACTAGCCCGGCATGTTGTAAACCTGGCTTGCATTTTTCATTTCGCTAAAATAAAATTTTCATGACACACAGAGTACCTCCTCGCTCGCAATCCGACAATCCCCCACACAACGATTCACTGCTCTGGACTGAACAAAGGGAGGCAAGTTGTGGAATAGAAATTTTGCTTTGCTAACTATACAATGACATTCAGGTGGGCGGGGTTTACACATCAAGACTGTGCCTAGCTGTAGCTAGCTAGCAAGGTAAGTTAGGCGCTACGATGAGTAGATATTTAGCATCGTGTACACAATAAACATGTTTCACACGAGGAGTCGTGGGTCAAAAATATTCCTATGGCAGGTGACAAACAAACATTTTTCCTTCACAATAAATAAATATTTATAAAGGGAGATGAAGAAACAGTACAATCCAGGGTAGGGGTGTCCAAAAGTGTCATTTACACATGTGGGGTTTTTAACACAGCTGGAGAAACATCATAGTGCTTACCACAAATACAATTTTGCACATCTCATTTTTAGAAATTCTACCAACCTTATGCTTATTTTTTTTTTTTTAGGGTGTTAGTCTTAATGTGACTCCGCCCCTCGTGCACTTTCCAGTGCAAGCTCTCTCTCTCTCTCTCTGTCTGTCTCTCACACTATAATCATACAGAAGTGGACAGAGGAAGAGAAATTGATGCTGTGTGTGTGTGTGTGTTTTGAATGCAGTGTGTCTGCTGTATTAGAGGATTGATGCCTGGGGTTACAGGCTTGTCTGGCATATCTGACAGGCTAAACTGTGCTAGCAGATGACAGCACACACCCATTTCACACACACACACACACACACACACACAGGCCTTTTTTGGCCCTTTTTTATTATATC
>JAOANJ010000020.1:2640284-2651078 GCA_026413345.1 Ariopsis seemanni
ATGACTAATTACTAAATTTCGGATTATTTGTGATTGGTGTGTGTGATTTTCCAAATTTTGATAATGACTGTATTACTGCGCAATGATAAATGCACGAAACAAACAAATTAATTAATTATTATTTAAAAAAAAAAAGTGTCAAGAATGATTTGTTTTTGCTTAAAACATCTTTTTGTGTGACAATTTCTTCTACTTGTAAGGAAATACATACACAAAGATCCATGTGCTACTATTTTTGAGCAATGCAAAAAAAAAAAACCCTACTCTTTTTTTGTAGATGAAAAGCAGACTAAATTTCTTAGTAAGAAATTCTAGTTTATTTTCAAAATCATTTCTCTGAGGTTGAGATTCCAAGAAGAGAACGGTGAAGGGAGGAAGGAAAGAGTTAAAGATTTTCCGGCGAGAGTGCCAGGAGAGCACAAATCGTTGAGAGAAAGCGAGCGAGACAGAGTGTGTATGTGTGTGCGTGCGAGTGAAAGTGTGTGCGTGTGTGCGCGCGAAAGCGAAAAGAGGAGAGAGAGAGAGAGAGAGAGAGAGCGTGCGAGGGAGAAACGAGACAGCGAGATATAAAAAGGAAAAGGGAGGGAGAGGCCGTGCGCACGCCAGCGGAGGAGGAGGAGGAGGAGGAAGGGGAACGAGCGCACGGGGTGTGTGTGTGCGCTAAGCGATCGCTCCGTGCCTGTCAGGGGCTCTCACATGTCACACTCCGTCTCGCGCAGAATTAATGAGATGCGAACAGGGAGGGAGGGAGGAAAGAGAAAGAGAGAGCGAGAGAGAGAGCACAAGCGATCAAGAGGGGGAAAAGGGAGGGGGAGACTACGAGAAAGGAGAAAAACACACACACGCACACACAAAGCGGCTTACCTCATAGCCGAGACGAGCTGCTCTCTGCAGCAGCGTCTCTCCGGCGTTTTTGTTCACGATGAGTCTGCGAGCCTCAGGGGGCATCGGAGCGGGCACAGACGTCGCTGTGGCGACAGCAGTGGGCACCGTGGTGACAGCAGTGGGCACAGGGGGTGACGGCTTGGGCTCATAATCTGACTTCTGAGAGCTGCGCTTCGCAACCTGCAGGCGAGAAACACACGTCTCAGGGAGGAAGTTGGTTCTCTCACACACACACACACACACGCACGCACACAGTTTAAAATAAACAGCGCCTACGCACAAACAATTCAAGGCACACAGAGGTCACACACCGTGTGTGTGTGTGTGTGTCTGTGTGTGTGGCTGACTGGAAACCACAGCTCGGCAGACGTTCCTCCATCAGCGTACGCACTCTGCCAGGGAAAGCTAAACAGGAAATGTGCGCGCACACACACACGCACACGCACACACTCGCTATCTATGGAGACCAGCAGGGCGGAAGAGAGGAGGGAGAATGGAAAATGGAAAATGTGTGTGTGTGTGTGTGTGTGTGTGTAAGCCAGCGGGCCAGTGAGATCATGCGAGCCGAGCGAGGCCTGGGAGTCCGCCCAGCCCAGAGGAGCAGCGCAGCAAAGCAGCTGTCAACACACACACACGCACACATGGAGCACAGCGCCGTAAGGGCTGCGTTCAATACGAGTGAGAACGAGACCGCCAAATCCGCGCCTACGAACATAAAACTCGCCCTCGCCGGAATAACGCAATCCTGTTGCACTAATCCCAGACGGCGCTGTCTGGACGTGTTTAAACCGGTTCTACCATTTCAGGGAAATGCAACTGCTTTCCCCCCCCCCCCTTCTTAAAATACGACCTTTCTGTAGCCGAGCGGAGTCGGACGACGTTCTTAGTCAGATCTAAACTAACCACTCCCCCCCATTCTTAATCACAGACCTGACTTCTGAGGACTGTTTGAGCTCCTCATAAAATACAACTGAACTAAAATATAATTCATGTAAAAGTACAACGTGATGTAAAATATGGCTTCATGTATAAAAGACAGTTGATAGAAGAAAATGCGACAATGTTAAATACCTGTTAACATAAAAGACAATGTACAGCTCCAGTAAAGGACAACAAGTAAAATACGGAGAGACAAAAATATGACGAGTAAAATACACCTCAAGAAAGACATCTCAAATAAAAGACAATTCAAAGTATGACTGAAGTAAAAGGCACCTCGAGTAAAAGACAACACAAAATGTGACTCGAGTAAAAGGCACCTCAAAACACGACTTAAGTAAAAGGCACGTCGAGAAAAAGGACCTTAAGTAAAAGGCAACTCAAAATATGACTCGAGTGAAAGGCAACTCAAGTAAAAGACACCTCAATTTATGACTTGAGTAAAAGGCATTTTGAGAAAAAGCACCTCAAGTAAAAAACAACTCAAAATACGACTTGAGTAAAAGACAACTCAAAATACAACTTGAGTAAAAGGCACCCAGAGTAAAGGGCAACTCAAAATATGACTCGAGTAAAAAGCAACTCAAGTAAAAGGCAATTCAAAATACTACTTGAGTAAAAGGCAACTCAAAACACAACTTGAATAAAAGGCAGCCCGAGTAAAAGGCACCTCAAAATATGACTCGAGTAAAAAGCAGCGAGTAAAAGGCAACTCAAAATATGACTCAAGTAAAAGGCACCCCGAATAAAAGGCAACTCAAAATACGACTCGAGTAAAAGGCAACTCAAAATATGACTCGAGTAAAAAGCACCTCAAGTAAAAGACAACTCAAAATACGACTCAAGCAAAAGGCACCCCGAGTAAAAGGCACCTCAAAATATGACTCGAGTAAAAGGCTCTTCGAGTTAAAGGCAACTTGAGAAAAAGCACCTCGAGTAAAAGGCAACTCCAAATATGACTCAAGTAAAAGGCACCCAGAGTAAACGGCACCCCAAATAAAAGGCAACTCAAATACGACCCAAGTAAAGGGCACCTCGAATAAAAGGCATCTCAAAATACGGCTCGAGTAAAAGGGACTTTGAGTAAAAGGCAACTCCAAATATGACTCAAGTAAAAGGCACCCCAAGTAAAAGGCAATTCAAAACACCACTTGAGTAAAAGGCACCTCGAGTGAAAGGCAACTCAAAATACAACTCAAGTAAAGGCACCCCGAATAAAAGGCAACTCAAAATACAACTCAAGTAAAGGCACCCCGAATAAAAGGCAACTCAAAATATGACTTGAGTAAAAGGCATGTGAGTAAAAGGCAACTCAAAATATGACTCAAGCAAAAGGCACTCCTAGTAAAAGGCAACCTCAAAATATGACTCGAGTAAAAGGCACTTCGAGTAAAAGGCAACTCGAATTAAAGGCAACTTGGGGAAAAAGCACCTCGAGTAAAAGGCAACTCCAAATATGACTCAAGTAAAAGGCATCCCAAGTAAACGGCACCCCAAGTAAAAGGCAATTCAAATACGACCCAAGTAAAAGGCACCCCGATTAAAAGGCAACTCCAAATATGACTCAGCTACAAGGCACCTCAAAATATGACTTGAGTAAAAGGCACTTCAAGTAAAAGGCAGATCGAGTAAAAGCTACTTGAGAAAAAGCACCCCGAGTAAAAGGCAACTCAAATTATGACTCGATTAAAAGGCGCCTCGAGTAAAAGGCAACTCTAAATACGACTCAAGTAAAAAGCACCCCAAGTAAAAGTGAACTCAAAATACGACTTGAGTAAAAAGCACCTCGACTAAAAGGCAACTCAAAATACGACTCAAGTAAAAGGCACCCCAAGTAAAAGGCAACTCAAAACACCACTTGAGTAAAAGGCAACTCGAGTAAAAGGTGACTCAAAATATGACTTGAATAAAAGGCACTTGAGTAAAAGTGAAATACAGGTCAATGTAAAATACAACTTGAATAAAATTCACGAAGAACTCTCTCATTCTGTCCCACATCAGACAGGGCTGGGTTTCCCAAAGGCCTCTTAACACTAAGAGCATCTTAACTCGGAGAGAGAGTGTTCATTGTGATGCTCGCTCTACCATTTAACAATGATCTTTGTGCTACGATGCTTTTGGGAAGCCCGCCCCTGATTAGTTTGCGTAATCAGGTTTAGCCACATCCCGGAAATATATTTGTTCCGAGTGCCGTTTTTCACCAGAGGATGTTGTGTTGTAGTGAACTGGTGAAAACGCCGCTACATCTCGCCGAGTTCATGAACAGCTAAGTCCAGTTTATGTGCAATTTCACCACCGACATTTTTTTTTAGCTTTTGTAGCCAACTCGCAGGTAATATGTAGCTTGTGAGTTCTTTTTGAAATCCTACTGTACTGCGCAAAGCAGTCCTTCAGTGCAACATCCGAGTCGATAATTCGCGGGAACCATTACATCATCTTTATTGTGTTAGCGTTAAAGGTAAAGGAGCTGGAACATCTGGAATCCCAGTCTTTAATTTACCTTGTTTATGAACAGCTTACTTAAATAACACACTACTTTTTTACAAAATGTGCTTAAAAGTGGAATTATGGAGGTTAATGATGTTTGAAGAAAGTACACGAAGAATTTAGAGGAGCGATTCTGAGTGAGACAGCCTTCCATTACGTGAACGACATTAGCCCCATAGCTCCAGTACAAAAACATCGGAAACTAACCACGGCTTGGCTGGAAAATGGTGTAAATTTGATTTTTTTCACCCATCTGTCCCTTTAAGATTGGAAAGGCTGCATAAACGAGCGTTTTGGAGGCCAGCGTGGAGAAGAACGGCGGTAATTTATGTTCCCGTAATCACTTTTCAAGTCAAAGCCTGTATGCTCATACAGGCACGTTCGGGGCAATAAAACGTGGGCCGTGAGTGCGCAAGCCGGTCAAAGAATCTGCTTCACGAGGGAGACATTTCACTCCGGAGGCAAAAAAAGAGCGCAGAGAGAGAGAGAGAGAGAGAGAGAGAGAGGCCAGACTTCCTCCCTCCACCTCCTTCCCTCCCTCTGCTGGGAGATTGTGTTTCAGTGCAAGAAGAGGTCACGACAGTCACGCTCTGAGCGCGCGCGCACACACACACACACACACACGCACACACAGAGAGCAGAGTCGGGCGGAAGGAGCAGAAAGGAGTGCACAGCTCCTAATTGGGAAGATTAACACCATAGCTATTAGTGATTCAGCCTCAGACTGGCTCAGGTGAAGCGTGAAAACCAGGAAACTTCTAAAACGCACACAAAGCACTCACCTTGAGCAGGTGGGCGGGGCTAAGTTCCTCATTGGCTGGCTGCGCGAGTGCTCGGAGCTCCCGTTGCCCGAGGTGTTTGGTCTTGCACTGGCGCTTGCCTTTGGGTTTTTCGGGGTCGCCGTGACGCCGTGGGCGAGGCAAAAGGGCGTCGTCGGGACATGGTGAGGGGCGGAGCTTTTCCGCAGACAGGACAGGGACGGCTGTGGAAGAGAGAAAGAGAGAATGTTCAGGGAGACGGAAATCAACGCCGAGGTCTTGTTAGGTAACGAACCTTGTTAAAGGAAGGGAGAGCCCAAATAATAAACGTGTGTGTGTGTGTGTGTGTGTGTGTGTGTGTGTAGCTGTCGTGGGATTGCAGATTTGGATGATGCAGCACGATGAAACAATAACCAAGAAAATGAGAGAGAGAGAGAGAGAGAGATAGGGAGAAATGAGAGCAGGCGAGAACGTGAGCGCGAGCAGAAGGCAGCTCGGCTGAAACAGAGCGAGACCTGCGCTCCACATCTGTTCCATTATTCATCACTCGCTCTCAACCCCGCGCACACACACACACACGTTCGTTGAAAGCATGCCGAGAGCCCTACAGCGCTGGGGAAATTTCTCACACGGACGCGTCTGCAGACACGCAAGCGTGTGGGTGCGAGAGAGAGAGAGAGAGAGAAGGGAGGGTGTGAGGGGAGGGAGAGAGAAAAACGGAGTCCCTCTGGGCAAACTGCGCAAAGCACTTTCCTTCCAACAGGCTAATTACGTCCCCGAGACCCACTGGGACCACACACACACACACACACACACACACACACACAAATGAATAGCAGCTCTAGAAAAGGCAGAGCAACAGCTTTTAAAGTGATTCCAAAAAAACACGATCAAACAGAAGCTTCAAAACACTGAACTCTCTCTCTCTCCACACACACACACACACACGCCTGAGGCTAACTGAATTCTCTGTGACTTGCGCGTGTGACTCGTCTCTCACACCCTGTCACAGGCGACGCAAATTAGTTTGTGTGCGTGTGTGTGCGCGCGAGCGCGTGTTTCCATCTGAAAAGTGTGTGTGAGACTCTGACAGGGACATCTGGGGGACATTAGCCTCCCATTAGCACGGAACTGGACACACAAGCTCTCTCTCACACACTCTCACACACACACACACACACACTCTTCCCGTTTCGTCAGACAGAGAGAACAAGGCAGGCGAAAATCTTTCCACCTCACACACTCCGTGCCTGCAGACGCTTGATAAAATGCCAGCAGAGTACAGCAGCCAAAACACTTGACAGACTGACGCACGCACACACACGCTTGCGCACACAATTGTAACGGCATTGTCCAGACAACGCATGTCTCAGCCCAATGAGCCATGAGATTCCGCAACCGTGCTGTTTGAGTGTGTGCGCGCGCGCATGAGGGAGAGAGAGAAGCAGCCTGCCGTCAGTCAGCAGGACTCATTAGCGCAGGATGACGGCAGTGAGAAAATCGCTCCTCTAATCTGCCTCGTGCTCTTTATCCCTCCGTTTCCTTCCCTCGCTCCGTTGCCTCTCTCTCCCTGTCCATCATTCTCTCCCTTCGGTTTTCTCGTCCGCCTCGGGGTTCCATGTTCTTTCCGTTTGTCTCTGGAGGCGGGGAGACCAGATTGAGCTGTAGCTCTGCAGCCGACGCTCGTGTAACGAAAATAGTTGATGCTGTCAAACATCGCCGTGGTATCGCCTTCTCCTCGACATGTGACGCGATGAAAAAAACTTTCGTCATCGAAAACATGTCCTGCGGTCGAACAATGACTTCGCAGCGTCGGTTCACGGACAGCGCTATTGTTCGATATTGTAGCGTCACATTTACACTTTGGAAATTTGTCACACAGACTGTTCACTAATCTCACATGAACAAATGCTTCAAGACGCTGCGTTAGACATGCGGTTAGCTCAAGCTAGCTATATGAGAACTAGCTTAACGACAGCCATGATGCTGCGCAACAAAATGGCCGCATTAATCAATCAATCATCGGTAAATCTCAGTCATCAAAGAATTTACAGTGGTAGAACAATGATCTTCCGCTACGGCTAGCTGCTCTCGAACTAGCTTAACGATATCATAAGGACATCCGCGACAGGCAGCAGCGTCTTTCTGCTCATTAGAAATAAACAGCGGAACAACGAGAGGCTGAGTTTCCTCCAAGAAGCTGCTAATTAAACTCCTGGATTCAAATATAAACGCGAAATACAGTATAACGTAAACATGATCGCAAGCTACTTGTTTGTTATTTAACAAGTAAACTAGTTCTCTTATCATTACATTTCCTCAACTGTTCATTGGGAGCAGATTTCAGTGGCACGGTTTAAAAAAAAATGGACACTTTTACATATTCAAGGAAATCGTGTTAACTTTCGGCAACGTCAGCGAGTTTGTTGCTGGGGGATTCGGGAATGTTTCCTAACCAGAGTGTGGCGTTTGAGACGCAGCCCTCGGCAACCGAGTCAGGGCTAAAACGGTCCGGACTTCGGTGTTGATGGAGCGCACACATGTGTCTAAAAACAACCCGGCTCTCGCTGCACATGCCCAAAACCACGCCATGCACACACACACACTCCTAAACCAGTCCATCACACACCCCCGAGAAGCATCCAAAACATCCACACACACACACACACGCGCACGCGTTCTCCCACAGTCCGGCTGGGACCAACGCACACTTGTACACTAATCAGCAGCTGACTCGAACGCCATAATAATGAGTCTCTTGCTCTCTGAACACATTTACCGTTGAGGTGCTTTACAGCTCAGTGACGTTCACTGTTCATGTGTCACGGAAACAACGAGAAAAAATCCGCTCAAGAGCAAAATAAAAAAAAAAAAAAGAACGCTTTATTGTTTGGGTCACATTTGGGCTTCTTGTCCCTTTATCTCACACACAAAAAGAAAACAGGAATGGAAGAGGGGGAGCCACAACAAAGACGGAGAGAAAACGACAGAAGAACAGACTCAGACCCAGAGAGAGACGAGGAACGGAAAAGGAAGAAAGGAGGAACTTGTTTAGAAATTGGTTCAGTGTGTTTGGGCCACATTTGGGTTTCTTTTTGTTGGAATCCCACAGCTGGTGTCAGAGCGAGGAAAGAAGAGACGGAGAAGAAAAATGAGAGAGGAGGAGGAGGAGGAGGAAAGAAGCAGGTTGAAGCTCGATGTGGTATGTTTGGGTTCGGGTCGCTTACTGCATCACACAGAGCCTGAGACTGAGGAGAAGAATGAGAGAGAGAGAGAGAGAGAGAGAGAGAGAGCGCACAAGGCAAAGAAAAACAGAAAGAAAAAGAAAGAACTGATGAGAAAACGTGTCTGAGCTCGGTTCAGGCCTCTTTCATCGGAAACGAAAATGAAAGATCTTCTGAACACAGAAAAAGAAAAGACGAATAAAAAAAAAAAAAAAAGGAAAGCTTTAGGTGAAACTCGGCCACATTTAGGATCTTGATAAAAACATGCAACATTTTTACAGAAATTCAAAGCGTACACACACACACACACTTTGTGCCATTTTTAAATTCTTTACCTTCACCTTACAGACAAAAATCTGAGGAAGAGAAAAAGAGACACGACGTCAGAACGTAGCTCGAAAGAGGCGGAAAACTGGGCCTCGGAAACTGGTGCAATGTTTTCAGTCAGATTTTTGGTTCTTTATTAGGAACATGTCGAAGAACTCGCGAGTTAGGGAGAAAAAACCTGAACACGAGAGAGAGAGAGAGAGAGAGAGAGAGAGAGAGAACCTTGACGCTCTTGCTCGCGTTTCTTACCTGCATCGGCGTCTGCGTATCCCAGAGTGTCTCTGCTCCACCCCCTCTCCTCCTCCACCCTCCTCCTCGCTCCTTTCTCTACATCCCCATTTGTCTTGCTCTTTCTTTCAGCGCAGGGCGTGACCTTCGACCCCTCGTGGGGGCAGAGGTCAGGCTTGTCATGGCGCTCCCAGAGCTCCTGGAGATGCTGGAGCTGCCGCGGTTTGCTGAGCCTCAGACCAGTGAGCTCGATACACACCTTCAGGTTCTTCACTTCCTGTTCGGACGGCTGCCGCCAAGCCTCTGTCCAGACGGAGAACAAAACAAACAGGAGTTGGTTTTTTTTTTTTAAGCACACTCTCGCAACAGATCACAAAAATGCAGTCAGGTTGAGAAACAAGGGTGTCGGGGAAATGTGACGGACAGAAAAAGCAGCTGATTTCTGAGAAAATGTCCCACAAAGCGACATGAGTAATAGTTACTGATATTAATGATGTCATTTTTGAAAGGAGATTTTTATTCTATGCGTCTACTTTGTTCGAACTTTCGACAACGAAAACGTCTTAACGCAAATCTTCTAAAAGTTTCTATTGTGAATCGTACATATTACGTAAATGTAATTCGTTCGATGTTGGATAGTTTTCGCACAGACACGACGACAAAACAAGCGTCGCTGCCGGCGAGAACAGGATAAAGTTGTTATATTTGGAAGCCACACCCACCGACAATGATCTAAAAAAAAAAAAAAAAAGTTCAGGATTAAAGACTACAGAGATAAGAGATCCGAGACGTACGAGGCCTGTTTTTGTACGATTTCGCAGGTGCACTCGCACGCTAGCTTTAACGAGGTTCGCGAACTAATTAATCCCAAGTGCTGGTTGTAAAGGAGGACGCCGTTATCCCACACACTCAGGTCACGAACCATCTAACTCTGTTATGCAACATGACTTCGTCACAGCTCATATCATTTTCCTTGAAATATTTTTTTGTCCCCACGTCACCACGGTAACATGGACACAATTTACATCATGGAACAACAGAAACCCTGAAGAGAAACAGGAAGCAGAAATTCTCCCAACTCAAGTTTCTGCTTTGGGACATTTAGGACTTCTGTTGAGTTTCCCCAAGACAGACATTAAAAACCACAGATTTACGATGCACATGTTCGTGCGCGCGCACACGCACGCGCACACACACACACACACACACACACACACACACACACGCACGCACGCACGCACAGGCTGGGAGAATGTTGAAAAGACTAGCGCTACACAAAGACTGTTTTGATGTCGGCCATGAAAACGGCCTTTAGCCCAAACACAAAGCCACGGTGACACGGAGTTTCAGATGGACACACACACACACACACACACACCCCACGTGTAGCTTTATACAAAACATGTGACGCCAATAAAAAAAAAAGGTTGAGGCGATCAAAGAGCATGAGCACACACAACACACACACACAAAACGAATGATGGAATGAAAGGAGGTTGCTCTTTACCTGGCATGAGTCGCGCCCGTTTGGCCGGCACAGTGGCCTTTTCCTCCTCCTCCTCGTCTTCGTCTCTCTCCCTCTCCCTTCCTCGCTCTTTCTCTCCATCCTTCTCTCTGTCCTCGGCTGAGTGCTTGGCGTCCTGGTGGGCTTGGCTCTGTTCCTTCCTCTCTTCCCTCACGTCTCGTTCTGGAGGACCACAGCGCTGCAGGACAGGGACGCGGTTCCCACCTGCATACACACACACACACACACACACACACACGTTAACCACAACATATCTTTTTGTTTGGCGTTGAAAGAGAAAACTGGAGCTGAAGAACTAAAGGAAAACACACACACACACACACACCCCTCCCACTTCCCCCACTTCCCCCTGTTCCCTGGACACCCTCATGTTTGCGTTAGTTTCACCACACCCTTTCCCCCTTTCCCCCTACGAACAGAA
>JAOANJ010000020.1:2654003-2671008 GCA_026413345.1 Ariopsis seemanni
CACACACGTATACGCAATCCATGACCAGGAACGCTAGATGCAAATTTTGCACACTTCACTACTAACCTTTGCGCGACGCTAAATGCACTTTAAATCATGAATTTTGCATATGGAAATCAAAAAATGTCAATGTCACGCCACAGGATTCATTTTCCCTAAAGACATGAAACGCACAACAATCTGAGTCACTACGCAACCTTCTGTGTGGTGCACAACACCAAGTGTTACTCATTTCACCTTTGATTAGCAATGTAAAAAAAAAATATTAAAGCACTAACCTCCCAGTTAGCGGCTGGCTGACTGAAATTACTGTCCTCTGCTGATAGGACTTCGATCTAAGTGATTAGAATGTGTGCTCAAAATCATTTTTTCCCAGTAAACACAATCATTTAAACACAGAAACATTGATTTAAAAAAAAAATAAATTAGCAGACAAACACAGGGCTATCGTTATGACGGAGTTGACGCTGTTGTAGCTAAGAAAACAATAAAGCAACATGTCTTCTGTTCTTCTTTTACCTACATGAATGCATCAGTTCAATAAATCTACATGAATTTACGGGTGTCAAGCGAACATTATTCATATTTTTGTTTTTAAAATGAGGGTTTAAGCTGAAAAACATCCTAAAAATTCCAAAAGTTTAGTCCTGGACTGAAAAGGACTTTTCTCAAGAGAGGACGTTTTAAAGCCAGAACTCTGAATCCAGGAAACCATCGCATACGGTTTTCTTTAAAAGTCCTCAGTCCATCATGGATAGAATATGGCGTTCGTTAAAACGCCTACTGCCCATCCGTCTGCACTGTGTGTGTGTGCGCGCGCGCGCGTGTGTGTGTGTGCACTAATGACTGCCAGGCAGAGCACTCGTCTCGCTGCTGCTGAAGACCTCTAATCTTCCCCATCAGAAATGAATGGGCCGGATTTCACTTAAGCTGGGAGGGCTGGCACTGCACGCACACAGCAAGCCTGGAGAGTGTGTCTGCGCGCGCGTGTGTGTGAGTATAGGAAGAATAGAAGGCATCTACGTATAGATCTTATATCAGTGTCATACACCCTCCCAAGTCTTTAGGTCTTGCCTGCAGGTTAGTGGCTTCCTCAAGTATTACCACGAGATGGTATGTTGTGTTAACCCTTAATACACACACCACACGCTCGAAAAACCACATCGTGTTCGTTCCTCGCCCTTACAGCTGCTTGCTGCCAAAACCTGCCCGCCTTGCAGCAGGGTGTCACAAAAAAAAAAAGTGACGGGGGATGGCGGAGGACTGGTGTGTGAATAACAGCCAGCCATAACTACTGAGGCTTTCAATATGACTCAGCGTAACAATCTGATGCAAGAACTGCCTCGCAGAGCAACTACAGCTGTTCGTGCTCGGATTGAAGAGAATGCGTTCTGAAAGAATTTTACTGACGGGTCTTTTCCGAGAAGTTAGCGAAGCGTCTTTGTTTGAAACAAAAATGTGTCGTCAGAATCACCTGAATTTCAACCCAAAGTACATTCTGAAAACTGTGTTTGATGTTTAAGATTTGATATCAGCACAAATCTGTATCTGTTGCTTACCTGCAGGGCACGCTGTTCCCGGCTCAATTTACTGGAATCAGCGTAAAGTTCAGTGGTGACGCACTTGAAGCGGTCACCCACATATCCGGAGGAGTTGGCGATCCTCTTAGCCAGGCTGGAACGTTTGTTTTTAGAGCACCCATGTCCGTCTTCCTCATCCTCAGGAGATTCCATGTTTTCTCGTTCCTTGCCCAGATCCATATACTGCCGGATGGCATGGTGCCTATCGGGTTTGAAATTTGCAGCGTCTGGTCGGACCCTGTCGCCGGAGGTCCTGGCGCAGCGCAGAGTCTGCTCTTCCAGCAAAGGAGGCAGTGGGCTGTGCTCACTGGAACTCTCCTCGCCCTGGCTTTGCCCAGGAGACTCAGCCCGCTCCTGTGGCTCTGGAGGACTGCAGGGATCTGGCCGCCGCTCAGCCTCAGCTGGCTTGTATTCAACTGGCTGGCTAGCGCGCAGAATCTGCATGAGTTCTGGCTCCTTCGCTTTGGAATTACCAGTATTCCTCGTCCCATCCCCTGTCCCACTGCTGGCTGGCTTGGTGGGCTCTCTCAGTTTGGCAGGAGTAGTGCTGTACTTGTCTGGCTCAGGAGTACCATCTGTGTCGTCTTGGACCAGGTCAATGCAGACAATGTCATCTTTGCTTGCCGTGTGAGGTTTACAGCCCAAAACTTCTGGCCCCTCAGATTCTCTATCAGCTGTGTAGCGCGTGTCCGTGTCCGACACACTGTGCTGTTTGTAAGGGGACTCCTCATGCTGCCAAGTCTTTTCCTGAGGCCTGGACCTCAGATCAAGTCGCTCATTGACTTTGGGGTCAAGAGGCAAGTGGGGAGACATTAGGGGATGAACCATCTCTTGCGAATCATGGTAGGTTACATACTCTCCGTGACTAGATGGTATTCCATAAGGAAGACCAGGCTTATGAGGCAAACGAGTGGAATACAAGCTGTTGCTGTTCAGCAGGACCGGATGGGGGTACACTGGCCCTTTGCTGGGCAACTGCAAGTGTGGCAGCGACATGCTATCAGGAACAGAGTATGGAAGGTATCTGTTAGCATAGGCCAAGCTAGTGGGCAGGTAGGCTTCCCCTTGGGTCATGTAGAGGTGAGGGGGAGGATGCCCGTTTTCTATGTGAGGCTGCTGGGGTTTGAAGCCAATTTCAGGCATATCTGATTTTTTAGGGGTCTTCACAGGCTTTGAGGCCAATGGCTGGCTGCTACCACGATTAGTAGATTGCACCTTCTCTGGTGGGGTGGGAGAAGACTTCGGCCAATCACCATTTATCTTAGGAGATGGTGAGGCAGATGATGGACGGCACGCTGATGTTACAACAACAGGAGCAGGGTTTGA
This sequence comes from Ariopsis seemanni, assembly GCA_026413345.1. Classification (NCBI taxonomy): domain Eukaryota; kingdom Metazoa; phylum Chordata; class Actinopteri; order Siluriformes; family Ariidae; genus Ariopsis; species Ariopsis seemanni. Next base: position 2,656,910 of record JAOANJ010000020.1, read on the forward strand.
TACAACACTATTGTTGGGTTCTCCGATCCTCGGACACGACGAGCTCCTTGGCTGTGAAATGACATGCTCCAGATTCTTATTTTTGATGACCGTGGAGCCTTTGTTGTGGTTGGATTCCGAACCGAGTGCCTGGGCTGTGCTTGGCACCACCCAGGAAGAGTGTAAAGTGCTAATAATCTCAGGCCTCTCTGGCGTTTTAGAAGAAGTGCTGACAGCAGAGGATGAAGGGGAAAGAGTCTCTTTTAGAAGCTCTCTGCTTGGAGGAAGTCCATAACGAGAGTTGGGAGAGTAGCCCAGATTTGCTAGAGCGTCCAGCTTTGGAGGAAATCCATTAGGAGGTCCTTCAAAATCCATAATCTTAGCAGATAGGTCTAATGGCTTGTCTGCTGGGTCTTTGGTAGGGGGCCCCTGCTGTACAGGTTTCTCAGTGGAGGTTTTAATGGGTGAACTACAGCCTTTCCTCTCACTTCCTCCACCCCTGTGCTGCTCTGAACTCCCTTCTTTAGACTTGGGCTTCTGACTAGCAGGCCTTAGTGGGGAGCGATGCTCTTGGGATATGTAGAATGGATGGGAAACTGCCGGAGTGGATGAGGTTGATAATGAGGAGGAAGGACTCCGAAATACGGTCTTTTGAAAGTCTGAAGTGCTGTCAACAAGAGGTGGGGGAGCAACAGGGGGCTGGGAGGGTCTTGGACTGGGGCGGGGTGCCTGCATCACCAGAGACGGGCTCGAGTCTACTGGTATACTGGCACTAGAGTTGCTGGTTATGTTAGCACTACTACTAATGGTGCTGCTGCTGCTACTACTATTGGTACTACTACTGCTTGAGCTCTTGCTGGAAGGGATTCGATTGGACTTGCTGCTGTTATTAATACTTCCACTACCAGAGTGTTGTCTCTCACTTTGTGCCTGGTGGTGGGACTGAGCTTGCTGATGTAAGGCTTGCTGCCCAAATGCAGAGGGCTCATGATGAATCCTTGGTCCAATACTCTGTAAGGTTTTATCCTGATGATGCACCAGTGGGGACAGTGCTGTAGGGGCTACTGTAGCTGTGGGGATTCTTAAAGGAGGGGCAAGAGGTGACGAAATGGGGGCCGGAGGATAAGGGGACATGTAGAACAAGCGTTCAGCACCGGCTGCACTCCCTCCTGCCCCAGGACAAAGCGATTGATAGGCCAGGTGTTGGGGCAGGTATGGTGAAGGCTGTGACATAAATGATGCCTTGTACATATTCAGCGCAGCATACTTGCTGGAGTCTAGAAAGGGATACAGTCCCGCCTCATGGTAAGGGTTCGTCCACGGGAGACGCAGGTAGCTGGTGCTGCTGCCACCATTTAGTCCCAGGTCAGAGGGCTTCTCAACGGGTCCAACACGCCTATCCAAGCCCAAAGCTTCTGCACTGGCTCCAGGCACAACTAGAGGTTTCTGAATCCCCGGTGCCGGGCTTTTATAAAGTCCAACGTAGCCATTAGTGGCCTTTCTGCTATCCAGCGACACATCAGTTTTATAGAGTAATTCTGGCATCCGGTCCCCAACATAGCCTTTTTCCGTTGGCAGAGCTCGGATTCCTGGCGGATAAACCATTCCCCCGTGAACATGGAGGCTTTCCCGCATTAGGCTGCTCCGATCGAAGGCGATCCGATCGAGTGTTGTGAGTGGGTTCATTCTGCAGGCTGCACTTGCATCCACCTAGAAGGAGAGAGAGAGAGTAAGCCAGTTCATCCACAAAACTATCAACTCCAGTTAATTAAAGTGGATCACAGTAAACGAATACAATGATAAAGCAAACACTGATTATCAGAACACATACATTTCTATAACTATAATCATAAAGTTTCATATTTGTGGTCAAATTTCAGAATCAAAACCAAGGGTAACTCGCACAACTTATACATAAAGTCAGATTTAAATATGGAGTCACGAAGGGTGATTTTTCCCCTCCCACATTAAAGTCTGAACGGTGCAGACGGCGCAATGTAGTCAAGGTCACAAGAGGGAAATTGTTCATAAAAGTCGGCCTCTCCAAGGCTTCTGCGGGGGCAGACAGGGCTTTGATGTATGCTGTAGATGATGCCCAGCAGACAGCTCAGATCTGTCTTCCCATCAAACCCCAGAGACCCCGCATCACGCATCTACGCCAAAACGATGGTGGGGATTTAAATTACACGGATCTCTAATGTCTACATACGTAAATAATCAAGAAAGCAACTAGCAGGGAATAGAAATGTCATATGGAGGACGGATGTACAACAGGAAGGGCGGAAAAGTTACGTTTTATTACGGCAGTTAAAAAAGGGAGTGAGGGCAAGAAACAAATATCATCACGGGATCCATTTTTTTATGATGCATATAATAAGCAGTCTTTAAAAAAAAAAAAAAGGCCTTACCATGCTTTGAATCACGACTTCTACTGCTTGATTAGTTCACGGTGGATGTTCTCGTCAGGACCATCCCTTGATTGACTTCCTGTGAGAGGAAAAATAAAATTCAAGTGGAGTTCGTGTACTAAAATAGACCAAATTTCATCGTTATATAGCTTTTACCCTTTTTTTTTTTTTTAAAAACTAAGGTCATATCTTTTCTTTTTCTCACACACGCACAGTTTTCACACAGTTCCAGTTGAAGGTTTTCAGCTAGCTCGGCAGGGCTCAGTACAAAAGGAAAAAAGGGAGGGAAAAAAAGAAAAGAAAAAGAAAAGCAAACAGTCTCTCCGGTCAGGCCTCAGTCTGACTGTCTCTGCTAAAGACGCCTGCGTTCGCATGGCCCGGATCCAGGCTGCGGAGCAGGATTCAGACCACGTGACATTGTTATCTAGTCACAAGCGCTCTGATAAGGAATGCCGCCATGCACTGCTCACCCTCCTCCTTCACACACACACACACACACACACACACACACACACACAAAATGCCCGGCGCCCGCAGATGAGGAGGAGGAGGAGGAGGGGAATTTCATCATAGCGCCACTGAGGGAAAGATGCTATCACCCAGCCCCACCGCTTGGCAATGACATAAAAGCGGAGCTTTGTTGAGCTTGCGAGCCGCGCCTCCGTTATTGATGGCTCTACAGAGCCCTCGGATTTCAATAAGGCAGACCCGGGGCTCTTATCTGCAGATGCGGTCTCGGCCACTGCCGTTGAAGGAGGGAGGCAGACCGCCCCCGGTCTCATCAATCAAAGCGGGCTTCGGCCTCACGCGCACAAAATCCTCTCGCTGCTGGAGTGTTTTCGTCACTTCCATGGCAACCCATGTAGCAACAAGGCCGGAACGTTTAAACAGGGAGGGTTCGTGGCCTGCCATTTCAGCCTCGCTGCGCGTGATCACAATAAAAAACAGTCGATTATAATAACGGCCTACGTAGCCTAGCTTTCTTTCTTCTTAATTCAAAAGACCTTTTATTTCAGGATCGGGATCATAATCCAGACAAGAAACGAACAGCAACAAAAGTATATTAATTCCCGTCAACACATCAGAAAGTCCTCCGCGTAAATTCTAGCCTTCTCTTTTGACCTACAATTCCCTTCCTCCGTCCATTAAAGGCTAATCCGAGCGAATCGTTCGGCCACACGCTCCCCTGCGCGCTCGTTTTCCGCGCTCTTAACGACCCCGCGCGCTAGTGTGAGTACATTATGCGTCCCGGGCTGCTTCAGTGGGAGACCGCTCGCCTCCTTGTAGAGGAGAAAATGCAGCTCAAAGGCAATCAATCGCAAAGCGACACTCTCAGAGGTGCCTTTGTTTGGTGTTAAAGTAACCTGGCTCTAAATCAAGACTCACACATCTGCTGGGTTTTCCCGTTAAACAGGCTCGGGGTTTGGTGCACGTATCAACAGTTTAATAAACCAGATCAAGAAGTTTTTACATCATCTTTCCGCATCCGTTATTGTCCTCGCTGAAACACGTGCTGTTGATTGATATGAAGATGGAAAAAGGTGTCTGAAAGAAGAAGAAGAAGAAGAAGAAGAAGAAGAAGATTTACCATGTAGTACACTTGCGGACCAAAATAAAAAATAAAAAAAAACAAGAACAGAGGAATAAAATATAAATAGCCTCACACTTTCCTGTCGAAACCAAACGCTTAGAATTAGAAAATAGGACAAGACCTAACTGCTGCCATGTTGAGGACAATATCACATGCCAATAATTTTGCAACTAGACTGTGGAATGAGGACAAGTATCTACAAATAATGAACAATCGCAGCCTACACACGTTGCTTTTTTCATGAATTTGGTGAAAAAAAACAAAACAACCTAAGCTGTTTTGTGTTTTGGTTTAGATTTTGTTGTTCACGCTGTGTATGTGTGACTCTGACGGGGAGACGGCAAGGACACGAGGAAGGCGTGTGAGCAGCTGCGTCGCTCCGTGTCGGCAGTGAGACAGGCGATTTAAGACAAAAACACCACCTTGGCACGCAATAGACGACAGAGTGTAAAACGTGGCGGGTTTGAGGTGTGGATTTAAGCACACAAGACCTCATAAATCCTGCGGTAAAAGTTGGAGGCGTGGCTTCTGAGAAGGTTAACAAATATATGACGCAAGCACTTTATCCTGGTCAGGGTCACGGTGGATCACAAGCAGATCCCAGGAACACTGTGTGCAAGGTGTGAATACACCCTGGTTTATCTCAACACAGCACACACACTCACTCGCTCACACCTCGAGGCGATGTAAAATCACCACTCTGCCTACCATGAGCACAGAGTTCAGATTTCCGCCTTTGCAAATAAAGCGTACAGGCAGATTTCAGCGTGCGGTCATTTAACATGATCAGAAGTGAAACTGCTACATTGTGGTAAGCTCACAGGAAGTTCAAAGGTCATGGCTTGCTGCAGTGGTGGAATCTGTCCAAAAAAAAATACATACTCAGCTGTACTAATTAATACACTTGAGCAAGATCCCAATCAAATCTCCGCCGATCTTAACTCACGACCAACGACTTTTTTTTTTACAATGTCGATTTTTGCCTTACGACAACAAAAACATTCGTTTTTGCCTCGATGTAGCTTTGTAACACAAATATTCTATTAAATTACTAAAACGGATTGATCAAATAGCTTTGAAAAATGAAATCAGAGTAGAAATAAGAGCTACGGTTAAATACAAGCGAACACAAAAGACGCCGTCAGCGTGGACTTAATTTATCTGGAGAAACGGGGAAAAAAGGGAATTTGCTTCCAGCAGTGAGGAAATTCACAGAAACGCCTGCCTTGCTGCGTAGCTACAAGAAATCCAGCTAGCAAGCCAACACGGCAGGCGTGGCAGAGCCTCTTCAGAATCACAACACGCCGGCACCACAGAGATTCAATTCCGTTTCACTTTGGTTGAGGAAGTCTGGTTAAGAGTTAATACTGTACTGTTATTCAGACTTCTGTTAATGAACAACTCCAACTTCATCTGTGCACGAGGTCCTGAGTGCGTTAGCCTTTTTCACTTCACACACACACACTGCTACTAAACAGTCATAAACAGATGAGAGAAATCACGTTCATGAAAGCAGTATTATGTCCAAACATGCAGCAGACAGTCCTGGTGAAAAAAAGAAAGAAAAGGAAAGAAAAAAGAAAGAGGTTACTGCCATGAAGGACAAAGCGGCCTGGATAAACGATTAGCCTAGCCCGGTGACGGGGGAGGGGAGGTGGGGTTCAGACTCTCAAGCGCCCGCGGGATCTTTGTGTCCGACGGAGAGCAAGAAAACACGCCAAGAACAGCAGCACACGTTCAAGATCAAACTCCAGGCGAGCTGCTGGCCAGATGGGGGTCACTTTCACGGCCATGTTCAGGATTCGGGTTTTGGCCGCAAACACTTTCAGCTGTTTAAACGTCGGCTTGAAAATGCACAGACAAATCACACGTGGTTTTTATATGCTTCATTTTACTTCACTTCACGTTACACGTCACGTGTTTTCATTTGTCCTTGGACATGATTAGGGTTGGGAACCGAAAGCTGGTTCCGAATTAGAACCAAATCCAAAATGCCAAGTCAAATGGAAAAAAAAAAAATTTTTAGTTTTGCTTATGAGTTCCTAAACACGATAACGCTTTATTATCATTGCACATGAAGGCGACGGATCTGTACGCGGCCGTCTCAGGATCTCAACGCCGATACTGTTTACTTTGTGAATGCTTAAAGATTTCTTTTTTGTTATCTAAACATTTGTCCCAAATTTATCATCACGAAACCCAGCCCCATGATCATAATCATTCATGTGCTTTTCATTTTCCACGTCACATCTTCACATGTGGACAGAACATGATGAGACGTGCTTTGACCTTGTCTGAGTTATGAGTGGAGCTCTATTGGGTTTGATATGTATATGTAGATTTTGTTGTCCGAAAAACAGTGACGAAGTCTTGTTTCAATCATGGGATCGCACGTGCACAACGATGAGTGGGACGACGTGGGGTTTTATTTCTGTAAGGGACGTTTACCAGAGTTTATTGGTGGTATTGCAATCAAGAGTAAATAACCTTAAGGTGTTCTAATGGTCACTGATCACAAAACTAATTTATTCATCCTTGAGCAATGCACTGTCGAGACAGAGAGAGGGAGAGAGAAGGAGGGGAAGATTTCAGTTGCCGAGTCTGCGAGCTCCTACGCTATTAGTCTCGACAGCTCACGCAGCACCACCATTTCACAGCTTGTGAGCTTAGACAACTTCGCGGAAGAGTGCACAGGATGGGGGGGGTGTGTGTATGTGTGTGTGTATGTGTGTGTGTAGGTGATTTCAGTAATCCAAAACCACCTTCTTCTTCGTATTTACATCTACAATATTAGATGATGTGCACAGAAACAGTGTGCAAAGAAGGTTTGTGAATACACACACACACACACAGATTAAACATTTTCTGGGAATGACTACAGTCAGTGTGTAGGGAGGTTGGGACTTTTTTCCTCCGCACGTGCGTCTCAAGAAACTTCCAGAACCTCTGGACGTGCACGCATCATTAGAAACGCTCTTGTGTGGCATCCAAGACTCATTTTGCAGCACTTAAGCACACTCTGGTCTCTGCACGGCTGCTTTAGTGTTATGAAAGGAGGGAAAAGAGCACGCGTGTGTGTGAGAGAAACACTTAGATCAAAATGATAGTGGTTTCATACAAAAAAAAAAGGTTCCTAAGAGGTGAGATATTGGAGGTCTCAAACTATTTCAACAGGACATGGTGATTTCCAAACACGCGCGCACACACACAATTCTGTAACAAAACAGTGTCACACTCATGGTGCTGTAAAGGTCACGCGCTCTGACGAGATTACTTACATCCTGAAAACGGTGTAGAGTCAAACCACGATGCTGTCTCCTGAAAGCCTCTGTCTGAGATCACGCACACACACACACACACACACGCACTGCTGTGAAGACGTGAGGATCAACACTTCGCTAATAGTCCAAGTCCGGAAACTGTGGCGTTTACGTTAGCGGATTAAACTTTACGCCTGATTTTATTCTGAAACAGAGTGTGAGGACGACGGCGATGGAGATCGGTGGGGTTTTTGTTCACCTACTTTTGTGGTGGTGTGTTCGTGAGAAATGTCATTTTGTGGAAAAAAAAAAAAACCCAAACAAACATTGAAGTGAGTTTTATTCAGAACTCCGTGTGAGACTTAGACATAATCACAATTCACATAATAATAATGTCTGGCATTAGACGACCCAATACTTCTTCAGGACACTATTTATGCTGTTTGGAACACTTTGTAAATGAAGCACAATAAAGTTGTGTGTGTTTTGTATACTATTGAGGACCAAATGTCCCCATGAGGAGAGTAAAATCTGACAATGTCGACCTTGTGGAGATGGTCCCTGTAAGGAAATTGCTGTTGTATGTGGGTTTTTTTTTTTTTTTAAAACAAAAATGTGAAAAATAAATAAAGAGAGGCAAAAGGTTTCCTTTTCGTTGCTGGGGTGAAGGTCGGGGTCAGGTTTAAGTGCAGCACGGCATTAATTACCTGCAGTGATCTAATGATGTCAGCGGAGGGTCCTCACAGGGACAGTGAAACAAACGCGCGCGCGTGTGAGTGTTGACGGATGTAAACCTCATCTATACCTGATCACGCAATGCACGGTTTCATCTTCCGCCGTGAGCGCGCACTCGCTTTTAAAAACCAAGGAAAAACACACACACACAAAAAAAAAAAAAACCACACACACAACGAAAAGGAAGAAAACAGTGCGTAGGCGTCGCTCCGGGCGCTCCTGCTGCGGGGGGGGAGGGGGAGGCGATGAGAGACGAGACGGCGCGAGCTCTCGTGTTTCAGCGCTGCCGTCCCGAGGGGCCCGCGCGCGTCCCGGGGAACGCAAAGGCTTCCATTCAAAACCCATGACGTCTGCGGCGCGAGCCAACTCGCCTCTGAAACGCGATCCGCGCCAGCGCGAGCTCAGCTTGTCCCCCGTCGCGCTTTATTTCTCCCTCGCGCGAGATATTTCCGCTCAAACCGCCGCTCGTGCGGGGAGGAACACAGACACACAGAGACACACAGAGACACAACCATCTTAACGGAGGAGAAGAAAAAACAGAACTATTTAAGAAAAAGCAAGCCGACTTCAGCACGCGGGTGGAAAAAAAAAAGTTAAAGAATTTAAAAATAAATAAATAAATAAATAAATAAATCGAGACTTCTTTCTTTCTCTAATTTGTTGCTCAGGTTAAAACACTGCCACAACAAAGGCGCGCTCTAATCCCAGACCCGCGTGCGTTTCATTCAAACAGACACCCGATCCCTTTTGACCTTTGACCTTTTTTTAAAAAAAAAAAAACTTTGCTCTGTCGGACCTGCTTTTACACCGCCGGCCGCAGCAAAACACGCTTCCGGTTATAATAATAATAATACGAGTGATCTTATGGCGCGCGAGCCGGTTTGTGGGGTGCTGATACTGCTGCGGTTTTCTTTAGAGACTCCCGGGTGCGCACGCGGAGCCCCGTGCAGGCAGGCAGGCGCGAGCTCCCCGCTGAGCCGCCCGCGCTATAAATAAACAAACCCGGAGATGAACAGGAGGGGGAGGGGGAGGTGCAGCCAGAGGTGAGGTGAGATGAGGTACGCGCGCGCGGGGTGGGGTGGAGTGGGGGATAGAGGAGGGAAGAGGAGGGGTGTGGAAGGAGAAACCAAATAAACGGGCCGCGGGCAGCTGACGGATCACCCGGAGTCCCGTTTATTTTTCCACAGCCGTCGACCTGCGATTAAAGCGGTCACGACACGTGGCGTGGAATTTCACCTCTTGCGCAACAAGTCGCCCCGGGGCCACCCACGACTCAGCGTGGTGACGCAATGTTCCACTCCGACCCGAGGTTGTTGGGGTTTTTTTTTTTTTTGGCTGCACTTCCACCGCACAGCTGCCTGTCCGTATTGTAATCAGTAATCCACCCTGCCCCAGCAATTGGTGGTTCGTGGCCGGCGAGGGCCTTTCTGTGTGGAGTTCTCGTTGTGTCTGCGTGGGTTTCCTCCAGGTGCTCCCCCAGCATACCTGCCCACTGCTCTGCGTGTGTGCGCGCACTCATTGCTTCAGATGCATTAAGTGCAGAGAGGAATTTCACAAGTGTGTGATGAATAAAGTTGTGCTTTCTTTCTTTCTTTCTTTCAGTGACGAACTGATTAATGATGCCCTCACACGTGCGCGCTAAGTGGAGCAGAAGGGGCCCGAACAGTTCTAAAGAAATAGCTCTTTTCTACAAATATGTTTTTTGCTAAACCGGCAGCACTGAGAGCTACAACTCCCCAAAAACACGCAGCGCAACATATTATTCATTATTCACCTTCATGTGCTGTTCGCACCATGAACATCGAACACGTCTGGCTGAACTCCGTGTCGGACGCAGAAACAAAAACTTCCTCCCAGATGTTCGTCGCCGACTTCACAGCGTCCGTAGATATACACGATGTACCAGCTAACTACTAAAATGTGCGTAAAGGCCGGAATACACCGAGTTTGCTGCTCACAAAAAGGTCCAAGCATGAACCGCGACGATATTCTGCTTCAATATCGAACCGTTAATGATTTACATGCGTCACGCCAGCGGTTTTGACGTTGTGACAATAAACACCTGCTTCTTTAAGCATTATTTTAAGTCGTTAATAGTTTCATTTAAACGCAAACGTTTGTTTTGTTAAACAGACTGTAATAATCTGAGCTAATGTCTGTAGCCAGGTCGCGAGTCTCGTGTCTGATGAGCCACCTTCAGCGAAATCACTTACATCAACGAAAATCAACGCTTCAGGGGATTTTCTAAGGAAGACGCTCTGCATCGTATCGTATCAGTTTCTTTCACGCGTTTATCTGGTTTTTCCCCAGTTCGTTGGTTTGATCTGGCGAAACACTTCAGCATCCAGACCTCAGTCCATTGTAATATAGATAGATATAAACTTATGATAAAAAAAAGGATGAATTTAACACCGTGTCGCTCTTTTTAACGATTCGGACGACCCGGTTCGTATAAAATGTCGGTCCTGGTGTGGTGCATGTCGCGCTTTTCCTACCTCGCGTTTTTTATAAGAAAGGAAACAAATCCAACCCTGTTGTGTTGAGGGCGAGTTCACGTTCAGAGAAGTGCGTTGTTTATTTTGTATGGTCATGCTGTCCGAGAGACAGGGACTAAACCGCCACTGTCATGTTAAAAGGGACCAAAGGTGCAGATAGTGGACTTTTAGAGGAACGAAAGTAAATGATGCTGTTGTTACATACCGCAAATCATATATATTTTTTAAAGGGGCGTGGACTTCTTGGTGGAAAGGTTCCTATAAGGGCGCCATCACAGCGACAAGTTTGTCCGAGTGCTAGTTTTCCGAGAAACCTGTCGAATCGTAGTTAGCTACAAGACGCACCGATTTGGATCGTTTTTTTTTGTGGGCGTGGCCTGTACTCCAGACAACCCTAAGACCCTTCGCACTCCAGTGGGGGGTTTTAGGACGCAGCAAAGTCCGATTCCGACTTGATGCCTTTTCCGTGAATCTCACGCCCACAGGCTGGGATTACTGAAGGATTTGAGGACATTTTTTTTTTTTTTAAATTTTGAAAAAAAAAAAAAACCGCGCGCGCTATAAAACGTGCCTTTGTTTTTACAATGCACTTTTTGTTTTCCGTTACGTGGGAAGGCGACGCCGGGTTCGAGAGATTAAAGAATACAGAACAAACAGAGTCTGGGGGACAAAAGAGGACAGGACTGTCCTGGAGAACGGGACAAACACATGAGATTTGTTAAAATGTAAAATGCAAGACAGCTCACAGAGGAAAGGGACGGAACCCGCACACACACACGCACGCACGCACACCGCGAGACATTTCGCAGACTGTAAACTCCGAGCCTCGCACGTGCCTCTCCGGGACCTGAAAAACAAATTCAATGCCATGCAAACTGACTTTAAATCGCGTCACACGTTCAGACCAACGCAATGTTGTTTCCACGACCGGGGGCCAAAAACAACAACCCGCAACGAAATGGCGGTGCACGCGCGTGACCTCCAAAAGCGCTTAACTGCAAAGTCGCGAGCACAAGGTGAGGTTACCGTCTGGAAAACAGGGCGAGGCTTCAAATCAATAACTCCAGCAGCTGTGAGAGAAAACCAAACGCGGCGCGGATCGTCATCGCAAACTTGCCATGAAAAACAGAACACGTGCATTTCCGAGAAAGCCGACACTTCCACAGAACCGTGGCGGGTTTTCGCTTTGAATAGACGCCGAAGAAGAAGAAGAGGAAGAGAAGAAAAAATCCACAAAGGTCATCGAAGAGGAAAGTCCCGTAATGTGTGTGTGTGTGTGTGTGTGTGTGAAATCATTCATGAATGACAAATATCCCGGAAATACACACGTTCAGGCAGGAAGGAACGCGAACTCGGAACGACTAACGTCTCGCGCACGTTGAAGTGAAGTGAAGTTGGGTTGGGTTGGTGCCGACCCGGTCACCGGAATGCTCACGAATCAGCCGAGGGAACGCACACAAACAAACATGTTTACAAACAACTTTTTTTTGAGCACGCGATTTCCATAAATGCCTCTCTGAGTCACGCGCACGAGCTGATTATTTGTGTTTCGTTTAAAGCCCAAACACACACACACACACACACACAGAAATAAAGTTCAGAACTTCTTACCGGTGATGAATGAGAAGTGTGAGGTCCGGTAGTCGGTGAGCACGAGCGGTGTTTTCGTCTCGCCCGAACTCACAAAGGACGGAGCGCGAGCGCCGTGTCGGGACGGGGCCACAAAAAAAAAAAAAAAAAAATATCCGAGCTGAAAGTGGAAAGGAGTGAGCGCGCGCGCGCCCGGCCGGCTCGACTCGGTATTTTCAGGACTTCAGCGTTTCCGTGAATCTCCGTTGAGAGCGGAGCGCGGAAGAGGCACGCGCATCTTTCAGTTCCCAAAAGAAAGCGAATCCCGTTCCTTTGTCCGAGCAGAGCGCGAGTCCATGTGGCAGAAAGCGCGAGCGCAAAGGCGGTGAACACTTCCCTTTGGACACACACACACGCGCGCGCGCGCACGCAAACAAAAAAACTAATTCGGTCCGCTCGCGCCTCGTAGCGCCATGTTGGGGGCTCGGCGAGACACAGGCGAGCACGCCGCGCGACGGTACGGTTCCTCCTCACGCGCACAATACGGGATAGGCTACGCCGGCGCCGGTGACGAACACACAAACGTGACGCTCATTTTTTTTTCCCCCCCTCTTTCCACCTCTTCAGATCCTGTGCGCGAGACGCCCCGCCACCGAGCGCTCTTTGTTCCCGGGTTGAAGAACGCGCGAGATCCCGAACGCGCAGCTGAGCGGCCGGAGAGTCGAAAACTACTGCTCGTTCCGAGCTCGCGCGCAACACTGACTGGCGTTCTCTCTCTCTCTCTCTCTCACGCGCGCCCTACCCAGAAGGCCAGTCGGGGAGGGGGGACCGCAATTACCATAAAAACCTCCGCGCGACGCCCGCGAAAGAACAGAGAGAGAGAGAGAGAGTAAACAAAATAAACCGGCAGCCTGACGAAGAGCGAAAACACGATCACAGCCCCACCGGGTCTCAGAGAGAAAACACCCGCGAGTCAGGGCTTCAGCTCAAATCCCCCTGAACACCAGCTCAGTGGGACCAGCAGGAGGGGAAGGGTGCGAGTTTAATCCCAATACTGTCAAATAAATCATAAAGAAAGCAATGGACAGAGGAATGTTGGGAAGAAAGAACTGAGGCATGAAAGAATGAATGAATGAAAAATAGACAGAAAGAACTGAGGGAGAATAAAAAAGAAAAGAGAGAGAGGGAGAGAGGGGAATGATAAAGGGACGGAAGGATGAAAGGATGAGCTCGGATTAAAACAGTAGATTTGAGCTTTATTCGGTGTTTATTTGAGCGCGTGAGTCTCTGAGCTCTGACCGCACGGTCACGTGATTAAGGACAATAACGGAGCCCCGGGGGATTAAACCCGTCACCAGCCCGGGGCGGAGGAATGGTTCAGCACGGACACCGGCGGGAGGTCAGACACACAAAAGTCCCGCTTTAATACCGGAGCTCAGCGCGCGCGCTCGCACCGGGCCCGGTGTTTACACTGTTCACGGGGGAAGAACCGCGCGAGCTGGGAGCGGAAATGAGACTCACTTCAAGCCTGACTGGGGGACGGCGGTGTGTGTGTGTGTGGTCGGTCACACCTCCCCCACGTGCTCTACATTTTTTAATAAAAGAAAATATTTTGCTTTTCTTCTTCTGACTGTCTTTCTTTGCTTGACTTTTTCCTTTATATCTATTTTTTCTTTACTTATGCTTGCTTTCTCCTATCTATCTATCTATCTATCTATCTATCTATCTATCTGTTGCTTTTTCTTTGCTCTTTCATTGCATTTATCTTTTTTCTTAACTTTTTATTCTTTATTTATGTCCATTTTTGCTTTATTCTCTCTCTCTCTCTCTCTACAGTACGGGGAGAGAGAGAGACTGACAGAGAGACGGGGCAGAGTGAGAGAGAGAGAGAGAGAGAGAGAGAGACAGACAGAGAGAGAGAGACGGGGCGGAGAGAGAGACTGACAGACAGAGAGAGACGGAGCAGAGAGAGAGAGACTGACAGACAGAGAGAGAGAGAGAGAGAGAGAGACTGACAGAGAGAGAGACTGACAGACAGACAGAGAGATGGAGCAGAGAGAGA
>JAOANJ010000020.1:2713520-2725456 GCA_026413345.1 Ariopsis seemanni
GGCGATGAATTTTTGGTCCCTCCCACTATAAATCAAAATCTGATTGGTTAATTCATCAGTCCCTTCCTACATAAACGTTCACTGCCATGGCCTTCTGTCCTGACAATGAAGTCCTAACCAATGAATGAGTCGGCTCTAAACTCTTCTCAGCCTAGAGACAACAAACAAACAAATCTCACTGGATAACTCAATTTTAATGTTTTAAGAACATAATGTTTTCATTTCTGAAGCAGATTTGATTGAGGCCAAATTAGGATTAGAAGAGAACAATTATCATGAAATAATGAAAGAAATTGAATATATCAGCATTTCAAATGTTATGTTTGGGCCTTCTCTGAAGGTCAAGGAGGCGTTGACGGTTCCTCTCTGTTCTTTGGATTACATCGTATCGTGTTGATGTGCTAATGAGAGATTTTTGTCACTTGTCCTGCAGTTCTCAGTTGCTGATTGGGGCCTCGGTGCAAACGTATCTCCTCGAGAAGACCAGGGTGGCCTTTCAGGCTCCTAACGAGAGAAATTTCCACGTATTTTACCAGGTGAATGCAACACAGTGAGTGGTGGTGTCTAATCAGGAACTATCCCACTTGTTTTATTGGCAAAATCAGTGCTGCTCGTGTATAACTGAGACATGGTGATGCTAACTCAAGATATTTAAGTGACTGCTATTTAAAAAAAAAAAACTGATGAGAACAATCGGAGGGTTTGAAAAGTTTCAGATATTATTCGTATATAAAAATGATTTTCATTCAGTTCAACAAACAACTTTCTTTGGGAGCCCTGCATTAAGCACGAAGTTTAAACTAAAAACAATCACGTGTATAATGTAATTAAACATGAGCAGGGTGTGCTGTTTTATAGAAAAACACTCTGTACAATACCAGCACCTAATGCAGTTTATTTATTTATTTATTTATTTTTAAATATCTTTTTATACCACAGCAGTTTGGCAACAGTTGCAATTTATCGTAATTAAAGAACATCATGCTTTTCACGTGTAAAGTTGTGAAATGTCAGGTTAGTTCCTGTTATCGCTTACATTATACAAACTGTAAACCATTTTGTTTCTTGCTTTCTCTGGAGTTCATAAGACAAAAAAATGCAGCTCATCAGGTTACTGAGAAACTGCACAGGCCTGCTTTCTGAAGATTGAAAAAATGTACACGATACCGAGAAGTTACAGCTTTACCCCCGAGTGTTACACAGAACTGACGCTGGAGACTCGTGACAAAAATGCGGAATAAACATCGCACAGAAAAATGAACCATGTCAGTGATTTTACACTTGTCTTTTAAAGCTGTTTTACGGTATGTGGAAAGTCCTGGTGTGTGTTTTTACGACAGACGCAATAAAGTATTCTGAAGAGAGCAGTGAGAGAAAGCTTACGGTCAGATCTGCTGTTATAGAAAGTTAATCGAAGTCTTCTGACCAGTCAGATGCAAAAATTAATAATGAGGTATTGGGATATTTATTAATGTGATTGTGAAGCAAACGCGCTATTTATTATTGCACAAGGTCGTCCATCCCCCCCGTCTTTATTTATTTTTGTTTTTTGTCTGACTGTCTTCTCGTGTAGTTTAAGATATTGACATCGGATCAGCTTGGACTGATGTATCTTGTGCCCCAATAGCAGGATTGTACACAGCTTTTGCACTTTGTTTTTCTATTGTGGGTTTTTTTGTTTTTTGCTCCGTTGAAATGGATGGTGTTTTCTGAATCCAAGTCTTCCTTCTCAGTCACACTTCATCAGAGAGCCACCAAACTTAATGACACCTCAGCACAACTAACCTAAAACATGCTTGAAATCAGCTATGTAATACCCACACTTGGGTGGTTCTTGCTTTTCGTCCATCCCTTTTTCTCCCATTGGCAGCAATTCATTTTTGGCCCCATACAAATCCACGGGTCCTCAGAAGCCAATCTCTGCCACTCAATCATGATTCATCCAAGGACTCAAACTTGATTTTATAGCTCAGACCAACTCCTGGATCACACCCATCCATCCATCCATCAATCATGAACCGGACTCATCTTTTTTGTGCTGCAGTAGAACGATTGCACCCCCCCCCCTTCTTCTCCAGGAATGCATTTCCGGTTGTCAATAGCGATGTCTCTTTGTGCTGTGTATAAATTCACCAGAGGGTTTGACTTCGAAGAGTAGAAGATGTTCTCCGAGCCTGAAGGAAATGGTGAAAAGGAAATGTAATGGATGTTTTTATATCGAGGTTGTGCAAAGATGTAGGTTATTTATGAGCTGGGAGGTCTGTATCGTGAAATACCGTGACCGAGGTCTTGAAAGTACTGACCAAGGTCACGGTATTTCATCATGCGGACCGACCTTAAGCTGGTAAATAATATATTTTTTTCTTTGCCAAATTCTAACAGAAAACGAGAGAGTGCCCAAAAGGGAAAGCCAAGCCGCCATTTTGAATCCTCATTCACGGCTGTAGTGCAGATTGCTTCCTCCTCGGTATACAAGTGCACTTCCATGGCAGGAAAAAAAAACTACATTTTGCCGCCTATGTAGTCCTCTATTTATACAAAATTGAGTCATTCAGCCATGTTTTTGCTTAGCGTTAGCAAGTTAGAGGTTTTTAGCTTTCTCCTGAAAGGTTTTCTTTTATTTCTTCTTCCTCAGGGTAGTAAAACTCGCTTTAATTGTGAACACGGTCATTATCACTATCCATGATGTAAAATTAATGCTATTTTCCTGAGAAATGCTGGCAAAAAATTTAAGATTTTTGATGATCTTATAAATAAATCTTAAAAAAAAAAAAAAAGATAAATGTTGACAAAAAATGCTATTATGTTTGTTGTGAACAAGCGAGTCGCCAGAGGTCCGTAACAGTGGTCTGTATCGTAGGATACGGACCCACTTGCCAGCCAATCAGAGCGCAGGATTTGATGGAAACCGCACCGCAAAAAAAAAAAGTAAATATTTTCCTGATATTTTGCATCGGCCAGCTTGGAATAAAAATCCACTAACCATCTGTTTTTCCAGTTCTCTCTGGCGCGTGGTGCGCTATCGGTGCTGAGTGGGATGGTCGTGAACTGGCAGTTTCTTGTCTTGGGGGTTTGAAAAGAGAACCATTTACCCCGGAATACCCTTGATCATTATCTGCCCCTTCAGCCGACATATAAGAATCCCAGTCACTATCAGCATTCTCTCCAAAACCTGATTTCCATATCGAGACTGGTCTAACCACTGCTGCACACATGAACAAAATCGATACCTGGATTGTCACACACATGACGTCACGCACCCCTTCAGGATCAGAAGATTCCGTGAAAATCATCTGATCTTATTGATTTTCCATTAATTTATGGCCTTTTGGATCTGCTATGGTTGAAAACACATGGTCAGTCAACATAATGATTTTTGCTTTGTACAAGGAAAGAAGTGTGGTTTAGGGACATTATTCACTTTAACACTTAAATAATTGCAGAAACATGCAGTTTATATATAAATGATTTATTGTGTAGAATACTGAAACTGATTTCCAACAACTTGCATTTTTATCGTTTCCTCACTGTGTACACTGAGCTGTGGGATTCTATGTAGGTAAATCTTTCCTTCTTAGCATTTAGAGATTAAAGACTAGGCATGTGCCTGGAGGAAGAGCTTGTGGTTTAATGCACCAGATACAAAACCGCTGAACTTGCTTGCCACCGAGCCCTACTCTTAAGCAGACTCACGCGGTTGTGAATGAGCAACACAATGCCAATGTAAACTGACTAACGAGACTCCAGAACCAGTGGAATTAAGCATGTAGCTCATGTGACCTTAAAGGAGCAGTGAATAAATACCTGCCTGGGGTATCTGAAAGGTTATACAACCGCTGCTCACCACTAAAGGGGGCTTAACTATGTCAAGTGTGTATTTTGTGGTTTCGTCAGAGTGGGACTGACTTCTGCGATAAACGGTGCGGCTCACCGACAAACCCAACTCCAGGACTTTCCACATCGCGGCCGAGCGCGTCTCACTTTCCTGTCGTAACTCTGGGAGGAGTTTCTCTGGAGGTTATCAGGCAATGACGGGATATGCACACACATTAAAATACTCCTTGTGATTCATAAAAACACTTCCAAGACCACCCATCTCATTCAATATTCATTACGTTACGTTAAAGGCAGTTAGCAGACACTCTTACAACAACGGGGTATGTGACCATGGTCCTGGAGCAGAAAGGGTTAAGGGGCTTGCTCAAGGGCCCGACAGTGGCAGCTTGTCAGTGCTGGGGATTGAACCCATGACCTTCAGGCCTGAGTTTCCCAAAAGCATCACAGCACAAAGATCATCGTTAAATGGTGGAGCGAGCATCACAATGAACACTCACTCTCCTAGTTAAGATGCTCTTAGCATTAAGAGGCTTTTGGGAAACCCACCCCAGAGTCTTAACTGTTGAGCCACATAAAGATATTTGGGTGGAGCTACAAAAGGGCATCAGTCATCGATTTGTCAAATCTAATAACCACAGATGTGTTGACTTCGTACCACATTGTGTACAAAGATATGAGTTTCAGCCACAAAGAGCTGCATGACTGCTTATGCGTGTTTAAGGTTTGCGCTCAAACACATTAGTGACCTATTGACTCCTCCCTTGTGCTGTTTCTCCCGTGTAGTGATCGTAAGTAGGAAACACCGCTTTAATGGTGGTGTGTAGCGGTTACACAGCCAATGGTGCCGATACTTTTTAATCATCTTCAAAAATGAGTGCGCAAACGCAGTCATGCAGTTTTTTTTGTGGCTGAATCTCAAATACCTTTGTATGCTATATGTGAGGTCAACACGTCTGATTTACATTTGACCAATCAATGGTCTGTACTGTGTTGTAGCTCCGCCCACACGTCCCTGCTCAGCTTGCACAGTACTTTGACAAGAAGTGTCTTATCTTCTAATCACATTAATTGCCTTTAGTCGTACTAATCATGGCAATGGGTGGTCGATTTAAACTTTGGCAGCCAGTATGTTGGCATTAACCAGATTCAACACGAGTGCTTAATTTAACGCAGTGAGTTACTGAAACGAAGCACGATCTTGGGTAACTTTGCCCAGTGAGGTTCAGGTGGTTCCCAGAGCTCAAACATTTACACCTCTCACTAGCCACAAAGCTAGGAAGTAGCGAGTGAGCTGTAAATAGAAACATTGGTCAGAGCGTGCTAACCTCCAGCAAGCAGCTCTCACAAACAAGCGCACTCGTTTCTCTCCATCGTCTGTAAACGTGTAAAACCCACACCAAAGCTGACCTAATTTCTGATTTATAAGATGCAGAAGCTTGCACACAGTCAGACGTGTTCACTGCACAGTGTGTTAATTACAGCCATGATGGACTGAGCCCATGCACACAGACTGTCCAACACGTGGTCAGTGCAGCACCATGAGAAACTGCTTCAAGTTTCAAAACGCTTATTGCAACACGCCGCCCGCTATTTAGAGCTTTAAGATGAATGCACCCTTTTTGGTAAATCCGAGCATCATCTTTTTAAAACCAAAAGAGGATGAGTAAAATAAAACCACGTTGGCCCGTATTAACCCTAAGTGTTTGTGATTGACTTGTTTTGGTTCCAGAGTAACCCAGGAAGCCCCTACAATCTGGCCTACAAGTACAACTTTGAATACGCTGTCGTGTTCAACATCGTGCTGTGGCTCATGATCGTGTTGGCTCTCGCCGTCATCGTCATCTCGTACAACTTGTGGAACATGGACCCGGGCTACGACAGCATCATCTACAGGATGACCAATCAGAAGATCCGCATGGACTAATCATGCATTACATTCCGTCGCAGTGTTGTGTGTCGACAGGTTTCTCACTTCCATTCCTCCCATGCGTGTGTGTATATATCGCTCTGACATTTCAGTTTGTGAATAAGTAGGATGAAGAATATTTATTGACCCCTGCTGTTTTGCTGAAAAATCTAAATGAGAACGGGACGCATGTATTTCGCTTTTGTTAATAGCACGCTGGGTGTGGTTTCGTTGAGTAAGTGCACTGCTGTGGAATTGTGTGAAGTCGTCACAATGGTGTTGTGTCGTGTTCCTGCTCGAGTGACTTGTTGAATCATCTGTATTTTTGTTTTTATTCCTGATACACTGGACTACATAATATGATGGCGATTGTAGAGAGGTGGGACGATAAACTAAAATTGCATGTGGTAAAATTTCACCCAGGTGTGATGTTAAAACATGGAGATCACCGATATGATTTTATTTGGAAATAAAAATATACATGCAAAATCAGACAATTGGTTACAACTGATAATGTTTATTTTATGACATGTAGGAGTGAGTCACGGTGACAAAAGAACAAAATGATTGAGGAGATATTTTATGAAATGTGTTTGATCTTGATTAGTTTCTCAGCCCTCCTCCGTCCCCGGGTATGCTCATCTGAAACTTTTTCCCCCTTTTGTTCTCCTCCATCAATCATATGACTGAAGTTCAGCTGAAATAAAACTTGCTGACGAATTACAGATAAAAGTGGAGAATAGCGTCAAGTGATGTGTCCTTATGAAGTAAAGGGTTCTGTCAGGGTCACATGCTACTTATTGTGAAAAAGGAACTTTGGTTTTAGAGGACAAGCTCGTACCAAACACACTACAGACCTTTTCCACCAGTCATCATGTCTAAGAATCTGATCTTCTGAAGTGAGAATTCTCAGGAACTGTTATCACTTTTCACTAATATATTCTGGAGAGTTTGTGGTTGAATCACGTGACTTAACATGAATTCTCATGAGTATGACTCGGTGTGTTCAAACGAGCCTGAATCACGAGTTTAAAAAAAATGTTCAGTAAAAGATTCATTTCTTAATGATAAACTATTCAAAAAGGAGACTCGATACACTTTAGCCACAATTCACACGTAGCAAAGCTCTTTCTGCCACTTCCTCTAAGGCCAGACTGCCTTCAACTCGATCTTACCCAGTGGCAGAGGTGCAAAAACCACAGACGAGGGAGAGAAAAAAAAATGGAGACCGAGCTGAGCACAGTGCACGAATCTTTAACAATACCCGTATCACAGACTCGCACTGTTTAGAGTAATTGTTTCCCAGTTATAAAGGTTACAGTAGGTGCGGTTTCAGTATAATTTCCCATTAAATGCATTTAATTTAGATTTGCTTTCTCTCACCTTGAAACAAAAAAAATATTTTAAAATAGTCAGTGTTTAAAAATCTTAGTTGAAAATGCTAATATATTATCTGCATCACTGCTGCAGTTCAAACTTTGGGAGGCAAATCAAAATGGTAGCTTCAGCAAACAAATTCTTACTTTTGAATGAATGAATGAATATTTATTAACATGTCTTGCGACCACTTTAAGTCGCCCAGCCCACATGGGCTTATAAGACACCGAAACAAGAAAAACATTACATAAAATCAAATGGAACATAAGTAATTGATAAATCAAGATCCAGCCAGAAACGATAACACAGAAAGAGGGTATTACATAGGGTGGCGTTTAACACAAATAATAATACGACTTGTACGTACACAAAATCAACTCGATATAAAGTAAACCAGTAAACGTAACAGAAAAAGAGAAGAACCAAACTAAAACTGCAAATAAAACAGGTCTATAATAAAATTCATTCTATTAAATCACTTATACTGTTTTTTTTTTCTTCCTTTTATGAATAAACATAATGTTTGCGTTTTTTCCAAGCCTGCTGTAAATATGACACAATTTCAAACACCCCCTCTGTAAATAACCAGTTAAGTTTAATTTCGTCTCTTACTGTACATTTTATCAAAAAGTGCTTGACGTAAATAGTCATAGAATGGGCAGTAGAATATAAAATGAGCCTCATTTTCTATTTCATGTAAGTCACAAAAACAGATTCTGTCCCCTTCCGGAATGGCATGGTGTCGGCCCGTTTTAATACACAAAGGTAATATCCCAGATCTAACCTGGGCACACAAAGACCTCTGGGACCTTGTAAGAGGTAAGGTAACATATTTTTCTGGGGAAAATGTATCTTTCATCACTCATTTTAAATGAGTGTATACAGGTATTTACTTTAGATCAATTTGTTAAATCTATAACACTAACTATACATTGCAGTTAGCTGGCATGGAGACGTCTGTGGTTTCTTCCCAACTTTGTAGCTCAAATGCACAGAAGTCTGAAATGATGTAACTTCCCACACTATTGAGGCCAGTCGAACCGCAGGATAACAGGACCTCAGGGTTTAAACTGAAACACTGTTAGTGCATTCTGGGAAATCTCATGGCCAGCGGGACCACAACGCTCACCCCCTCCTTCCTTTTTTTGTGTTTCTCAAAATGGCTGACGTTCTACTCAGAACCCTTAAGTGTCTGAATCACGACTCACTTCAGTCCAATGACTCACTTATTCAGATCTTCCAGATCGTCTCCTTAAGTGACTCCAGGTTTAATTCACAACTCGAACAGCATCAGAAAAGCGCTTTAGGCCTCTTCTATAAATTTAGGCCTTCAAAAAGTCTAAAAAGGTTTGTTCATGCTTGTGAATCAATTCGTCTGATTTTATAAAATGACTCTCGTGAATTGTCCATTACATATCAGTAGCTGTAGGAGCGGGGCTTCTTTCTGCCTGTGATGACCTTCATGAAGTCCATGTGTTGCGTCGGGTCACGGGTTCACGGGCTGCAGGAGTGCGTATGTGCTGTTGAGTTCGGTCATCCTGATGCGTCCTTTAGTCGGTACGTGCTGCACCTGAGCATACTGAAAGGATAACGTGATGTGACTGAATTAATAAATACAACTTTGTCACACATTTAAGATGCAAACAAAAAAAAAAAACTTAAATGCAGTGCATTAATTGTGTGAAAGTGAAGTATGAGCCAGTTCCCTGATGAAACGAGAACAGAGCTGTCCCAGTGTGTGTGCTGTATGAACACTACAGCACAGGAATTATTAAGTTCTATCGGACAATTCTGTGACTAAGATATTAAACCATAATAGTTTTATCCTCAGTAAGGTCAAAGAACAGCTGCTTCACTTTGTATGTTTATACTCCTCTCTCTCTCTCACACACACACACACACACACACACACAAAAAGAAGTATATTAAGTTACATCCTTTGATATTGCAGCATGTGTACAAATCATTAAATGGACGCAATTCTACTTGAATTAGTAATAGGATTATTTCCAAACAGACACCAAATCTTTATTTTCAGTTCATATTAATTTATTTATTAACTCTTTATATGAGCAAGTTTTAATCCTCTAAACAATTTTTAATGAGTGTATTATCCAGTGTTAGTAGCTGCACACAAAGTCAATGTCTGCTTTTTTTTTCTTCATAAGCTGCCTTACACTGATGATCTCCAATATCACTGGTGCACTCATCGCTTTGTTAATGTATTCTAAAGTGTAAACACAAAACTGTAATAAAGCAAATCAGGGCGCTCTATACCATAGATTTTAAAACGTTTTACCAACTTGCATCACTTTCTCACACACGTTAATGCATTTTGAACTGTGCAGCACGATACATCTTTTGCATGTGGGACTTTCTGTCTTCGCAACAGTCGACACCGTGCCCACATCTACAGTGACTCAAACACCTCATTTATCTCTTCATGTCAGTGATGAAAAATGAAGAACACTCATAGAAACAGAGTCCACAACAGACTTTAGCACATGTCCTGATTGCAGAAGCGTTTCAGATTCACAAAATCATTTTAAGTATTGTTAAAATAAAAAAGCAGCAAAAGAGTAAGCAGTTATCCTACCACAAGACTGGTGGTGTCTTGACGCAGTTGTAAACCAGGATCTGGAGCTTGTGCTGGAGCTTTTGGAGATCTTCTGCAGTGACGAACTGTAAAAACTAAAATGGAAAAATAGGAAGTTAACCCAGCGAGAGCCAGGACTGCATTAGCCTGTCCTTATTATACACATGAACAAGCCCTGTGTGTCAATAACTATTAATAATACATTATATGAATTAGAACACTGATTAAGCAGTGATGCATATCTAGTGGTAAAATGGTAATGTGATATACATTTATGTTTTCTCCTGTATAAAGACTAAATACATCACTTAGCCACAGGTAGTTTAGAATTCTAGGCCTATCGAACAGGACAAAATAACACGTTTTAACTACAGAAATATATCACAAGCATGCAATTAAAAAGAGATCGCTTTGGCACTTGTAGACCGTCTATCTGAATATGGTGCCCGTGAACCTTTTAGGAATCTCATTTAAGGTCAATAAACATGAAGACCAGATTTGTATTTTCAGTTGTGCAGGAGTAAACTATACTCACACTACATTCTTTATTTTACACGTCATGAGAATATACAGTAAATAAAACCCACCTGTAACTGTAACAGCCAGAGCCAGGTTCATTATTACTGATATGGTGAGAATGGGAACAAGGTTTTTCCAGGTTTCCTCAGATGTACTGACTGTCTGATTCTCTGGAAACAGTTTGAAAAACAACAAATAGTTTGGACGTTAAACCACATTAAACATGTTTTGTCGAGTAAGTTTTATATCAGACGTGGTTGAAGGTCTGGGGGTTCTCAAACTTTTTACACAGACTTAAATTCCACAGACGCCTGCAATATAGATTTAATTCATTTTACACTTATTAAATGTGCGCAATAATATTTAATCTGTTTCTTAGCACTGTTGAGATTTGTATTATTTAACTTTGCACAGACAAAACCTTTAGAATGAAGATAACAGCTATTCCTTAAGCATGTAATGATGTATCGTGCGATGATAAATCACTATACAAATTTATGATGATTCAAATAGATGAAAAAAAAATCAATCATGATTATCAGTTTGCATAACCTCAGTTTTTCCTGACTGTAATTGTGCTGTTCAGACTGCAGAGGATCTACAGTAGCGGATTGTGCAATTGACTGTACAAATAGATTTAAGAAGAAATCGGAGCTCTATTTTTACAGACTGCTGAAAGATTAAAAAACAGAAGCAGCAAATGGAGGAAATACAAACGTTCATAAATTTATTAAGAAAAAGCCTATTTGTTAATGTTTTTTTTTTTTTACAAAAGAAATATTTTAATTAACAGGCTATTATATTTTACTTCAGCCTTTACAAATGTGGGCAAATAATTATTGACTTAAGAAAATGAAAAGTTTTTTTTTCTAAACAAAAGTACTATTTAAGCTGAAAAAGAATAGGAAAAACATTGCTTTTTTTTGGTAATAAAATTTTTTTCATTTAAATTTTTTTTTAGATATCATTGGAAAATCGAATCCTGAACCAAATATTGGGAATCAAATTGAATCATGAATTGAGTGAATCATTACATGCATATAAATTAAATATGAAGATCTATTAAACAGCTAATAAAACAATTATTTGCCTCACTGTCAACTTATTTATAGCATGTATTATTATTTTTTAATCATATTGCATATATTCAAGGGAGGAATATGGTGAGAGAACGATGGTTATAACATATGTGATAAGGGAAACTTGTTTTGCAGGCATCCCTTACCATTAAGTGTAACTCCATGTAAATGGATAAAAAAATGGATAAAAAGTAAGATGTGGGTTTTCTTCTGTAATAGATTGAAATAATATAATCTGTGACAGATTGCTGTGGTGAGGTGGAAACATTAACACTGTCACACTGAACCACTGTTGACATTATATTCCTAGAATATAATGTAAATAAAGTGTTTTATTACTTAATGTACATTATTAAATACTATTTTTTAAGGCATCAAATGAGAAATCCTGAGTGGATTTCTAATTAAATACTCTGTGCCCGACTCATCAGCTGGAAATTCTAGGAAAAAAGTTCAAACTTTTCTTTCTTTCTTTCTTTCTTTCTTTCTTTCTTTCTTTCTTTCTTTCTTTCTTTCTTTCTTTCTTTCTTTAATGGGTGTTATCCCTTAAAGGTAGACTGCCTTTCAGATTTTTCAAGTGTAGGTCATAAAAAGAATTTTCCCCGACACCCAGTTATTTTTG
>JAOANJ010000020.1:2734988-2745432 GCA_026413345.1 Ariopsis seemanni
GTTTTATTGAAAAATTATAAATAATTAAAGCATCATGATTATCATAACTATCCCTGCATTTTGATCAACTTTGTTCATTACTTTCCTTCCACTGAACTAATACATACATGGTAATAAAAAGGTTATGGTCAGGACAAGTGAAAAATCTTGCTGCTTATCCGACTGGACGAGTGGATTAAAAAGTTAAAAGATGCTGACTGCAAAGTCAGCTGAAATTTATTTATTTAAATTATGCATGACATTTTCCTCTGGCTTGGAAGAACAATATCATGTGGACGAGATGTGATCATTTTGATGTCCTGAGGGTCGCTTTTCTCCGTTTTGGGATTGTTTTCCTCCCTCTTGAGATAAACAGCATGACGCTATGGAAACAGACGAACACGAGGAGCTTTAACTAATTAGCAGAATGGAACTGCGTCACACCAAATGGCGATGTGCGGAAAACATCGTGACTCTGCATCGAGCTCAGAGTTTTGAGTCACAGGGATGTAATTTCTGATTGACCTTCGTGAATAGATCCGTCAAACAAAAGACAAATATTTATATATTTTCTCTGTTCCTGCTTTTGTGTTCTCATTTCTTTCTCTGTAAGATCAAAACATTAGGTGTGTAACTCCACACTCACTACCGTGGAGTCGAGCCCATGGGTTCTAAGGCTAAGATAGCTAATCGCTAGCTAGAATGATTTAGTTATCTGTCCAGAAAAATGACGTCATCTAACCTCGCTCTATCTTGCAGTTGCACTCACGAGGCAGGCTTTCCTTTTCTTTTCCGCTGGAGGGAGAGCCGAGTCCGCCATGTTTGCCCACGCCAATTTGTTTTGGTTAAAAGCAGCTCAAACACGCCCCACGGTGGTCACATGATATTGTTGCTTACTTGATTCATCAATCTCCGGAACTGTAAAATACGGGACACTTTTTATTTCATCAAAAGATTTACACAGAGGATACATGGTGTGTGTGTGTGTGTGCACAGCAAAACATCTCGAAACTCCAACAGCAATAGAAATAGAATATTTTGCCCAGAATTCAACTTTGCAGTTAGAACCTTCAATGTTGAGCCCTGACATGATGCCTTTTATTTAATTTTGGTGTCTTTCAGTGGAGGCGATACCATACATTTCTTCAACTTCTCTCTCAATTTAAACCTGAAAAACTCTATAATTAAGTAGAAATTGAGTAAAAAAATGTGTTGCTCCAGTTTTGTTTTTATGGATTTCAGAACTCCAAAACTGTATGATCAGTACATGGAAACTTTTCCCATCTCTCATTCCAGAAAACGGGGAAAAAACGGAATTGGCAAAATCACAAAAGGGAATTAGTAATTTTAGAAACAGAAAATCATCCCTGCCATCCTCTTCATTCTCTTATGAAATGTTTATAACAGCCTACCAAATATGAACCGGATATCAGTTTCTGTCTAGAATGTTCATAATGTGAAACTCGGAGAATAGAAAAGGTTTGTATGAAGGTATGCTTCATAACGTCCTGTTTTTCTTGCGACAGTGCTTACATACAAGTGGAGCTTTATGTTGTCTTCAAAAGACCAAGCTGTACAGGAGACTGCACACCAGCAGGAACATACTGCTCACTCTTCTCGTGCCATCACCAGGTTTGGGAGCAGGAGTTGGAGTGATAGAAGCTTCTGGATGCAAAAACAATCACAGAGAGAAATCAATTACTTTGTGTGACAGATACAAAACAAACCCACAAACTCTTGCAAATAAAAAAGCAACATAGAAGTAAGTCAAGGTGACTGGTCTCATCGAATGAGTTTTAATAACCGATCTGGATACTGACCCTGCAGTGTGGGAGACTGGTTTGTGAAACTTGGAGGGAAAAAATCAAAACTGAGTTAAGGTGAGAAAAATACTTTTCTAAACAATGAAGAGTCAGGTTGAACCAGCAACTAATATGGGAGGATTTACACCTGTGTCTAATGACTGGCTGTCCATTAATGTGCGTCTCTGTGTCTTTTGGATGGCCAGTAATGAGAGAGAGTGTTGCATTCCCCAATGTGTGTATACACGTGCTAGTAATCACTGAAAAATGCAAGTAAAAATAAAGCGCACCTTGACCTATCACACCTGTCACCAGTTCCAATCTGTCCAAATCTAAGACGTTCTTCTCTCGAATAATCAACCTTAAAATGTCTGTTAATCTAAACACCACTACCTTTTAGAACCAAAACACTATAATTGTCTGTTTACTATTGAAAAGATGACTTGTACAAACCTTCAACACTCAGTTGTACGTTCATCTTCTGCCCGGATTTAGAGAGGGTGCAGGTGTACATTCCTGAGTCTGAGAGTTTCACATCCCTCAGTTCGATGGAGAAGTTTCCCTTTGCAAACTCGGCTGAAAAAGCTCCAACTCTGCCTCTGTATTCTTGACTTGGGTCTTGAAAATTCTCTTTACCATTGATAATATTCAACACTACTTTGTTTACTTTCCCTTCAACAAATCGCCAAAATACATCCCCAATCTCTGCAGTGGGTTTGGTGGAACAGGGTAAGATGACTGTACCACCTACGACAGCTTTACGAGTCTCTACAACCTGTGCCATCGCTGAAACAACAACATGCACAGACAAGAAATCAAATGTCGTATTAATCTACTAACAAACACCACCCTCCCCTTTCTGGTTGGTTGTGTATCAGCAATGAAGAGGTGTGTTCATTTCTCACCATTGTCCATCAGCAGCTGGATCAGGAAGAAGAAAACACATCTGTGGAAAAAGAAAAGTGGAATTGCAGGATTAATTTATTCTATGTTAACAGTACAAGCCAATGTTACAGTTTTCAGTACAACAAATTGCAAAAAACTGCTGCAGCATCTGTGCAAGGGTTCAAAATATTCCATTTGGGAAACTACGATAAAAATCATCTGTTGAGGGAACCCTTGGTAAACCTTTAGCACAAACAATACAAATAGTGTTTAAAGTCCACATGAGATGTCTTGGGAGCCCTGATTTGATTCTGCATCTTGATGTATTTCCTGTTCAAGCAAGAAGTCAGTGATGGCATGTTGAAGTGCGTATAACGTTTGAGATACACCACACACCCCGCCCAATCTAAACAACCTGAGAGTAGCTGAATGAGCTCGCTAAATATAGAGAAGAGTCATGAATTTACAATAAGTGGTTTGTTTCTTTGTTTGTTTTTTCAGTTGTGGAGATTTCTCCAATGTCTTCACCCACACCTGTCCACTTAAACCAGGATGACATCACATGTTTTCAGAGTTATGCTGTACACGTTTGTGCCGAGGCCGAGCCTGAAGTGCTGATGGTCACACAGAGCCAGAGGGTCGTCTCCGAGAGACATCTAACACATCTGAGTGGTAGGTTTATGGCTAAAATTAATTAAATATTTATCTACATTTCAATTCTATTTCATTTGTTACACAGCATTCGATCAAACTGGAACTCAAAACTGTGTTCCAGGTGTTTGTACTGCATCCAAAATTTCTGGTTAATGACTAAAATGTAAAAATAATTAACACACAAACTACAACATAATTCATTTGCACTTGGATTAAATGGTATTCATTAATCCTCGTCATCCAAAGTAGTGCATGAGGCCTCCACCATTCCACCAAAGCCCTCCAACAAGCTCAATTTTTCTCCCTCATTTCCTTTTCAACTGTCCTCCTTCAAGTTTCCTTGGGCCTGCCTCTGTTACTCCAGCCATCATGAGTCCATCTGAGGGCTACTCTTTGTATTGACGTAGGTGGCATGCGCAGCACATTTTCAGTTTAGTGATGGGTTTGGGAAATGTTCGTCTGTCTAACTCGATACTGGAGATAGTGTTGGGCCAAAAGATGGATTAAATGGTATTGCTTAGGAAACGGCTTGACGATTTAATTGGACAAACACAAAAACAGTGCTGGATGATGCATCCATTGTTGGGAATTTATTTTGAGGAACATGTTATTTGTATTTGTTCATTTAAGTTAATATTCATAAAGACCGTTAATGTGTTAAATACTTAGTTAAAAGAGGATTGCATTTCATTTGATTGTTCGATTTGGAGTTGTATTAAAAAGGGACTTCAGTACCCATGATGCTCTCAGAGCAACAAGGTGAACCTGACGTGATGACGTTAGTCAGTTTGTTGTTAGCGGCCATTCCGTGTACTCCTCGTTTGCACAAGCTACGTGTATGCCTTTCCTTTTTTTATTCACTAAAGACGTCTGACTTTAAGTCCAGAGTCTCGTCTCGACAATTTTGAAGTTGTAAGAGGAAACTGCAACATCCATTTCCCCCGAGAAGTGACAAACTAAAAAATTAAGACAAGAATAACTCCTTTTTTTGTAATAGACACACCATTACATTGTACCTGGTCAAAAACTAACATTAATTCCAGGGACACTTTAAACTTCGTGTAATTCATAGTAAATTTTTTTTTTTTTTTGCACAGTCTATACTAGTATAAGATGCCAAAAATGCAAGCATTCCAGCTGGCTTTAACACTGTGCCACTCCTAATAGCTGTAGCTCAGGTAGTATTAACTCAACTGGAGTCTGAGTCCAGGTTAACTCCCTCAGTAAAGGACCACGCCTTTGTGATACTCCAGGGATGAAAAAGTGTAAAGGACCTGTTGGGACACGTTCTGCAAAAGCACATAAGGATCTCGTTTTAGAAACTATGTGGGAGGGAACGGTGGTTGAATATAAACCCGAACCTGTGGAACGCACACCTGTGAGACCTGTCTAATCATCAACCATGTCCATTCCTGAGCTGTTTTCCAAGACAGCCATCTTAAAGCACCACAGAAAGGTCATGAAGGCCAACTGCACCTGCTTCTCATCCAGCCCAACCTTCTTTACTCACAGAACTTTAACATTTTAAAAAATATTTACTGATAAGTCATCTTTTGGTGAAATATGGACTCAAACTTTCAAGGAAGAAGAAGCTGGTCACTCTGAACTTAATTGTTCTGAAGTAAGGACGACCGGAAATACAGAACGACAAACATTAGTTAATGAATTAAGATATTAATTATTCTTATAAACCCGATATGACATGTTTAAGACAGTGGCCGCGCTGATTGACTGACAGCAATTTAAAACTGTAGTTGTCTCCCTCCAGTGAAAGGGCAGCTCTTTAGCGAGCATAGAAAGCGTTAGCTGTTAGCTAGTTTGGGGTTTTTCTGAACAAGGCCTCACTGTAGTTTGTTCAGTCAGTGACTCACAACTGGCCATTTTTACTCGATACGTACCTTCGACTCATGATGGAGAACACAATTTTTTTAAAACAAACAAACAAACAAGCTCTTTGTGAAACAGGAACGATACCAACTAATCAAATATAATGTTCGCTTCCTCTTTCGTTCTTCCGTCCTCGTATGCTAGCATCTAGCTCGCGAGCTCATTACTGCCACCTACAGTATCTCCTGCCTCAGGCACTTCCGCATACTCAGAGAGGGTGTGTGTGTGTAAACATAATTATTTTTGTGGTTTATTATTATTATTATTATTATTATTACTCCAGTTCGTCTCGAACCTGAGCCGTGGAGACAGGGCGATAGTCGCACAGATCTCCTCCAGGCGAACCGAGCCTTGTTTGCCTGATGGGGCGGTACTGCTCATGGTTCTGGATTGTCACTCATGAGGCGAAGAAAAAAGATAAGATTCTTCCCTCTACAGCTACTTTGGCTCAAATCAAATATTTAAAAAAAAAAATCAACAGAGCTCCGCCCACTTACATTTTTAATGTTAATATTCATCAAATTATTGCTAAATAAATAACTTGGACAGTGTATCGTCTCTAAAAAGTAAAGCAACCCCAGGTCTAGCGCCCCTGCTGGCTGCCTGCAGTATCGTGTGTACCATCCCCAGGTGTTTCAATGACAAAACAGAATTTTTTCCATCTCACTTTACTCATCTAAACTGTCTTTCCATCTACAGTGTCTCATCCAAACAGCTAGTTTTCCCAGTGCTGATATCTGCATGTTTTTATTTCCCCGAGAAATTACTTATTTACATTGTGTTATTCTAACATATAAGAAGGTGTAGCTACGTTTGGGAATTAAGTGATTGACAGTCTTGGTGACACTCTGGACCATGGCACTGGGAGAACTGGGTGTTCCTGACTTCCACTCTCATCTCTAATGCACACTAATGACTCTTACTCCACAGAGCAGTAGAAAGTCCCTACCGCGCAAACTCTGGCTCCAAATTTGGCAACATGGAGGAAGAATTTTGGCTTAATTTCTATTGAAGGCAAGGAGCCATGCAAACCATCTCTTGTGGTCATTGAGTCAGATGATATTCAGACAGAACAAACATCATTCCACAAAGCTGTCAAATTCTCAATTCTGATTGGTCAGAAGGTATTGATTAAGTTTGTTAAGGCTTAATTCTCAAAACAGATTGGTCAAAATGTGTGTCTTAATGACTCAGAGAGTAGTTCTGGCTGTAACATAAACAGGTTAATGTTAACACACTCACTCTAATACAGTCTTCTTCTTAGTGTTCTGCCATTGGTCTTTTTAAATCTCCATATGGTCTTTCTCCTCTCAAGTTGCCCATTAGTGTAGCTCTTTTTCTTACTCTTCCCCTTTTCACTTCTAGTTTCGTTTTGATTATTGTCTGATATAAACTATTCCCTCTCAATCCATGTCCTAACCACTTCCTTCTCTGATCTTTTAGTGTTTTCAGCAATTCTTGTTCAACTCCAAGTTCTTATAGTATGCTCTCATTTGTTCTTTTAATCTCCCATGTGATCCTTAGCATTCTCCTCCACAACCACATTTCCAATGCATCTTGCATATCTTCTTCTTTCTACCTTAGTGTTCATGTATCTGATCCATATAAAGCAACAGTCCAGATCTAGCATTTCAAAAGTCTGATTCTTAATTCTTTTGGTAAGCTTTTAGATGTTAACACTCTCTTGTTCCTTTCATATGCAGATTTAGCCATTGCAATTCTAGATTTCACTTCTTTCTGAATGGTTCCATCTGCTGATATCAAACTTCTGAGATATCTTAAGTGCTCCACTTCTTGTGGCCTTTCATTTTCCAAAGTTATATTCAAAGGTTTTCCTCTTTTCCTACTTATGCACTATACCTTTGTTTTTCAAACACTGATCTGCATTCCCATATCCTTTGCTTTCTCATTAAGTTTGTTGATCATTCTGCTCAATCCTTCCTCTGTGTTGTTTACTATTGCCTTATTGTCTGCAATATGGGGATAGAGGTCATCCTTGCGTAACTCCTTTTCCAATGGTGCTTGGCTGTGATAATTCATCCAGTACCTATATGCACAGTGTTTGATTGCAGTACAGATTCTTAATCAGTCTTCTATCTCTCCAAGCCAATCCTATGATTTATAGAATTTGAAGCATGATTGTCCAGTTCACTCTATCGAATACTTTTTTTGAGGTTCTAACAGCCCCTGCAGTGTGACGGAACACAGAAACACTGTGACAGGCAGGTAAATTCCAAACACTTCCAAGTATTTTCACTTTTCAGCTTAACTACACGTGTGCACAAACACACACACACAAAGACCACGCGCAGGGAAGCTCTCCTCCTCTCTGCATCCTCCCACCATATAAACTCTTAGCTGTCACTACAAGAGGCGCACACACACCATAAATACAACACAGGTGAGATCATTTGCCACTCAACTTCCCTGGCTTTGCCCTCCATTCACAAATTGGCGCGTGACCATGTCCCCACTGTCACATACCCCCACTGCCTGACTCAGTCTGGGGAGCCATCCAACCTATAGCTGACACCCTCCCCGGCAGGAGAGATAATCAGGCACCATCATCTGCACCCCTGGCCTGTGGACCACCTTGAAGTTGAAGGGCTGCAAAGCTAGATACCAAAGGGTGATCCACACATTGGCATCCTTCATGTGGTGGAGCCAATGGAGTGGGGCGTGATCCAAACAGAGGGTCAAAGAAGACCCCAGCAGGTAGTACCGGAGGGTGAGGACCACCCACTTGATGGCCAGACACTCCTTCTCAATGGTGCTGTACTTACTCTCTTGCACCGAGAGTTTGCGACTAATGTACAACACTGGGCATGCTTCCCCCTTCACCATCTGGGACAAAACAGCCCCCAGCCCTCTTTCTGATGCATCAGTCTGTAAAATAAAAAGGAGAGAGAAGTCAGGGGAGTGTAATAGTGGCCCCACACACAGTGTAGCCTTTACCTGGGTGAAAACCTGGTGGCATGTCTCCATCCACTGGACTGGATCTGGTGCCCCCTTTATAATGAGATCAGTCAGCAGGCTGGTGACATCTGAATAGTTAGGCACAAATGTGCAATAATAGCCAGCCAGACCCAGGAACTGCCTCACTCCCTTTTTGGTCTTGGACAAGTCACAATGGCTGCAGTCTTGTCGATTTAGGGACGCACCTGCCCATGACCCAAGTGGAAGCCCAGGTACCATACTTCCACCCATCCAACTGCACATTTATTTGGGTTAGTCATGAGCCCCCCACACCACAAGAACTCTAGAACAGCCCTAAGATCTTTCATGTGCTGCAGCCAATCATTACTCTATATGATGATGTTGTATAGGTAGGCCACAGCATACGTAGCGTTCGGGTGCAGGACTTTGTCTATGGGGCACTGGAATGTCGCCAGGGCCCTAAATAACCTGAACGGAAGGGTGACAAACTGGTGTAAACTGAACGGGGTGGAAAAAGCCTTTTTTTTCACAGGATAGGGGAGTCAAGGGGATCTGCCAATATCCCTTCGTTAAATCCTGTGTCGAATAAAAATGAGCCGCGTCTAACCGAACGAGCAAGTCGTTAATGCAAGGCATTGGGTATGTGTCAAATTTAGACACCGCATTGATTTTTCTGTTGTTCAAACAGAACTGGACCAACACGTCAGCCGTGGGGACTAAGACCACCAGGCCGCGCCAGTCGCTGTGTGACTTCTCAATTACCCCCAGCTTAAGCATTGCCTGGAGTTCATCCCGAACCCCTTTTTTCTTGTGCTTGGGGAGCTGATATGGGCAGCTGCACCCATGGGGCTTGTGCCCATATGGTAATTCAGATGGGGAAAGCCCGGTGGAGGCTTGAGGGACCTCGCGCACTGTAAACAACAGAGGGTCTAGCTGCCTATCCCAGTTTTTAGAGTCCTCATGAATGGACTGACACAGGCATCTCATTTGACCAGCCCGTCCATTTGTGAATGATAAACACTTGCATAAATCAATTTAATCCCCAATAATTCATACAATTCATGCAGTGTGAGTGACATAAATGTAGTGCCTTGATCAGTCAGGATTTCTTTCGGAATCCCGACTCAGGAGATAATGTGGAAGAGTGCCTCTGCAACACTGTGTGCTGAGATATTGTGAAGAGGCACTGCTTCTGGGTATCGTATTGCGTAATCCACAGTGACTAACACAAAGCGATACCTGAATGCAGATCAATCTATTGGCCCGATGAGATCCATGCAAATTTTTTCAAAGGGGATCTCAATTAATGGTAATGAGCACATTGGCGCTTTTGGTGTGGTCACTGGATTTACCAGCTGGCATTCGCGACAAGCCGCACACCACCTCTGGTCATCGGTGTGACTCCATGGCCAACAGAAACGAGCCATGAGATGATTTAGTTTTTTATTCTGCCCCAAATGCCCAGCTATAGGATTGTTATGAGCTACTGTGTTATCTCTTTCTTAGTTTGAGTGTTCTGGATCACTTGATATAGCCTATCCTTAATAATACAAAAATACGGAAAGGAAAGTGCAATGTTAGGTTGGAGGATTTGGACATCAATTACTTTCACTTGATCAAAAGCTTGTCTCAGAGACTCATCACACATCTGCTCCAAAGGGATTCCCCAGAGAGAGTGGAGAGCTCTCTCTACTCTCTTTGTCATCATAACATGGAGCTGATGTGGACGGCCCTGTGACCGCCTCCCCAGCTAATGTTGCAGCGGGATTCCCCCATGATGTGCTACTGCAGGACCCACCCACTACTAACTGTCTCATTAATGTTTTAAACCCTGGCCAATCTGTTCCCAGGATAAGTGGGTGGGTGAGGCTCGAACTAACTGCCACCTCCACACTATGCTTTTCTCCCCAGAAGTGAATAGTGACAAACATTAGTGGATATTTGTGAATGTCATCATGCACACATCTGACCTTCACCAATCGTGCATTTCCCAGTCCCCCACACTGAATCAGGCTTTGATGCATGGAGGTCTGATTACAACCAGAATCCACCAAAGCCTGATGTGTACCCACTTGAATAAGCCAGGCCCGGGGTTGGGGCTCGTATGTGAGCGCTTGGTGGCCGGGCCTTTGCCCACAGGGCCCGGCCGGGCTCAGCCCGAAGCGGTGACGTGGGCCTGACCTCCTGTGGGTTCACCACCCACAGAGGTAGCCGTAGGGGGCTGGTGCAGTGTGGATTGGGCGGCAGTCGAAGGCAGGGGCCTCGACGACCTGATCCCCGAACACAGCGGCTAGCTGTTG
>JAOANJ010000020.1:2959356-2972128 GCA_026413345.1 Ariopsis seemanni
ACCTGCATGTCTTTGGACTGTGGGGGAAACTGGAGCACCCAGAGGAAACCCACACAGACACAGGGAGAACATGCAAATTCCACAAAGAAAGGCCCCCGTCAGCCACTGGGCTCAAACCCAGAACCTTCTTGCTGTGAGGTGACAGTGCTAACCACTGCACCACCATGCCACCCCCAGGCAACTCAATTACACTTTAAGTCACCCCTTTATCCTTGTCAGGTTCATGGTGGTTCCAGAAGCCTGTCCCAGGAACACTGGGTGTCAGGCAGGAATACATTCTGGCATGGCAACATGCACACACATTCACACACTCATTCACACTGAGGGGCAAATTGTCTTAGCAAATCCACCTACTGGCATGTGGGAGAAAACTGGAGAACCCTGAGGAAACCCACATGGCTGCAGGCAGAACATGCAGAGATGCTCCACACTGACAGTAATCCAAGCTAATGATCAAACTCGGAGCTGTGAGTTGGCAATGCTGCCTGTTGCACCATCATTCAATCCGAGTCACCTTTTCCCATCAACCTGTGATGGATACCATAGCAACTAAGTGCTCTTTTGTGTGTGTGGTTTTTTTCCTGGATAGTCTTTTTTTATTTTTTCAGTTTTTGCTTTCTCTTTGAGCAGATGGTTTGTGTGAAGCATGGGGACTTTTGAGGAGGTTTTATGACTCCATTGCATATCTGGCATGAGCTTTGGCCTGTATGACTCATGAGTCAGCCTGATGTTGGCTTTGAGTCGGTGTTTCCTCATTGGAACTTGCATGGGTGGTTCCCCATCTTCATCTCTTCCTGTCCCATGTGATGCCAAGTTACCGAAAAGCGTTCCCCTGCTTCTCCACCCTCTCAATATGATTTCATCCAAATGTTTCACAACTTTTGCCGAAGTCAGCAAAAAAGAATTCTGTGTGTTTCCATCTACCAACTAGCAAAGTAAAGTCAATGGGGGCCAAGCAAAGGCCTCGACCCAACGTGTATTTATTCCGCATAACCCCCAATTGTAAGAACATTTTGTGATAGCTAAAACTTTTTCTCCCTGACGTTGTTTCTGTGACAGCTTTTAAATATGTTGATGATGTCTTCCTGTCTGCATGACTAGTGCTCAGTGAAACAGGGTGGCTATGTACGTTTCCATTTTTCCATCACCTTCTTTTTTCTCACTCTTTCTGCCCCAGCCAGCTGCCTGTTCTCTTGCTCTTACTGAAACAAAAGACAAAAAAAGCTCAACAGCCAGCAAGATGGGAAATTAAAGCCATACCCCTTTCTCTCTTCATTCAATATGTGTGTGTGCAAAAGTAAGTGCATGTGGGTGTGTCCGAGCATGTCTCCGTGTGTGTGCTGTGACATCATCATTCCCCTCCCTCCTCCGGGTCACTATAGATTACGACGGACATGCTCGAGGTCTATCAGTCTCTGATCTGAGCACCTCTTGAGTCTTACACTTCAAACAGTAGAAGAAGCGTTTGGGTTTTTTTTTTTCAGTGAAGTGTGTTCTACCTGTGCTCAGAGCACCATGTCTGTGCCAGGGCTCCTCCGCTGCATCCTCCTGCTCTCCATCGCCGGGATTCTACTCCTCTCAGATTCTTCTGCGAGGAGAATCAGAGGCAAGTGCACTCGGGTCAATTTTCTAAACATTTTGTCTAATTTTCATTTTCAGCACAAATGCACATGAGTAACACTGGGTAACTCATTGGGTAATGCATTGCAAATTGCATTCATGTATGTGTAATTTTTCCTGAAACCTTTCTGTGCATTAAAAGCATGCATTAGAATAAGAAGCATCACAACACTGGTCTTGCAGGTGCACTCAAGAGTGTGTGAGAGATTTTGCACAACTCCCTGCACCATGTTGCAGAGTGTGGAAGAAGCATGTGATTTGTCAGATGTGCAATGGCAGTAATGTGCAGGGTTTTTTTTTGCAATGGGATAGAAGTGTAAATAAAAGTGAGTTTTTGCAGACCCAGCACGTCCAGTGTCCAGCTGTTTATGTGTTGGATTGAGTGCAAGACAACAAAGTGTAGAAAAATGTCCTGAGGCTTTAAAACAGTGGCGAGTGTAAGAGCAGTGTTGTCTGTTTCTTTAACAAATGCAATGATTTCAAGGTGATGGTTAGAATAATAAAGCAGAGAATTTACAGACTGAGCCAAGCCTGCTGCGTCTAATGCACATGAAAACGTGTGTGCGCAAGTTTTGCCAAATGTCCACAAATCTGTTTCCTCATGTGTTTGTGTGTGCTTATCCTTACTTCATGAGGTTGTGTAAAACCTGTGTGTGTGTGTGCATGCACATGTGCATTTATGTGCATGTGTATAGTCCTACTTACATAAGCATGTCCAAAAATGTGTGTGCGTGTATTCTTCATGAGGCTGTCTAAAAATACATTGTGTGTGTGTGTGTCCTTACTTCATGAGCATGTCTAACAATGTGTGTGTGTTGTGTAAATGTGTGTACATATACTGTATGTGTTTGATCTCTGCATTATCTCTGCCTACAGTCAGTGGTGCCCCTGTGCCTTGTCTGCTGATTGGGAGGTTGGAGTATGTCCCAGAAGCGGTCTTCGAATTGTGTGTGTGTGTGTGTGTCCTCATATATTTCAAAAACAGAAAGTCAGTGGAAACCTCTGAAGATTGTTCTTCATGGGTGTGTGAAAAGCAAAGCGTCAGTGCACGTAAAGTGAGAGTGTTTATAACTGAGAGGAGACGAAAGAAGCGAAAAGCAACAGTACGTTTACGTGTGTCACATGGACGAGTGCTGTTCAAAAGAGAAGCAAAAGACAGATTAGAGACCTGGAAAACTTGACAGCATTGGAGTGTTTGTGTGTGTGTGTGTGTGTGTGTTTGAGAAGTCAAAGTCCTCAGAATCCCTGTGTTTTTCATTCCATTGTATA
Organism: Ariopsis seemanni; assembly: GCA_026413345.1. Lineage (NCBI taxonomy): Eukaryota > Metazoa > Chordata > Actinopteri > Siluriformes > Ariidae > Ariopsis > Ariopsis seemanni. The sequence goes on from JAOANJ010000020.1 coordinate 2,962,246, forward strand.
AGGAATTAAAAGACAGATGAGAAATGAAGAAAAATATGCTTGTGCTGCACACATGCTGTGTTGTGGCCAAATACAGTATGTTAGAAAGAGACCTCATAAAACACACACACACCCTTTCCTCATTAAACTGCACTGCCTTTTTTAAAACCATCACTCGCAATACAGGTCATTACTGTGGACACCTGGTATATTCCTGGAATATTTATGGAATGTTCATGAAAATTTATCACCCAAAGCCAAACATTCATCACCAAGTCTGGTTTTCTCTCAGGGATCTCGGATTTGTCGTGGTGTTCCTCTTAAATCTGGAACCGCATCTGGAGTCAAGACGTATATGCAGGGCTGAGGGTTTGAACAAGCATTTTCACTGCTGTAGGATGAAGCTACACTGAATGAACGAATGAACTGAAAGCCAGCAGGGAAGATGGAGCGGCAGATTATTGTCCTGAAAAGCCCATAAGCGGTCCATAAAAAATCGAATTTGTTAAGGGGTGTTAGAGAAAAATAACACTGCTTGGGAGGAAAAAAAAAAGAAAAAAGAAAAATGAGCAATGTTTTAAAAGAAAGAAAATAAAACAAACATTATTAGAAAAAAAAGTAATTTTTAAAATTAGCAGGATTTAAACAAAAAATGTTTCAGAAAAAAAGAAAAAGTAATATAGTTAGAAAAAAAAAGAAATGTTAAACACTAACATGTTTAAAACCAATAAATAAGTGGAAAGAAACACCATGGTTAAGAAAAAAAAAAACAAAAAGAATAGTATTGTAAGAAAAAAAAGTAGACAAGAAGAATGAACATGGTTCAAAAAAAAAAAGAGGAAAGAAAGATTTCATTTGCTGAAATGTTCCAAAACCGTGTGCAGTCCGTGTGAGTTATGCGAGCAGTCGTTAAACACAGCACAGGCCAGAATCAGTGTAATGACTGAATGTTTCTCTTGGCCTCCATTCTGAAGCCATTAATGGTGTTAATTGTTGGAAAGTGAACAAGTCTTCATCGGCACGTTTGCGTCTTTCCCCAAAAGGAGGCAGCCAGTTTCAGCTTGTATATTACACATGCACCGGCAAAATGTTCTCAATCTGTCAGTTTCATTTCATTTCCCGAGAGTGCTCAACATTCATTTGTGCCCCTAACTATGTGCTAAGCAAGATGGAAGGAACAAATACTCAGTGTCTTTTTCTTCTTATACTACAGCAGTTTGCCAAATGATTGCAAGTTGCATCCAAAAAGACATGTTCATTCCTGTTCTCACTTCTGTCGTTGCTGCTATAAACAGTTGATCCCTCACTGGCTTGTCACATTAAAGAGAAACCACAAAGCGTAAACTCCTCTGTCTTGAAGATGTCAGAAAACATAGGTAAAGTCACAGCATTAATGGTAACAGCATTGACATTGGAGACTCCTTCCATAAAATGTTAAAAACAGAAAACGATTCATCAACAATCACATACGTTTAAAAATATATATGCTTATTTATTTAGTGGTGCAGCCACCATACAAGAACCGTATCAGAACGACTGCATTGATACCTGTGATTTGCAGCTGCACTACTGTCAGAGCTGCTGTAATAGAAAATGAATCAGCACCTTCCGGCCAATCAGAATTCAGAAGTGGTTACAGACAGTGTAGAAACTCATAAACACTCAATGAAATAGTAGTGATATAGTCAAGACCACCTAAACCAAGACCAAATCATGACTATGACCAAGGTGTATCGAGACCAAGACAAGACCAAAACCAAAACTTTGAGGCGTTGAGATCAAGTCAAGATCAAGGCAGGGCGAGACCGAGTCAAGACTAGGACCAGACCAGTGTGTGTGAAGGGGGTGGGAGAGGGGTGACAACGATTAACAGGAGGAAAATTTCAAATTAGCAATGAGTCACGTTATTGGTCGCATTTGAAGCAGGAAATTTTACATTCAGTCACAGTAACAATGTTTACAAATAAATCAGACAATGCACAGGAAGTTTAGTGAAATCCCCACAGTTGTGGCCTTGACCAGTCTTGAAAAAAAATCCCGAGTCTTCTATGGCTGAAACCGAGACAAGACCGAGTAAAAATGCAGTCGATTCCGAGACCTTCAAAAAGCAGTCTTGAGACCGGTCTTGATACATCACGATGAAATAGTCTCAATAAAAGTCTAGATAGTCTAATTTAGCACATGTTTAATAGATGTAAGTTATTAAGGAAACATGATATTTACTTGATCTGATGGATATTCTTTGAAGAAATTCAAAATTCCATCCAATTCCACAAAGTATTTTTTTATTTTGGAATGTAATTACAGAGGCCAATACAAATCAGATACCCCATGATACCATGTGACGTATATTATAGAGCTAAAATTCTTACAATACAAGTAACCTGGTTGAGCATCTTTATGGTGTGTAAACAGTGATCATGTACACCTGAGCACGTACAGCAGTATCAGCGAACGTGGTCATTAAAACATAAGCAAGGTGCCATTAATTGTGCACACACAAAGGTATGCACAAGCATGGAGAAATTATATTGGTGTGACCAACATAACTAAAAACCAGGCAAACTAAATTGTTCCATGTCACCCCTGATTACATAATACTAAGTCGGTTACTTATATCAGTATTAGACTTGACAAGTACCAAAAACAAGTCCTCAGACTTAGTGTTGATGCATCCCTGAACAAAACCATAGTTATAATTGCATCTGAAGAAGCTTTTTTAAATGAATTTCCTCAAATCTCCTCTCATTATTGGTCCAGTGTGAGAATCTGATCTTGATTAACACTAACAAACACAAAGTGTATGATTGATGGGAACGATGATCCAGAGTTCCCAAGCTTGTAATGATCTACTCTGTAAAACTTTCTGAATATCCGCGACTGGGCCACTCCCACATCAGCTTAAGGAAGATATTTTTGGGCCCATTTATCCCAGTGTAATCAGTCAGGCTTCTGATTGATGGGGTAAAGTGGTGGAAAAGGAAAATCTCCATTCAACCACCATGGCTTATTGGATTTCAAATGGGGAAGTGAGAGCGAGTCCAAGCATTCACCTTGCTGAAAAATTATCCTTAGAGACGCTAAGCTTGTAGCTGTCAAAGGACTCAGAGGAACTTGTGAATCAGTAGAAGGATCAGCTTCTTCCGGTGTTTTATTTGTAGCTGTGTCAGATTTGGGTGGCTCATAATTCCAATGTAAGATTTATAAGGAAAGTTGTTAGAACCCTCAAAGATTCCTTGGATTGTTCTTGTGGAGGAACCTGTGGAAGAACCTATGTAGAACAGACAGGGTTTCAGAAAGAGGGTCCAGATATAACTTCTTTAGAAACCAATGAACTCTTACTTGTCCAATATGCCGAGTAGAATGCTGTGTAAACACTTGATTCATGAAACTTCCTTTCGACATATTTCCTAATCTAATAAATCAAGAAAATGCAACAAATCAACAGTCCTGTGGGAAGGGAATCCATATTTGCTTAAATTTTTCTTTGATAATTAATAATTTCTTTAATTTCCACTGTGATGTATTAACGCAACCCATAAATCTCGGTTTTTATGACAAGTATTAGACATTTCTTTTCAAATCCATGTGCATGAGTCTAAACTGTTCACTGATAGCATTGTATGAATGTGTTCTTTTTCTACCACAGTCCGAAGACAGAATATGAAGGTTCGGATTAACGCCACTGGTGACACGATTGTCCTGAAGTTCCTCCGACCCAACCCTGATATCAAGCTTGAGGGCTACATTCTGGGCTATGGCTCTAGCATGTTCTCCAAGCAGTTCATCCAGCTTCCACAGAATGGACAACCCTATGAGACGGAGATTGGTATGTCTTAGATCTAACGATGACATCCATCAAAATAACCAAGTCATGAATTGGTGTTCAAGTGTTTATTCTTCACAAGATGAGGGTCAAAAAATACCACAAACCACAGAATGGGGACAGTGAGGTTTTTTTTTTTATTTTTTTTTATCATGCTGCATAAACACAAAACCACAACACATTAGTCTAGCAGGACTTTAAAACAACTGCCTTCTGGACTCCCAAAGTTGGAAAATACTCTGATCAAAACCACAAACCTTTACTTTAGGAATGGACATAGTTATTCTTGGAAAACAGTAAGATAAATGAGGCTGCAATAGTTCAAGGCAACCCACATTTGTTTTGTAGCTGCTCTTTGAGAAGGTCAGGTGGCTGAATGGTATGCTAAACATTGGTTACCATTTCCCTCTGGGTGTTTTCTGTAGCTCAATAGATATTCCATGACTGAAGCCGTTCATGACATCTGTTCATTTTGTTTAATTATCTGCAGTTCCTCAATGCAAGGTTAGATATGGGTCAAAGGATCTGTCCCATGAGTTCACTCTTGGCCAAGGATGTGTGATTAACGATTTGTGGTGATTTCCTTTACAGAAAGCAGACCAAAAATTAGGAAACATGTTCTTGGTAGTTCTGAGGAGAAATGATTTTGCAAATTTTGAAGGCCTTTCCAAGGGGTTGACATGTTAAATCACTCCTTGTGCAGTTCCACAAATCTCTTTAGGACCCTTTTATCAACAGCATACTTAACTTTTTTTCATTGCTTATTTGGTTCGATGTTCGATGTTTCCTCAGCAACGTCCATTCTGCCCAGGTTCCATCATTTGACAAATCCTAAACGTTAATACATACCGAGCTTACAAGACTTTACTGCTTCTGATATACGAGTGTGGACAAGCACAAGGACCTGCAGGCAGTTCAGGCTACCAGGCGCTTTTCCAGAGCATTACCTCAGCTTGGTTATCTTTCATTGTTGTTTGGTCACTGCCTTGCCATTTTTTCCCCCACTCAATCAGCAGACACTCAGTTCAGCAAGGGCGTGACAGAACTTGTGATGGACAAAGGCCTTTTAAAAGTGATTTTAAAGTTCCCAAGCAGAAAAGACCATGGGTAACTGAGAAGGAATGGCAAATCACCTGGAAGAGTTCCTTAAGAATTCTTTGGATGTTACAGGTTTTAATTTTATAAAGGGGTTCTCTAGAAAAGCTTCTCAGTAAAGAGGTTCCACATTGAACTTTCAAGGAGGGGGCTCATGGGTACTTGAAAGGAACTGGCTAAAAAAAACTGTTTGCATGGTTAATAGTTTTAGGTTTCTAAAGGGGTTTTACTTGGAATATTTTCTAAAAAGAAAAACCCATGGCTGTAGGGTTCCAAACTGAAATTTCAAAGACTGAAATGCTCATAGGCACTTAAGCGGGACTGGCTAAAGCATGGGATAGAACTCTTTTCTTTTCAGGAAAAGAGTTCCTCTAGAATCCTTTGGGTGGTTAATGGTTTTAGGTTTCTAATGGGGGTTCTACTTGGAAACATTTTCAAAAGGAAAACCCTCTCTTCCTTCTAGCACTCTAAAGAATTATATTTTTATGTAATATTATAATATTTGATATATTTATGTTAGGCTTCTAAAGGGGTTCCACTTGAAATGATTTCCAAAAGGAACACCTACTGTTCATTTAACCTTCCAGGACTGAACAAAACAAAGATGTTGGATAGAAGCTTGTGCAGAATGGTCAGTACCCTGTAAGCTTTTGACCCTCACACTGTGCTCAATTACTGATCTAAAAACACACAGTGGGATAGTTATCTAATACAAACAGCAGAATAAAATGCCTAAATAGATCCATAAGGCTGAAGTCAGGATCAGATACATATGTAGCACAAATGACTGAAAGAGCTTTGGCTTTGACATAGAATTTTCTATTGAACACAACTGCAAAGTGGTACACTTTAAATCATGCAAACTGGTATTACAGTCAGAACGTAATGTAGTTTTGATCCAAAAACTACTGCATTGGGAATTGTTCTGAATTTTGAGCTTTCACGGGGATTGGCCATTTTGCTAGACTTAGAGGTATTTAAACTTAACTGACGACCAGTATAAGCCAGAAATGTAACAGTTTCCCTCACTTTGCAGTTTTTTGGCCATAAATCAACCTGAGACATAAATCACCCTGGTTCTTGCCAAACAGCAGCTCTTGTACGTGAGCTGCCAAAAATTCTGTTGTTCCACAGTTTAATGTATATCTGTAGTCCCTGAACACACTTTACCACAGGCGAGGTTTCTTTCCCTGAGAGCCACACTTATGGAAATGCATGGAAACACTTAGCAGCTCAAATGACTTGAGGTGCTGTTTCACTTCAAGTACATATCAAATGTCAAATCTCTTAAGCCTTCCAACCAAATTAAAGCAGCACAGTTCCTGAAGAGATAAGCCACTTACTCATGTGGAGAGGCTCTCTGGTGAATGAACGCTTTGTTGTTCCTGAGGGATAAGACATTGTTGCCGCATGCACTAGTGACATTTCCGTTTTAAGAGTTTACAATAATAACTTCAGTTGGTGTACACCAAATGAAACTTTATAAAGAAGGACATAATGCATACAGGCAGTTAACACAGGCTGGACAAATTAACAATACCATCACACCAAACTGGGTGGGAAGGAGGCATCATGCTCACCACTCATGCTAACCATTCCATTCCTCAACAACCAATACAGACATTATTTAGTTCTCCAAGGTAACAATGGATAGCTTGGCAAAATGGATGTTACACGATTACCTAAATTGTTGATATTCCATGTCTCTCACTCTTAGATGCTGAACCAAAGTACCTAGTGGCTGTCCAGCCAATCAAACCCAATGATGTGAAGAAACAATGCACAGGTAAAGTACCACAGTAGTGACCTGGATGTCCATTTTCAGAGTGACAAAAATCTAAATGTTGAATTCTGATCTTTACCTATAGGTAAAGTCAACCTGGACAAGCCTCTTAACCTGGTGATTGGGACTGTCTCCCCAACCTCAGTGCTGCTTTCCTGGGGGCCATATACAAAGGCAACTTATGAGGGCAACATCATGAAGGGCTGCCTGGAAGATGGGTGTGTTGCATGTGCATATGATCCTACACATACGCTGCTAATATGGGCTCACAATTGCAAATTTGGAGGAATTTGCATAAGCAGAAGTTGTCATCAGTTAAGGACAGAGTTGTCAGTCACTGAACTGCCCTCAAGTGTCCCTCCTAGTTAACTTCCTGGGAATGAGAATGTGGTGTATCTTTAAAACTCATTTAAATAAAACTGTCCCTTATATTGGTTTTAAACATGCACCATAATGACATTCTCAGGTGAAAGTTACATAATCAAGACATAAGCCTTTAGGGTACAGACCTGGTGGCAAGCAAAGGCGTCGTCTAATAACTACACACATTCTCAAACTAGTTGTCCTCTCGGAGGAACCCTTAAAGTTTCTATGTCAGTACCTACAGAGTGTTTCCTTATCAAATTATCCAATTATCCAATTATCCAATTAATTAACTGAATTAATTTTAATTTACATAAAAAAATCCATTAACAACATTGTGTTTTCCTGCCTGACAGGTTCTATGTACTAAGAAGAAAATAATGACCAATAATAATGACCAATAAGTTAGAAAAAAGTGTTCCTCAATGGTTCATTTGATAATGAAGGTTTCTTAATGAAGGGTTCTACCGTACTTGGAACCCTTTCAGATGGGGAAAACACATTGTTGAAGGGTTTCTACATGGAATCCATCAGGGATCCACCAGATGGACAACTGACAAAGCCTTGATTCAATTAAATGCGCTCTTGCTTGTTCAAATTCCTACACATTGTGTGCTTTTGTGACCACAACTAGCGGTAATAGTGATAGTGTTGAAATGCTTTATTCTTCCCACTGCCGGTACTGAAGCGTTTGAATAATTTTCAGCATTGAAATTGCAAAGGAGACCCAATCGGGGCAATTTGCTGAGAAAGAAAAGGCATATACATTTGTTATACATTCTTTGTGCCTGACAAAACTTTGTGATTTATGATGCATGACTTCTCAATTGAGAGGAGCTCGATTTAGTGGAAAATGATCATACGGCATATGGATTCCTGCCACTGCAGGTGTGTCTTCAGCACATCTCGCCTTCTCTGTTTCTCACATACACTGCTATAGTATTTTTCTTTGGCACAATGGAAAGGGAGAACTGTTGGACCTAATATCGGAAAACATGATCTGCATCGATGTGGCAAAGGAATGAATTTTTTTGCACAAGCCCTGCTCTTATTAAAACCTAATGTCATGCATGTCCCGGCTGCCATTTTATGTATTACCAAACACGGGCATGGTGAAAATAGTGCCCTGGGAAGCAGACGAAACCCAATCTGTCAGACTCAGCACTTCTACCCAGGCTGTAACTGCATCCAAGTAAAAAGGTTAGCTAGACCTGAATTTAAATATGAATGAAAAACAATCAGATGTAGTGTTATTTTATACCTTTTCATGTCTTTATTCCTGTGACCATCTATGTTTGCATTACACATCCTGGAGAATACAGAATGGAGATCTTATCCTAAACCAGTACTTGATAAATTTAGCTCCTCAAGTTTAAGTAATTGGTGTATAATCCCAGCAGTGAGACATAGACATAGCCTCAAATACGATGAAGCTGTGACCCTGTCTGTCCTGTCTGTTCCTCCTGTGTAAAAATCTATTGTAGGTACTACACAATCCGCTACAGAGAAAGGAACAGGAAGTGGATCTATCAGACGTGCCCCACCAGCGACACAGTCATAGACAACCTGAAACCCAACACTCAGTACGAATTTGGCGTCCGACCCAACAAAGATGACCGCAGCGGCATGTGGAGCAAACCAGTCATCCACAGCACCAACATGGCGGGTATGCATGCTAACTAATCTATCCTGCAACAAGCTGTCCACAAGCTTATCCCAATCCTGACCACAAATGTTATCTTAGCTAACCACGACTGTCGAAATGCCTTGTAATTTACCTCCAGCCTTCAGTATGTCTGATTTATATTGAGTTTAAGGAAAAAGTTTTTTTTTTTGTTACGGAGTGACATAATCCCATCTAAGCAACCCACAAGAACTGTTTTGACTCCACAAACCACAGGCAATCCTTTAAATGTCGGAAGAAAACCCGCAAAGAATACTGAATGACCTCGCGGCACGTGCTGCAAATCTGAACCTTCCGAGGCACTAATCTCCTTTTGCTCTTGTCTTCTAGATAAAATCATGCACAATCCCTACAAGCCGAGTCAGACCAAGCCTGAGGTAGGTTCTCATTCACCTTGAGAGAGAGGGTTGTATCTGTTCAAACAGAGCAAGAGATTGGGCCAAATACAGGAACACGCAAAGAGAACCTTAGGGCAAGGCTTGGCGAGATGACAAAAATATTATAGACGTGTCAGAAAACTTTGTTTCCTAGAGCTTTACCTTTTTACCTCTAAACTCCACCTCAAAGCACAGACATGAGAGACTCCTTACAGAAATCTTCACCTTGTCAACAGTTACATAGGTTTTTTTTTTAATGCAATGCATTAATATGAACATGTCAGAGACGCTGTTATAGAAAATGAATCAACAGCTTCTGACCAATCAGAATCCAGAATTCAACACCACTGTGGTCTATTAATACATTAAGACACTATTTTAAAGCGCAAAAGAATGCACATGAACCACAATTGGGCTTTCTTTTATTTTTATAGAAACCAGTGATGCCGGGACCACGCACAGTGTTTCCACAACGCCCGAGTAAGTCCCTCGACTTTTATTCTCTTAAACATAGAAGAATGAATGTTTATCTGTCCATCATTTTAGGGTGAAAAGCATTAATTTTTTTATTAATTTTTACATTAATTTTAAAATTAATTACATTAATACATTCATTTTAAAATCAATCAATCAATCAATCAATCAATCTATCTATCTATCTATCTATCTATCTATCTATGCATCCATCCATCCATCTGACTGTTTCTATCTATCTATCTATCTATCTATCTATCTATCTATCTATCTATCTATCTATCTATCTATCTATCTATCTA
>JAOANJ010000020.1:3162154-3179924 GCA_026413345.1 Ariopsis seemanni
GACCTAAGACAGTTGAGCAACTAGAATCCTACATTAGACAAGAATGGGTTAACATTCCTATCCCTAAACTTGAGCAAGTTGTCTCCTCAGTCCCCAGACTGTTGTAAAGAGAAAAAGGGATGTCTCACAGTGGTAAACATGGCCTTGTCCTAACTTTTTTGAAGTTTTGAAAAAAAAAAAAAAATCTTAAGAAAAATTTCTTCATGGAAGGTTTACTTTCCTGACAAGCCACGCCCCTTTCATACACCTGGAGCATCCGGGTAATTTGCATAATCTACTTGCTCAACAGGCCGACTGTAGTTTCAGACGCACTGTTTTGGTAAAAAAAGTGTGAGAGTTTTGTTTTTGTTTTGACACGTGTGTGTGTGTTCTAGATTAAAACTGATTAATCTTTTAAAAACCAACCTGAGAGTCCGGTTCTGGTTCTTCTGATGGATGCGGGGTTTGGGTGTTAGGGGGTTTAGTCGGAGGAGTTCTCTGGAGCTGTCGCCCAACAGGAATGGGATCTAAACGTTTATTCAGTAAAAGTGACTGCCGCTGAAGCCGAGCTCCGAGTGAACTCATGGCGCTTTAGGAGAAAATTCCTCCGACTTGTTTTTATCCGTTTTAATAGCCTGGCTCGACGCGCATGCGCAGTTTATGCACTCGTTGTCGGCGACGCCATTTTGTAGAGTCCTCTTCTTTTACGTTTTCTTCCGTATACAAGCACAACTCATTAACTCAAAACAAAAACATGACACAATGCCCAAATAAAGTCTACTTTTCACCACTCGTCCGTCGATAAGTCGAGTTAAACACTTTTATCGACGCAAACACAACAAGTTTAGTTAGCTAGCTTTGTTTAGCATTTGGCTCAACCTTCATTATCTCCTACTTAAATATATATATATATATACATATGTTTAGTCAGGAAAAAAAATATCACGAATCAATATCTGAAGACTAAAATTATATTAATAAATAAACTACTGTCCTAAATATTACACAAATTAACTCCAATTAAGCCCCACAGGTCGTTCAATTAACACCAGTGCCCAAATACCTCCATGCTCCCTACACATGTGCACTACACGCTGCACGAGACATAGGAACATCATATCCTCCACATGTAGTGCACTAGGTAGCCAGTAGAGGGAGCGATTTGGGATCCAGTCCTACGATTCAGTCCCTTGATTGATTTTTTTAATTGATTTTATTTTAATTGTGTTCTTCTGGCACTCAGACATAAATGTTCAGCAGTAAATTATTAACTGAATATTAAATTGTTAATCGAGTATATTTGGATATGTTTTTAACAGAAATATAATGACAGTGTATTATGAGCCTATCACATTCTATAATATTACATGAAGACAGTATATACTTTATATTATATACGTGATGAAATAATTTTTATTTATTTATACTGATTTTAGCTTATTAATTTATTGTAGTCAATATTTATTTGTTGGTTTGTTTTAGTGTAGTGTGGAGCACCTTCCACTAGGGGGCATGAGTGCAATTCAAACCTCTCTTCCTCCACCACTCTGAGCACCGAGCTCTACTCGATCAGTGCCTGTGAGCCAATGAGAACAGGAAGTGGGTGGTAGGGGGCGGGGCTTCATCTGATTAAACGCAACAATTTTTTTTTTTTTTTTAGCTGCAACTTTATTATTATTTTTTATTGTGCATCACATAACATATACATCCTATAAGCACCGAATTAAATCAGTGATGAAATACATTTGTTGGTCACAAGATTGATTCTAATACATTATCGTTTCTATGGTAACAACCCCTTCATGGGGACTTGTATGTGTTATTTAACAAAGAAAAAGTACAAAGTACAGAACAAACTTTTCTCTTGTGGAGTGTTTTGCGAGGATACGTTTATTTAACGTTGACAGAAGGAGCCTCCAGTTTCAGCGCTTCACTAATCTGGCGTCGAATGCAGAATGAGTTGGAGTCAGAGTGTATCTTTCGATGCTGAAGGGGATGCATCAGGAACCGTTGGCTCCTCAATATCATCCAATCAGTTCCTGATGCAGTATCATCAACATCAGAAAGCATCGCCGCACGCCAGGTATGAGAGTCCCTGGGGTAAGGAGGAAAAAAACAACCTTAAAGGTAGACGATTAGCAAAACACGTTTGTGCGTAATCAAAAATTGTGCAAATAAATAAATCACACACTTGTGGTTTCGGATGCATATGAAAACAAATAATAATAAAAAAAACCCCACAATGTCACAGAGCTCGACTCAAAGTCAGACTCGGGTATGTGGCGTGGCCTGAAGTTTGAAGGCGTACCGGTAGTTGTGTGTTAAAAGTAAAAGTTAGTGCGATTGATGTTAATTTAGCGCCAATTTAATTCATATATTCAGTTTTTAACACTTTTTAACTTTTTTTGCTATTTTATGTTAGAAATGGTGTTAGTGAAGCAAACAATGTCTTTGTGATTGAGTGTGTAATGATTTAGCGCAATGCTAAGCTGGTAGATAAAATGGGCACTTCATACCTGAGAGTCAAAAACGCCTCCAAAGAAACATTTGAGTTCATTTGTACTGCAGGAAAGACTTGTGTATATGCATGATTCACATACACCATCCACTTTGTTAGAAACACCTGTATACCTTAACACCTGGTTGATGAGAGAGGACAGAGAAGAATGGCCAGAACTGTTCGAGCTGTCAGTCATTCAGATAACTAGTCTTTACAACCGTGGTGCACAGAAAAACATCTCAACACACAACACATGGAACTTTTGGGTGGACAGGCGTCAAGAGAAGACCAGACCACTGGGCACAGGCTCACCCAAACTGCACAAATCGTTTTAGTTAGTTTATTATTTGTAGATGTCAGAAATGTTACGCTATGTTCACAGTAACTGGTAACAAGTGGCTTGTTTGTCTTTTTGAGGACGTGTAGCAGCCACTACTGTTGTTGCTTGTGGGTGTGGTCTGTCCAGCTTTGGTTTTCTTTCCAATAAGAAACAGTAATAGCTATATATAACTCCGACAGCTATCTAGAAAAATGCAAATTAAATAACGCATTAATCAGTGTGAAAATCGTTTGTGGAAAAAAAAAAAGTCAGACCACGCGAGCCTTAGGATTGGTCTGAGGAAGCTTTCTAGCCAATTATTTGGATGAGAAAATCCCAGTGCTGATGTTGCTTTTATGTTGCTGTTGTTAGTCCAACATGCATGCTGGTGAATATCATACAAACCACAATGCATGATGGTTGTGGGCGGAGCCTGAAGGGGGCGGAGATGCTGGACTTGGCATAATCCCAGCAGCCCCTGCGAGGCTGTCTCACACTCACAGTTGCCAGCTGAGATTATGCCAGTGCTCAGCCTCATATTCACATCGTCACAGTGTGACTTCATATTCACACAAATGTGTGTGTGTGTGTGTGTGAGGTTGACAGCGCAACCCCTGCAGGTGAACGTGAGCATCATGAGCACTTCACAGTTGCCTGCAGAGATTACGCTGGCGCTCCCGTGTGTGTGTTTTACCAGCACAGTCTTTACTTCACTAAATGACATAGTGACTAGGTGCTAATAATTCTGACGTGTGTGTGTGTGTGTGTGTGTGTGTGTGAGAGAGAGAGTTTAGATTCCTGCAGCTGCTGAGCTGTAAGGCTTCACCCCAAGTCATCTGCCGTGTTGCCCCTGAAACTCACTCTCACACACACACACACACACACACACACACACACACACACACTCCTATCCTCCACCCACCAGTTGCCATGGTAGGAGCAGAAGTACGTGGTTTGTATTGTCCAAGCATCCACTGTGATCATCCCTCCATACATGCTGAGAGAGAGAGAGAGAGAGAGAGAGACTTTAAGTTCAAAGAGCCACTTTCTCCAAAATTAATCAAAAGCATGAAGTGTTTCATTAAAGGTACAATCAGGAATTTTGTGGAGTTCAAAAACCTCAGGTTTTAACTAGCTCACTTCAGAGCTTTTAAGTGAACAATTTCTCTCTCTACGCCAAATGTCACCAGTTCGCCAAGGTTTCCTTCTTTAGTTTAGAGATATGGCATAAATGTATCTTACAAGTAATGAAAAACATTTTTAAATGTACACTTCGTCCTCAAACCACACCCAGTTCCTCAGCATTTACACAGATGTACGTACTGATGTGGAATGCTTAAAACAGACGCCATCTTGGACAGCGTATGACTCCACCCCTGAGGCTCCGCCTACCAACGTTTGAAAAAGATAGCAAAAACAAGAAGTAAATACTTACTCTCCCCATCATGGTGTGTATTTTAGAAAGGATTATTAAACATGACAGAGTTTAACAATGTTGTTTGAAGTAAGAACAGATTGATGAATGAGACAGACTTATTCAGAACTATTCTTCGTTAGCTACATTAGACTTGTAGCTTCAGCAAAAAACTAAAGAAACAAACGTCAGACACTAAAAACATGCCTTGGCTGAAGTGAGTGAAAGCTCTGAAAACTAACACTGACTAGTCACTAGTGAACCAAAGCTGAATAGTTACTGAAAGGAAAATAGCACGTGTAAGCTAACTAGAGAATGAAAGCAAAATTTCGGAGTGAAAGCTAACCTTGTAAGTAAAAACTAACTAAACTAGTGAATGGTGAAAATGTTGAGTAAAAGCTAGCTACATAGTGAAAGATAATGACAAAAATACACAATAGTTAGTAAGGGAAAGCTGACGAGCAAGTGAAAACTAGCAGGATAAAAGTGAGCTACTGAGTGAAAGCTGATGAGCAAAGTTAAAGCTAGCTACGAAATGAAAGCTTACTAGTGAGTACAACACAGCTAGCAAGTGAAAATTGACTAGCACATGAAAAACTAGCAGAGTAAAAGCTGACTAGCAAGTCAAAGCTAGCAGAATAAAAACTAGCCACTGAGCGAACGCTTACTAGTGAGTACAAGACAGCTAGCAAGTGAAAGCTGACTAATGAGTGAAAAACTAGCAAGTAAAAGCTGATTAGCAAGTCAAAAATAGCAGGATAGCTAGTTTTACTAGCTAGCTACCGAGTGAAAGCTTACTACTGAGTAAAAGCTGACTCGAGAGTGAAGTAAACAAGCGAATGAAACCTGACTAGTGAGTGAAAACTAGCAGGGTGAAAGCTGACTGGCAAATTAATGCTAACTAGCAAGTGAAAAACTATCAGAGTAAAAGCTAGCTACTGACTGAAAGCTTACTTTTGAGTTCAAGACAGCAAGCAAGTGAAAGCTGATGAGTGAGTGAAAAACGAGCAAGTGAAAGCTGATTAGCAAGTCAAAACTAGCAGGGTAAAAGCTAGCTACTGAGTAAAAGCTGACTAGAGAGTGAAGTAAACTAGCGAATGAAACCTGACTCGTGAGTGAAAACTAGCAGGGTAAACGCTAGCTGTCAAGTGAAAGCTGATGAGTGAGTGAAAAAACTAGCAAGTGAAGGCTGATTAGCAAGTCAAAACTAGCAGGATAAAAGTTAGCTACCAAGTGAAAGCTTACTATTGAGTGACTAGAGAGTGAAAGTAAACTAGCGATTGAAAACTAGCAAGGTAAAAGCTAGCTGTCGAAGGAACGCTTACTAGCTAGCATGTGAAAGCTGCCTAACAAGTAAAAGCTTCCGAACAAGTGAAAGTAAACTAGTGAGTGAAAGCTGATGAAGTGAAATCAATGGAATTAATTTTTACTGCAGTGGAAATCTGCACCAAAAATCTTTACGCCAGTGATCGTTTTTTTTTTTTTTTTTAGATATTTATATTGTGCAATGAATAAAAATACTCATCATTAGTTCAATTGTCTATAAATTTTGTTAATCATTTATTTAATATGTAAATTTTTTTATTGACATCTACAAAAATATATATACTTTTCGGCACCAGGATGAGAGAAAAGCCGAGTGAATAGACCAATAAACTGAGAGATGAGCCGAAAAGCGTTCTTTAACCGTTTAATTCAATTTAATTGAAAGCGTCGGTGAAATGTTACACCATGCACACGGCTGGCATTCATTATTTATATCACGCTTCAGGACCTCTTGCCATTTCCCTGTACACAACATCTGTGACGATTACTGTCCAATTTCCACTACAAGAAATAAAACTCATGTTAAATTTTTAATTGTCCATTGTCATTATAATTGTCTATGTTTACACGGTATTTAATTTTACTCACATCATATCTTTCCTGAATGTTATTTTTCTAAATAGCGTATTAATTTGTGAGCTGTTGTTTGTTGGTTTGAGTTTTATCAAGGTTTTTTTTTTTCTAGAAAAGCCGTATTTTTGGAGGTTAAGTAAATGTAATCTTTTCTTAAATTAATAATTGCTATTCTGACTGTTTCACAATAGTCTTCAAGCACCAATTAAAAGAAACATTTTTTTAATTTAAAAAAATTGAAAGTGAGGTGGATTGTTTCTGAAAGAACAGAATCTTGTGCAAAAATCTGAAAGTGTGAAATGCAGTTAAGAGTCCAGATTGTTTTAAAACTTTCAGAATTATTATTATTATTATTATTAATAATAATAATAATAATAATGCATTTTTTTAAAAGCCTTAAATCTTTTAAGAACATTAAATTTTGAAGAAAAAGTTTCTAAGTAGCTTGGCTGGTGTGACGATTCACAGACTGTTTTTAAAATGTAACCAGAATTATTAACACGATTATGATAGAAATGAACATTTTATTAAAATAAAATGATTATGTAAAAATAGCAGCATTATTTTTTTACAGCACTGACATTATCGTGTGATTTGAAGTAACATTAATTAGATCATTAATCATTAAAAAAAAAAAAGCTAATATAATGCCATGTCTCTTTCATGGCCCAGGTCTGTGTTTTTAATGCACGCACACTTGCTCAGTGCAACCTCAGACTCCGCACCCTCTTTTTTCTACATCTTTTCAAATCAAGTTACAGTATTTAGTTTGTTTGTGTTTTATGTTCGCCATGTGACTCCACCAAGGTTCTCAGCCTCTTCTTTAATTTTCATCTTGCCTGCCTGAAAACAAGACTCGAGGTGTTGGTTGGCTCTGGTCCTGAAGTAATGGATGCCTTTTTGTGGCCTTTCTGTGTGAGTTTTTGGGAGGCGATGGCCCCCGGGTAGGAGGTAGGGAAGGAGGTATTGTTAGGACTAAATCAGCATGAGCGGTTGAGCAAGGCTACGTTAAGGTGCTGTGGGAGGGGTATAAGGGGCATAGAATGGAAGAGTGGGGGGTTAAAACTTTCCCCAACAGCTTTTTTCCTTTACAGGCCACATCAACCAGATTTTTGCGGGCACTGGGTTTCCTAACAAACAATCCCTTTAGACTTAAACAGACTTGACACTTTCCTTTGTGGTAGCCCAAAGGTTCTGGATGCTTTCTCACCGGGGGAAGAAGGCGGCGGCAAGCTGGACAATGTGAATGTGGAACAGCTTCGTTTGGCGATGGATGCCATATTGTCTGGGAAACAATAAGACAGTACGACTGGAACCTGACAGGAGCACCTTAGACGGCTTTGCTAATGAGCATGGTGAACGTTTCTGGAAATACTGAGCTTCTTCATAATCAAATTAATGATCAGTCAGCAGGGGTGACACACATCACTGACGTCACTCCTACCATCATACTTATTTTTTTTAATCATAACGTTAAGGTTGTAATGTGATTACAATGGCCTATAACGGTATAACAGATTAACAAACCAAAAATGCAACAGCAAACCAGAAAATGCGCCAACAAAACAAAAAATAAAATAATATTAACTCAAAACGGAAAGGAGAACATGCTCGTTGCTGATTGGACACGACATGTGACTATCACAAGGAATAAGAATTGCACTTTTTCAGTCTGTTTGTTACTTCACGCTCTCCTTTTCCCATCGTCTCTCAGACGGTCTCGCGCTGTAGCCAATCAGCAACGAGTACAGTACCAGTCAAAAGTTTGGACACCCCACTCATTCATAGGTTTTTCTGTATTGTGACTATTTTCTACATTGTAGAACAATACCGAAGACAAAACTTTGAAATGACATATGGAACAAAAAAAAACAATTTCATATTTTAGATTCTTCAAATTATCCACGTTTACCTTAATGGCACTTTGCACACAATTGGCGTTATCTTAACCAGCTTCATGAGGTAGTCACCTGGAATGCTTTTCAATTAACAGATGTGTCTCGTTAAAATATAATTAGTGGATGAGTTTCTTTCCTTTTTAATGCATTTGAGATCAAACAGTAAATAGTAAATAATAACAGTGCAAATAATCAAATAGCCCTATTCAACACCACAACTGTAGTAATCCATAGTATGTCAAGAGAAACAACAGGTCATCGTTACTTTAAGATATTAAGTGATTTTTAATGAATTAAAAAAAAAAAAAAGAAAAACCACTGAATTAGAAGGTGCGTCCAAACTTTTGACTGCTACTGTATGTGACGTTCAGTAAGAACCTAGCTTAAAACTTCCTGTTTTAAGTTCATGTTAATGTTTTCAAATTTGTTGTCACGCTTTTGGTTTGTTATTGTGTTTTGTACTTGTGCAAATAGATCATAGTAAAGAGAGCATTATTCAAAAGGTCACATACCTTTTACTGGTCAGCTTTCAATCCTTTTGAGGAACTACGGCAGTTTGTAATGATGACAAATTGGTCGTGGGTTGAACTTGGTGTCTTTTCCTCGCCATTTTGAGTAAAAATCATCAAAAACATCATCATCCTTACCACAAGAACTGTAACTGATAACAAAAAGAAAAGTACTGAGTCATGGGAGGAAGCTGAGCTGGTAATGCAAACGGTCCTCAGGGTGCACCATGAGGTACGCCGACAATTCAAGATTTCTGGAGGTGAGTAAAAACAAATGTGAGAATCCCGATTACCTGGCTGAGGTATGTTCTGAGCTATGATTGAACCAAAAAAGTCTTTTGGGCATTATTGAACTAGCAACATGAATATTTAATGGCTTCGTCAATCAACCATCATGCTGAACCAAAAAGCAAAAGGTGCCACATGGATTGATCACGCTGCACAAATTGAATCATACAAAGTGCTGCTACTCATAGCATTGACACGATTGGCCTGAAGAGCATTCCAGAAATCAAAGCTCGGAGCTACCGCTACGTTGCGATGCCATCTTCTTACACTTTAAAACGTCAATCTTTGATCTCAACTTGCTGTACAGGAATGATTCCAGGTAGGATTCAGGAGGCAGCTTACCTTGCTTCTACCTCCAATGCGCTTGTCCAGCATGGTATCACATGAATAAATAAGCCTACACTTGAATATACGTGTCACTGGGTGATTTCTTGCCGTTTGCTTGCTCTGTAAGGTTGAGAAGGCACACCACCCCGCCTGTCTCCTTCAATGGGCCGGCTCTATTGATTCCCCTCTGTTCGTCCTCTGTCGCTTTCCTCGCTGTAACCAATGAAGAGAAAGAGAAACACAAACGAGTGAGAGAGAATTCTTCTCTTTCCTTTATTCTCAAGTATTTGAGAGATTTTTATCTGAATGTAAAAGTAAAGCTTGTTCTCAGAATCAGGATATATTCTCACATGTATGTATAATATTCTC
The DNA here is from genome assembly GCA_026413345.1 of Ariopsis seemanni. Classification (NCBI taxonomy): domain Eukaryota; kingdom Metazoa; phylum Chordata; class Actinopteri; order Siluriformes; family Ariidae; genus Ariopsis; species Ariopsis seemanni. Next base: position 3,171,657 of record JAOANJ010000020.1, read on the forward strand.
CAAAAAACATCTTTGTACTGTTTTTCGGCTTTGTATTAAACTGTCCCTTACTATACCATATTATACTACACTTCCTGTTCACAGGAACCTCCACGTTCACCAACAGAGCAGAAACACTATGAGTTAACGCTCGGAGAATGTATTGTTGTTTGAAAGCCAAAAAACAGCACGCTGGCCACAGTGATTGCTGATTGGACTTTTGAAATAAAGCTGACTAATGAGGAAACGGATTAAAGCTACATTCAGCATTTACAGAAACAGCACCACAGTCAACCCAAGACTAATCCTGTGCCCAAGAACAAGGCAAATATATTACAGAGTTTGGAAAACTTTTTTTTTTTCATTTGCAAGGTTATATCTGGCTGACTATAATACATCAAAAGCCGTTTTATTGTATTATTGGTGATATATACTGGATACTATGTTAAATCTTACAATCATGGCCCGTCCTTCTGGTTAAGGTGTGTGGAAAAGAGTAGCACAGTCAGCCCTTTTGGTAACTAATTAACAGAAAAATGGCTGACTTGGTAAAGATGGACAGCCTTATCACTGGGACATGTCCAGCAGGTGACCTTCCCAAACTACTGCCCTTTTCAACTTTCAACAGTCCAGACTTCCAAATACACACACACACACACACACACACATATGCACACACCTGCTGAAATTCCCATCACCACCATCTTGGGATACCAACTTCTTTCACAGTCTAGAAGAGCAAAACATGATGCACCATTTCTTGTCTATCAGTAAAACAATTAGGAGTAATTGAAACGATGGAGGGACTCCAGAATGGGTTCTGAGGTCCAGTCCTAGGTATTTCCTCCTGCACTGGCTCTACTTCAAATACTTCATATCCATCTAATCAAGCCCTTACTTACCTGGAATAGGTTTGGGAGTATGAAAAGCTCAAGCCTGTGTAGACCCGGCAGTCCCTAGAACTGGATTTGAGAACCCGTAGCCTACTGTAGGCACCACAGTGGACTTGCATTTCATTTAACTAGTACAGGGTTTCGCTTACTGGTTTGCATGTTTAATCTAACTCCCAACACATCTCAGCCAGGTAATCAGATTCTAACATTTTTATCTATTCAGAAACATGGAATAGCTGGTGGGTGATGTATCTCAAGGCCCTTGTTAAGACCCTTTGCACTGTGGTCAACCTTGGATACTAAAGTAGCTAAAATCTGTTTGATGGATATTTTTACAGGCACTTGAGCACTCGGGTCAGGTGTGTTGAAAGTTGGGCTGTAGTAAAGGCCACCATTGTCAAGTCCAAGACCAGGACTAGCCAAGATCAAGTCAAGACCTAGTCTTAAGGGGTCAAAGCCAAGTCGTGTTTGAATCCAAATGAAAGCAAGACCGAGGCAATATCAAGACCATCAAATCCTTTTTGAGGCCAAGCCTTTTCTTTAATTAGTTGGGTTCATTTGTACATTATGCCAGTGATTATTCTGTTTTCAAGATGAAGGATTGTTTCTTGTCAAACTTTGTGCCTGTGAAAAGAAAACACAAATATTATTTTTCAAACCTAAGTTTTAAGTTCATGAACAAGACCATATTTAGCAAGACCAATGGCCAAGACCATATATGAGTCTCAAATTCCAAGACAAATCCAAAGTTAGCTTAGTCAATAGTTTATTCAGTCCTAGAATATGAACTTACCTCAACTCAGATAGGAAACATCCCAGAAATGTATAATGGCTGGTGTACCACTAGGACCACCTTAGGGTTCTTTTGACTTATGGTCAACCTTGGATACAAATGTCCTTCCTTCCTGTGCCAGGACCTGGTATTCCCAGGCAGTCTCCCATCCCGGTACTAACCAGGCCCTTAAGGTGCACTGGGTGGCACCGATCTCTGTTTCTATAGTCTTCGGTCTCTCGCCTATTACATAGCTGGGGTTACAGTGGGGGGCTGGTCCTCTGGTAACCACAAGAGTTCGACTCCCTACTTGCATCTGTATTGCGGCATGCCTCACCAGATGGCCATAGATACCATTTTTACGATGGTCTTTGGTATGACTCAACTGCAAGTAGAACTCACAGTCTCCCGGACAAAAGGCGGACACACTAAACACTAGGCCAACTCACGCTTGGATACAAAGGTAGCTAATATCTATTGGTTGGCTCATTATCTTAGCTGCAATGCAAAACTAATAGGCAAAACTAGATCAACCAGTAGACTAGGTTGGGAACAGGTACATTGCTGAGGGACTGTTAATTGTTATTGTTGCTTTTGACATAACTGGTAAAGGAATATTCTTAACCAAGCATGATGGGATACTCAATGGTGATTCGAGAGGTATGGTGGTGTAAATTGGGGGTGTGGTCAGATGATCTGGAAATCTTCAACAGGAGCAAGGATAAGGATAATGATAGTTTCTCAGAAATTGAAAATGCCCTTGATATATTTCTGAAAATATTGCAATTAGTTTTCAGGGAAATTAGTTGTGTTCAGTTCATGTATTTCCTGATTTTATTTTATTTTTTTTTACTTTAATTAAGCAAAAAGTTACAAAATAATTTCATAATTCTTAATTATCATGCAATTCTTCTTCTTCTTCTTTTTTTTTTTTTTACAACAAAATACTTCTAAAGAGATATAGATGAAATCGGTACCCTATACCCCTCATCCGCACTGCAGTTTCATTTTTTCTGTTTAGGAAGTTATCCGTATAACAGTAAGTAAGGAATTGTGAAATGTTTGATGAGGAAAACGTCTGTTTTAAGCCGATCGATCGAGCGTTCCTCTCTCCTGCGTGACCTCAGTCCTCACGGGTGTTAAAACCTATTAACCTTTGGCCTCCCCTGACTTCCCTCGACCTTCAGCGTCAAAGGAAGTAACACTGAAAGATGACCACCACTCTGGCCTTCTGTTGACCAAACCCAACACACACACATACAAAAGGCAAGGCACACTCCGCAAATAATACTATTAACTAATCAATACCGGGGCCTGAAAAGGGAACCGGGTGTGTTTTCCATTTGAAAAGAGGAAGACTGGTGCCACGCTCTTTTCAACGGATCATCAGTGCCTTCGTTCAGGCACACCCATCATATCCCACGCATGTAGAGAGACTGTGGAATGGACAGAATTGTGCAATCAGTACCAACGATTAACCAACGATTACAATTATCATAAAAACACATCCAGCAAGACACTAACGGATGAAAATCTTTTTTTTTCCTCAAGCAAAAAACACAACTATCATGGCTATGTGTATGAAATATGAGCTCATTCAAGCACCATCCACCCCCTGACCTCATTCGCCAATTTCGGGACACGCCCCAATCTCAAACCGCACTCAACTCAGTCTCAATCGAAAAATATCTAAACAAAAAAACATTTTTGCAAAGTCCGATTTACACCCTTCAAAGTGTGAGATGTACATCAATAAAATGGATTATTACCGATAAGCAAGTTCACCGTTTATTCCACTGCTGGAGAAACAGAGAAATGGAAAACGCCACTTCGCTCGATCTAAAACGAAGAAAAAACAACTAGAGATAATCATGACCAGATCTGAATAAAATTCACATTTTGGTTCAGTTTTGGTATTTTGGGATTAAAAAGGATGATAAAACCTGTCAATAATCCAGAAAGTGGATAACACTCGAACATACCTTCATTTATTAACTTTTTGTTATTCCAGTAAACCCAAATATACTCTACAGGAGAGCGAGGTTTGGAAAAGACGTGTCTTGACGAGCCCTGATCTGACACATGGATCACACTGACCTATAGTTTGTTCCAAGATTAGAACATTGGACTCGGTTGTGTTTTTTTGCACGTAGCTGTATAAAACGCAGACCATACAACGGTCCGTGTTGGTCCATTTAGGCAAAATTGTGAGAAAACTTTAAACACTTGAGAGAATATGTTATTCACGTGGCCCAATCTTACTGTGGCGTGAAGGTCACTATGTGGCATCGCTACGCCTGCAATGTGGGTCGGGCCACTGGCTTTTAGACCAAAATGAATGATTCAATCTGCACAGGAATACAGTTAGAGTAGAAATCGCTTATATAACTCAATCTATTTTCTATCCGCTGTTCAAATTTCAAGCAGTGGGACAAAATGTGCAATTATAAAATATATATTTATAAAAGATTCAATGTTTTTGGTTGTTTTTTTTTTTTTTTACATGATCTCGTGTTGAGGTTTGGTTCAACCCCTGGATGGAAAAATATCCTAATGTGATTCTTGCGCAGTATCACGAATCCAGAAATAGGACGTTACTAGAATACACACGGATTTCACTCTCTTGGTCCGTCTCGGAGGTGTTTTGGAGTAAAAGGCATGTCATTCTCAGTCTTGGGTCTTTATGCACCGGTTCGCTCCAATGTCTTTTGGGCCAAAATGAGTTATCAGTTTACCTGATTCAGACAAAATCATTCATAAAATGCTATGTGTGGGTTTGAGCTGAAGGTGCACTTCAACAAAAATGCTTCTACATGATCTGGTCATTTGTGCATGTTGCCTGAAGTTAGTCCATGTTGCTTTGTTATATCTCTGAACTACGTTCTGTATGTGTCTCTAAGAAGATCCAGAAGGACAGTATACTCTGATAAGATGATCAAATTAATATGTAGTAAAATAATTTGAATGGATTTAGCAGGTTTGCTAAAATTTGGATATGATTCCAAATTTTGGAAAAAAGCACACCTTGCCCAACCCTGATTTGCCATGTTGGTTCAATTCAGCAGCCCAAACTCACCAAAAAACAAATTTGAAAAACAAAAGAAAGAAAATCAGCATATCAAATCAGCATCTTTTGGGCCGAAATGAAGAAAAACCATGTTATGATTGATAACCTGTATCTAAAAGTGTAAAACAGGGATCTACGATTAATATAATATAATATCATCATGTTAGTCAAAAACATTCCCTTGCCCAGCTATGATCTGCCATGTGGTTTGATCCATCGGCCCACAAGCTTCAAAAACAAATTATTAAAGCTACGCAGCGAGAAAAATAACACTACATATTACATTTACAACTATTTCCATGATTAAATCTGGTCGGTTATTTTCTCTACACTATTCCGTAAAGTAAAAAAAAAAAAATCAGCACAAGGGCATTTTGGGCTGAGATTCACAAAAAAACAAAATGAGAAATAATTGACCGGATCCAATGTCGAGGTTTTGTTCATTCACCACTACATGAAGTGGCACCACAACACCTGCGCCTTATCCAAAAATCCCTCGTTCTGATTCATAACGTGTATCCAAGGGTGTAAAGGATCTAAGAATATCATGAGGTAATTACTGGGCGATATTAGTCATAAAGTTGAGATTTTATTTCGTTGAACGTAGTATTCATAAACATGGTTTTGGGAGGAAATGTTGCTTTGCCTAACCCTGATCCGCCATGTGGTTCAACTCAGTGGCCCAAAAGCCTCAAAATAAGTTGTTAAAGCTACACAATGAGAAAAAATAACACTATGAAATAGATTCAATCTGGTGTCGAATAATTAAATAACTTAATGCTGACTTTGGTGCCATTTGGGCCAGCATGCATGAAACTCTAGCATCTATTGCAAGATTTTATTCATTCTTTAGCGAATATGCAGAAATATACCCGTTTTTAAGCACGGCTCTAATCATAAGTGTGGTTTGGAGGGGGAGCGTTGCCTTGCCCAGCCCTGATCTGCCATGTGGAGTTGGTGAACATGGACGACGACAATGCCAGGTTTCGGGACTTAAAGTGTTCTCAATGCTCAACAACTAGAAATAATATTAAATCATCAATCAGAATTTATTTACAGCAATGAAGCTGATATTGTTGTTCATGCACTTTTGTATGTAAAGTACTTTAGAAGAGTTTGGCTCCCTACTGAAGTGAGATTTGTGTGAAACAACACAAACAACAACAACAACAAAATGTTAGCAAAACTAGGAACGAAATTCGAAATCCTATCCATTCAGCTCTTGTGTGGTGTGTGTGTGTGTGTGTGTGTGTGATGCTGCATCAAGTGTACCATGTGGCATCGCTGCACATGTATCCAAGGCAGAAACGCTACGTTCTGAACATTGCTTGTGTATCTTCAAAGCTCCAGAAATGACGATAATGAAATTGTTGTGCAAAATTCATAACCTCTAAGATGATGCATGGATTTAGAAGGTTGTAAATCATGATCCAATCACAGTGATGCATTACGGAGAGCATGTTTCACTCCTCAGAGGAAAAGACTGTGGAAAGCTCATACTCGTTCACACACACACAACCAAAAAAAAAAAAAGTTGCACCAAACATTCCAAAGAAGAAAGATGAAGAGAAAGAAGGAGAGATGGAATACCTCATGGATGCGTCGCAGAGGAAGAGAAGCAGAGGTGTGGCAGTGCGAAGAGGAGGAGAGACGCTACTCATGCCCGGAGGGAGAGAAGGAAAGGAAGGAGGGATGAAAGAAGAGAAGTGCACCAGCTCCTGTTTTTTTTTTTGCCTTCTTCCCACTGGCCAAGAGTGAAATCAGGCTCTGATTGGTGGATCTCATGGGCTGAGGCCCCTCCCCATTTTCCTCCTTCTTCTACCCTGTCAGGCCGAGTTAACGGAGCGAAAGAGAGAGATGGAGCTGCCTCGCTCCTTCTCGTCCTCTCAGGTCCCCCCGCTGGGAGATGGGGTGGGCAGGTGGGGCAAGAGTGCGAGGAGTGACCAACGCCCCCATACCCCCCCGACCCCCTTTCACTCTCACTCTGTCTCTCACTCCGTCTTGCTTTAAAATTCTAAATCAACAAATCTCCACACACTCAAAGTTTTAGGTGTGCTGATGTACGCAGTGTGAGAGAAGAGGGTGTGATGGAGAAAGTGTGAACTTGCTGCCATGCAGGAACAAAGCGGATTGGAATCCAGAGTAGTACAAAAAAAAATGGCGAAAAAAACTTCCTTTCTCTTTTTATCCTGCATATTCTTTCTCTCGCTCTCTTGTTAGATTACTTCCATGTCTTCTCATTTCTCATACAGGACAAGTATTGATTTCTTCCCCCTTTCCGATGCTGTGCTCTTGAGTTTTGCACCCTGAGCACAACCTATGCTGTAAAACCAAGAAGTAAATAAGAACCTGAAACCAGAAATCACACAACAAAAACATCAAAACAAGGCATTTCTGTTGAGACGTTTGGAACTACAGTTCTTCCGGAAGGTTCTATAGAATAAAAAACGTGTATTGATTCATTGGTGCTGGACATCCTTGCTCTTGCTGACCCTCACCACCATAACGCTATGCAAATGCGATGACCTTTGGCGATACGACCTCAAGCCTCACACATCCCCTCGGCCCTTCCCCCTGCCTTCTCTCTCAGTGTCCAGTGACCTCTGACTGTTCCCTACACCCGGGTTGTGAGGTCAAGACCTCCTGAGGGATGGCGTGTGCCGTAAGTCCCCAGAGAGGCCTGTGTCCGTTGTTATGGATATGATCTGAGGGATCAGGAAATCCCTGAGCTGTTACATAATGTGGTAGTGATCAAAAAATATGCAGTGCCACCATCTTTACGCTCAGTTCAGAGTTTGTTCGCTGAACAACAAACTTGATAGACAAAAAAAGCAGTCAAATTTTAGTGTACATTGTTGGTATGACGAGTCTACAATGCTGCTTAGATAAGAAATAACAGAAAATAACAGCTGCTTTGTGGTTTCTTAACAATTCCTATCTGTAGTAAAGTATGTATACAGTGGGATAAAATGTCAAGCCGATAAGAGTCTCTTCAGATAAGATTCAATTCCAGATCAAATATGGTTCAGGAATGTAAGGTCAGTTATGATGATAAGTGTATCACACTTTCACAAGTATTGCTGAGTCCTAATTAATTAGAATTTAGATTCTGGTTTTACGCTGTACATGATTATGTCTGAAGGTCATGGAGAGCATAAAATGTCCTCGTAAAACTTTCCCGTTCATTGGTCAGAAATACGGCAACGGGAAAAGGTTAACAAACCCTTAAATGAAGCTGTTTCCAAATTCAGTCCATATTTTCTATCCCAGAGTTGGTGTTTTTTTTTTTTTTCAGGCTTAAAGGTGGGCCAGTGCTTGTGTTTTAAAATGGTTATCTAGATCAGTGTTTCTCAACCACTGGGCCACGGCCCATTAGTGGGCCGCAAGGTGCCATCTAGTGGGCTGCGATTTTTTTTTTTTCAAATTTGAAGCCAAATACTAAATAGTTCAGGATGTCATAGCGTCCCAAATCCGGTAGCTGGTTTGCCAAACATTTTTCAAGTGGAATAAATACATTTGTGGGTAAATTAAGAAGAGCAAGCCTTTATTTTTGTAAA
>JAOANJ010000020.1:3669539-3683912 GCA_026413345.1 Ariopsis seemanni
TGCGACAGGCTGTGATTAGTTGGAGACGCAACAATTGCATTAAAATATGCAAATATCAATTCAGTGTGATTCCAAGTGAAAACTGTCGCTAATTCGCATATTTTATCGCAATTGTTGACTCCAACTAGTCGCGGGCTGTCGCAGCCCAGTGAGATACTGGCTTAAGCATATTTTGTCATAGTAATCCATGTTTATTAAATTTGATATGTAGTTTGAGCAGTTATGGTGGTTACTGTTTACCTCACAGGATGTTCCTAAACGAACTCAAAATGCACACTTGCGCTGTCGCTAGTTAACTGTGCTATGCTAGCTGGATAGCAGTGTAGGTTGCATTTCAACAGCTGAGCAAGACATGAATGCCCTGATGGAATGATTATACACTGAACAGTGTTAAAAGAAGAAAATAATCAGAAGATGCAGTATTTTGACAGGATTATTCATTTAACTCGGTTTTGTTCAGAACACGATAAAAGCAAAGAAATGCTAAGCTCATTGGTGTGGTTACTTGTGTGTCGGTGCTAACAGTCCTCCCAAAGTCCGTAACGGATAACTTTTTTTATATAAAGTTATTTCTGTAAAGTTTTATTGTGAACGTTTTAGCTCGGTCAGTTAGCACTGTTAGCTTATCACCATACTGACAATCAGCATGGATCTAGAGGGCAAGAAAAGGTCTTATCATCCAGAAATGCATTACCGCAGTCAACTAGCTAGCTCGTTATCACAGGCAGTCTAATTGTTAATTTAGATAACCTAAGATTTCTTTGCCAAATTTATGCAAAGCAACTTCAAAATGAGTCAGAATACATCAGATAAACTATTGGGAAGAGTTGTTTAGCTCTCCAGACAGCCTTATCAATAATGCAACACCATCTGTGCTCCTGATGCTCTCTCATTTCACGAGGCTGCTTCATCTCAAAACTGACCTTTATCCTCCAGGTTGAGGAACCAAAGCCATCTGAGGGTCAGCAGTCACATCAGGGTGATTTGTTGTAAAACGGTACTGCGATTCTTATGTTGCGATTATGGAACACTGAGGACCTATGCGTGTATGGATGTGTGTTGGGATTTATTATATATGCTAAATATTTTTATTTTATTATTTTTTTTTTTTATTACAGACATTTATTGGACTCAAAGCGATGTTTGTAAGGGTGATCTCCCAACCACAGTCCAGTCACACCAATTACTTTCAGGGCTGCAATAAAACCCATCATCTCCAGAATATAAAATCTCCTGACTAGCACTTGGGTTTTATGCGTACAGTACATTCTAGCTGTAGTCATATTTATAGCAGGAGTGGGTCATTTCTGAACTTCTCGGTTCATTAACCTGCATGTACCTATTCTCAAGTAAGGACCAAGCGCTGATGAAATGGCAGCATGTGCTCGAAATCACGTCCGCACTGGTTAACATTCATACTTTTTTTTAAATAAATATTAATGTCCACTAAAACTTTGATTCATCAATATGACATGCAAGGTCTATTAACTTGTAGTGGAACAGTATGGGAAAAATAACACGACCCAATATGATGATGATGATGATAAAACTTGTATTTATGCAAGATATTAAAAACCATATAACACTGCAGTGACAGCTCAGTGATTCAATTATTCATTTAGGAAAACCGCTACAATATTTTCTGGTTGGCTTATTATTAAGATTACTCTGAGCCTTCAGGTTAACGATAAAATAGCCTTTTTTTCTCCCCCCTTGCCTTTGTAAATGTAGTATATTTGAAGTGACCTTTAGAACTACAAAAAAAGATGTAAGGAAGTTTCTGGGAACTAAACATTGTCCAGGTAGGTCTTGTGCTGCTTTTACAATGTCATTCCAGGTCTTGGTACAAGATTGAACAGCAATGGCATGCAACCATAAACATTGGCATTATGTTGGGTAGCATGTTGCACAACCAATGAGTGTAGCTATTCACCTCAAATTGACTGGGTGCTCACCTTCTGATATCAACTCCTCTCACAATTTTTGGAAGAATTTCTCGAAGCTTGGCAAAAGGCCTTGTTATATGACGGTAATACGCGTATTGCGATTTCATTTTGTTTGTGAAAATCTTCCCAGAGTTTTGACCCTTGATTAAATAACTTGTACTTTGACAATTTCATGAGGGTGTACGTTCTTCTGAAATCAACTCCTCTCACAATTTGTGGAGGAATTTCACCAAACTTGGCAAACGGCTTTGTTATTTGACCATTATACGCATATTGAAATTTTGTTTAATTTGGGCAAATTTTACCAGAGTTATGCCCTTGGTTTATTAACACACTTGTACTTGGCACACATCAAGGTGTGCTTGCTTTCTGAAATCAACTTCCCTCACAATTTTTATTATCCCCCACTGGCCAAAAGGCCCGAAGGGGGATTATGTTGCGGTGATGTCCGTCCCAGGAAGGGTGCTCACCTTCTGAAATCAACTCCTCTCTCAATTTTTGGAGGAATTTCATGAAACTTGACAGGATTCTTGGTTATGTTGGTAATACGCATATTGCAATTTTGTTTAATTCAGTTGCATTTTACCAGAGTTATGGACTAGTTGCCAGTGGGGGATATTGTGCTCTCAGAGCGCTCTTGTCTCATAGGTTATTGAGTAAAATATCCGTTTAGCATAGTATTGTATCTTTTTTTTCATTTTCTCTTAACAGCCGTTTTGTCAGTAACTGCCATTTTAGTCTTCATCGAGATTATTGCGCTACTACAACATAACAGCCGAAGCTTGTTTAAAAAATAATTAACTCTGAATATTCTACTAGGATTTGGTATCCTACTGTTGTCCTTGTTCTCATTTGAAAAACAGCCATGAGATGAAAGTAGGTGACAAACTTGGCTAGGGTTCGGGTTTTATACATAATTTTTTTTAATAATTCTACATGTAGTACATGTATAATAAAGGTGGAGTGAGTATAGCTGGATTTCGGAGTGGATTTGAGATCAATGGAAAAAAAAATTATACGTATAAGTATTGACCAATCAGAAGCACAGCTCACATTTACTCATTGGTGCATTGGACCACACGTCTACACAACATTATCTTCGTGCTGGTTGGCTGATAATGGGTTTTAATTAGCCACCTGTCTGACTCTGTAATGTTTCTGATCCAATGGCTAACTGTCATGTGAAACTGATTGTTAGTGGCTGTTCATGTGCTGTTAAATACTCCTTTTATTGTAAGACGTTTTCACATGATGGCTCTCTAATGTATGATTTTTCTATTGCCCCATGTTTCCAGATTGGTGAATTTGTTGGGTTTAGATCAACTCGCGTCCTTCCATTCAAGTGAATAAGCAGCCTTCTAATATAATATGGTGTGGTTTTGTTATATTCTTTTTGAATATCAGTCGCTATAGTTCTGCAGGTCATGATGTTGTGTTTTGTTTTGTTTTTTAACATCCATTCTCACTAATTAGCCAAGTATTAGCTAGCTAGCTAGCTTAACAAAGTATATTTCCCATGTTTTTAAATCATGTCACTTTTCATTAGTTCAACTAATTTTATTAACTGAAATTACTTGGGGTTTTTTTTCTTAGTTTCCAGTTAGTGTTACAAACTGTACCTGAATAAATCAAATTTTCTTGTTTTTGTGTTACTAAATATTAACAAATTCCTTTCACCAGCTGAGGTAAATATATTTTGGAAGTACCGTTCCACCAAATGCATTACAACAGTGTGAACAGTTTATAGAAGATATATAAAAAAGTGAAAATTTAATATATTCCAGATTCTATTTCTACTCCTATTTCAGTTGCTAGTATTTAATTATTGCTACTTCAGGTGAAGTAATACTCTTACTTAAGTTCCATTTTTATTTTGTTGTATACATTACATACATGGCCTGTGTTTTTACTTTATTTTACTTTATATTTTATACTTTTATTGCACTCTGTTACTGTCTGTTCCTGACTCTTTCTCTCTGTGAGCTGCTGGAACATGGAAATTTCCCCACTGAGGGATTAATAAAGTTTATCTCATTCATGACACGTAAACAAACGTTTCAAGCATTTTTCTATTTTAGTTTTGATAAGTTGCTTGTGAAATCCAGTATCTCAAATTATATTAGCTAAGATCAATCAAAAAAGGATTTACAATACAGAAATGTCCAACTTCTGAAAAGTATGTTTGTTTACCTTTTTGAATTAAATTATGAAAAAATGAACTTTTCACGATATTCTGATTGTTTGAGATGGTACACCATTTCCTGTGAGCTGATTTTCACTTGCTTAAATATTTAAATGTATGCGAATGCATTTCATTTGATTTCTTTAGAAAAACAAGGTCTCTGGGTTGCTTGAAAATGAACAGCTGGTCCGATTTGTATTCGAACACAGCCACTGAGGTGTCGGACAGGTAAAGCAAACATGATGATGGATGAGCCAGTGAGGACACAGGAGCGGAGTTGACATAATGGAGGTCACACTCGATTCTGCCCATTTCCGACCTGCCAGTATAGGGGCAAAGCCTCCGGGGGCTGTAATTACTGCTATACAGCAGACTCCTCTCAGAAAAAAATGCACATGTAATGGAGGGATGGCACAACACCTATTATTTGTTCTTGTTTTCTCTTGTACAAAATGTCATATAACCAGGAACGGTGGTGGTTTGGCAATTTTTCAGGCATATGAACACACCATACAGGCTCCTCAACAAAAAAAAAGGTCATGTGAACTTCCTTGAATCCCATGTCCTCTAATGCAGTGTGTCTGAACAGTGGATGTGCATGTCCATACTATATGATGCACTGGATTCTATTTCAGGCCATTACAGTAAATGATGGTAAACTGTGTTGAAGACATGGGAAATATTTCTGCATTGTTGTAATAAACTGCTGAAGACCTCCTGTTCAAGGAACCGTTTTCCCAAAAAGAAATTACTCCAATCAGCGAAGACGGACATGTTTCGAAGCTTACTTGTTACCATGGAGTTATGATGCAAATATAGCTGGCAAGTACAGGAACCCTACAGTTTGTCCTTGTGCAAACTCCATGTCTGAATCGCACGCCTTTCTGAATATTCTGCCTTGGGTTGTATATAAAAGGTCCGAATGCGGAGCAGGGAATTTGTGTTCCGCCTCCGAGTCGAAACGACGTCTGTGTAAAAGGGACAGCCGGCACGGCGGTACAGAGGTGTGATGTTTGTTTTTGACATGGACGATGTTCTTTCTGAGACCAGCATGAGTTTGAATGCCTCTGTTTCCAGTGTCTAAGGTCCACCCCCCGCCCTGCCTCAAATCGTTTCCCACTTCACTTTCTCATGAACATAACATGTTTGTGTGATCAGAATTGCTTGCATGAGTCCCTCCACTTCTCTGGTCCTCATTGCTTTTCACTCCGATTCTTCACACGCACTCCGTTTGCGAGGGCGGTTTTCTGTGACAAATGAAACGAACACGATGTATATTGAGGCCGTTGCTTTTCTTAAACTTGAATTATTTAACAGAAGTGATTTTTGCATGTTGCATATGATGCTCAGCAACTCGGCTTGCCTTTTTTAAAGAGTGGTATAAATGTGCACGGCTAACAAAAGCACCTCAACACTCATCCAAATCTACTCTAATGTACATTTCCACCTTAAAACTTTCGGGCATATCACCTTACCTGGTTCTGAGTTCATTTTTAGTTCCCTACCTGATTCTGATTTAAGCCGAAGTCTCAGTCTGGTTTTAACCCTCTACTAACTAGCCCTTTTTGACCAACGGGTTCTTGAACCGGTTCCGTTCAGGATTCTATAAACCTTTGGTGCCAGTGAACAAACCAGTTTTGAGCAGAACTGTTGTAACCAAGGATGCGTGATGAATAGAGGGTGTTGCACAATGCACAACGGGTGTAAACAGTAGTAGCAAGATGGTGGCGCACATTGATTACCTGTGATCTTTTGTTCTGTTATTGCAGAGATTTCATTCCTTTTTTTTCCCCAAAGATTCATCCTTTTCCATTGCATTCTCCATTTCTGCGCTCTGCTTCATCTCCAAACTAATGACACGCCCAGTGATGTCATCATGATTCTCACTGGAAAAACCAGCTATGTTTTGGTTTTAGCTGGGAACCAACTTTTCAGGTTCCGAACCAATTTGTTTTTGGTGGAAATGCTCTGATCAGTTCAAAATGTGGGGTACAGAACAGAACCCGTTCCCTGTCGGTGGAAAAGTGGTACAGTATGTCCCACCAAAGTCTGTTGGCTTTATTATTATTTTTTTATTATTATTCTAACATCCTTATTTTTATGGATGTTTTTGCAAACTGCATACCTAAATCATAAAACATTGTTGTTCAGTATCTCAGTGCTGTTAAATTGGTGGTTGGATGCATTACCATTGTAGCTCCATTTACAAAACTGAACAATCTTCACTCCAAACGTAGTTTATTAGACAGCAAAACTGTGGGGGTTTTTCCCCCACACATTTAATCGCACTTGGTTTGTTTGGTTTTATTACATGTGGTATAATGATGAGTCATCCAGGCATGGTTTTCACGCACTGTTCCCATACGAGTGTTTCAATTTAGTAAGACCGATAAAGTGCAGACGAGATTTCTTCATTGTGCGATACAGGATATCATACTAGCCATATAATTAAACATTTAATACACAAACTCACACAAGTGTATCTGTGTGAGCACTGCTTCTTGATAAAGGCCAGTATAAAGGAAATGGATCTTGTGGATGGCGCCTCTTCGAGATCCGATAAGCGTAATTTCTGATGCACTAAAAAAATTAATTTAACCAGGGAAGTCATTAAGAACAACTTGTTATTTCCAAGTGACCACTGATGCTAGGCATCTCTAAAGAGTAGACAATGAGCATAGGTAGCACAGAGCCATTGGATGGTTTTATTTGGACGATGAAAAGACACCATGGTGGTAGAAACTTGGATGTGATTTTAAAGAAAGATTCCTAACCATGAAAAATGATTGCACTGTGAACACACTTGGCAGTAGAACATGATCTAGCAGAAAATGATTACTTTCTGGAGTTGTGAATAGCACAACCTACTCGCAGTTCAAAAATCTGTGGCTGCTGTACAAAAGTAAACAGGACACGCCAAATATAATAAATTGCTCAACTTAAAAGAACTGGATGTGAACATTCATCAGGAACCTGCCATGTGCGTGTGTGCACAGATTAAACAGGAGAGCCCTTTTAATGGCTTATCAAGTGTGCGTTTATGCTACTTGACTGGCAGGATATAATTGCTCTCAGTGGAGGTGGTGTGTTTAATGTGACTAATATTCCATTGAATAGCAGGATTAGCTTGAGAAAGGCTGTCCTGAAATGAGAAGACCACTGGCAGGGGGGACAAAAAACCCCACCTGTTTGTACCCTGACTTTCTCCTGTTCATTCACTCACCACGTTTGCAATCCAAGCACAGACCTAAGCAGGTGAGGGTTACAAGGTTTTACTCGAGGGCCCTTGGATCTGAACTCTCAACCCTTTGATGGTCATTAGTGTAGAACTGGAACGGCGGATTTCTAATAAGTTGGATAATTAGGCCGAATTAAGAAGGAAATGAAAAACGAATTGCCAAATTAGAGCTTGACCCCATGCTGCATAACTGATTGTATCTACAATATTTGCATCTGTTTAATAATTATCAATGACCATCCCTTTCTTGGCACAATGCAATTTGAGTGCATGTGCAGGATCAGAACAGTCTAATTTCAGAGTGTGAGACATCAAAATTAGAATTGAAGACAATGCACACGGGACTCGGTGCTTCGCTCTCGTATGTATAATCTATGTAAAAAAAATTAGGAATGGGGGACTGAATGGTCTGACCTTCTAGTGATGGAGTCATGCCCTCTGTCCCTGTCATTCTCAATGACTTGTATGCTGTATTTATTACATATGGTAATAAACTGTCCTTCCCTTCCCACTGGGAAAAGTCAGAAGGTCATTTTGACCTGGAAATTACAAGTCAGGAGCTTTCTGATGGCTCCGATTGCTCTGAGAAAATATAGAAATGGGGCAACTGCGAAAATAAACCTACAGCTTATAATGAATTAGAGCTGCTGAGCTTTATGACCAACTTTTATTAAATATTAGAAAGATATTGCTGTCATTTAACGTGAGCATAAATGTTACCTGTTCTCCCAAATTCACCACCATGACATGTTCATGGCATCAGTGATGGAGGCATGTCCTCTGTCCAAGTCATTCCCAGTGATGGAGGCGTGTCTACTGTACTTGTTCTCATTGAGCAAAGTGTGGCACCTGTCATTCTCAGTAAAGGAAATGGAGATGGTCAAATGGTGAATAGAACCCCCCCCCCCCCTCCAATTGTCTGGTAAGCCATATGCATTATAGCAAATGAGATTCCAAGTAAAATATTATTGTAGTCATCAAAATGTGAAGGTACCCACTGCAATGTAGCTCCTCTCTCTCTCTCTCTCTCTCTCCTTTTGTCTTTCAAGACCTGTACAGTTAGTTAAATCATAAGAGCAACAAATTTCAAATGGCATATTCTTATCAGAAGTTGTCTTTCACTATAGAGCTTGTCATTTACCTTGGCCAAGAACTGCCTGCTTTTACAGAACTGGGCTGTTTGACACTCCTAAACAACCAACCACTTTCACTTGCCACTAATTGTTTTTCAAACAAAATTCACCATCCATCCATGCATGGATGGATGGGTTTTGGTTGTGGGAGCAGCAGTTCAAGCAGAGATATCCAGGCCTCAGTCTCCCTGGCCACCTCTTCCAGGGGGAAACCAAGGCATTCCCAAGCCAGCTGAGAAATATGATCTCTCCAGCATGTCCTGGCCTGCCTTGTGGTCTCCTCCTAGTTGGACATGCCTGGAACACCTCACCTAGAAAGTGTCCAGGAGGCATCCTAGACAGATGCCCCAAGCACCTCAGTTGGCTCCTTTCAATGTAGAGGAGCAGCAGCTCTACTGAGACCTTTCCGAATGTCTGAGCAACTCATCCTGTCTCTAAGGGTAAGCCCAGACAACCTTCAAAGGCAGCTCATTTCTGCTGCTTGTATCTGCGATCCTGCTCTTTTGGTCACTACCTACAGCTTGTGGCTATAGGTGAGGATAGGAATATAGGTTGAGCAGTAAATTGATGACTTGGCCCTTTGGTCTCTGCGCTCTCTTCACCATGACAGACTGGTGCAGTGTCTGCAGTGAAGTCAATCTCTTGCTCCATTATTCCTCCATTTATGAACAAGACATCAAGATACTTGAACTACTATACTTGAGGCAACAACTCTTCCCCAACCCAGCATGGGCAAGCCACCTTTTTTTCTGGCTAAGAACCATGACCTCAGACTTGGAGATGCTAATTCTCATTCCAGCTGCTTCACATACTGCTTCAGTGCAAGCTGGAGATCACAGCTCAATGAAACCAACAGGACACCATCTTGCAAAAAGCAACAATGCAGTCCTGAGCCCCCTGAACTGTACATCCTCCACCTAGGCTATACCTAGAAATTCTGTCCATAAAAGTAATGAGCAGAATCTGTGGCAAAGGGCAGCCCTGGCAGTGTCAAATACCACTGGGCATGAGCATGACACATTGCTAGTAATGCGAGCCACCCCAGTCTGCCAATTCGGAGGCATTGTCTCTGACCCCCATGTTGAAAAGGTGCATCAACCAAGACAGTCCAACATCATCCAGAGCCTTCAGGAACTCTGGGCAAATCTCATCCACCCCCGGGGCCCTGCCACCAAAGACTATTTTAACCACCTTGGTGACCTCAGTCCTAGTGATGATGGAAGAATACTCCAAATCCCTGTACTGTTTTTCCTCAGTGGAAGGTTTGTCAGTGGGATTCAGGAGATCCTTGAATGATTTCTTCCACAGCCTGATTGTGTCCTCAGTTGAGGTCAGCAACACTCCATCTCCGTTGTATACAGTATGTTCAAACCACTGCTTCCCCCTTCCTGATTGCCAGAATCTTCAAGGCTGACCAAAATTAATGCTCCTTGGCTTCATCAAACAACTCCTGCACAAGTTTTATTATTTTTCCTTCTTCCACAACTGCCAAAGCCACACACTTCTTCTTGGCCTTCCAGTATCTCCACTACCTCCGGAGTCTTACAAGCAAACAAGGCTAAATAGGACAACCCTCTCATGTCTTATGGACATGTAGGCTAGAAGTTGAACAGAGCCAAGGTTTCATGATTGGTAAAGCTCTTGTTTAAACAGGTTAGATGCATATTCAGTCATCTTGCATTGCAAATTTGTTAGCTTACCCATAGCTTTTAATTGCTTTTAATTTTATTTGTAATATCACCAGTAGCCTAGCCTAACAAGGTGGCTATTTCAAAATGAAAGGGAAATTAATCTTCCAAACAAAAAAAAAAAGCTGTTAACCCCGTTAATTGTGAACATTTTGAAAATACTCATCAGGGATCTAGGGGACACAGTCTATTTTGCCATATGCTAAGTATTTTTAAGTGATGAATGTGGCTGCATATGCTTGGATTTGTCAGAATACATATGGTCTAATAACAATTCCCCCCTCAGCTAGATTGCGCCACGCGTCCACAACGATTTGAAAAAAAAAACTTGCTGTGAGATTTGATTGTAAATTTGATGCTGAGCTTTGCATGGAAAGGACCGTATGCCCAGTTTTCTGTTCTACGTTTGTTTCATAAACGAGGGCCATTGTCAGCCTCCTTCAGTAGAGGTTCTGCTGGAGGTGGGAGTTGAAGATCTCCTAGACAGGAGCCTCTGCTCCCAGCCCACCTTCACATTTTGGTCTGCTGCCATCTGATCCAACTCATTACCAGGTGGTGATCAGTTGACCTCTGAGCTCCTCTCTTCACCATAGTGTACAAGATGTACACGGGCGGCATGGTGTAGTGGTTAGCACGGTCTCCTCATAGCAAGAAGGTCCTGGGTTGGAGTTTGCATGCTCTCCTAGTGTCTGTGTGGGTTTCCACCGGGTGCTCCGGTTTCCCCCACAGTCCAAAGGCATGCAGGTTAGGCTAATTGTTGGCTCTAAATTGACCGTAGGTGTGAGTGTGAATGGTTGTCTGTGTTAGCCCTGCGATGACCTGGCGACTTGTCCAGGTTGTACCCCGCTTCTCGCCCATAGTCAACTGGGATAGGCTCCAGCTTGCCTGTGACCCTGTAGGACAGGATAAGCAGCTACAGATAATGGATGGTTGGATGGTCACAGATCTAATGACACAACTACAAAATCATTTTGCCTCGGGTGTCTTGATGACAAGTACCCTTATGCTTGAATATGGTGTTTAAGGACTAACTGTGATCACAGTCCAATAACAGAATGCTGCTCGGGTTCAGATAGGACAGGGAAGCAATCCTCTTATTCAGCTCAAATGTATAGGCACCAAACCTGGGGACTATAAGATAGGTGCCTGCCACCTCTCTCACCCAGAGCAACTCCAGAGTGGAATAGGATCTAACTCTTCTCCAGGAGACTGGTTCCAGTACCCATGTTAGGTGTTGAGGTGAGCCTAACCTATATTTAGACAGTATCTCTCAAGTGCTCACATGTCCCTAAAACCAGTTTCAGCAGCTGGGGATTGGACCACTAAGGACCCCCCCGGACTGCTTAAATACTGGACTCCTATGGTGGACCCACATGGCTCTTTCGGGCTGAGCCCGGCCTGACCCCACCCCATGGGTAAAGCCACTTGCTGATGAACCCCTCCCCAGGTCTGGCTCTAGAGCAGGGCCTGAGTGAGGTATCATGCTTCCATGCTTTTCTTCTTCGAGTCTTTAGAACTGCATTTAGT
Organism: Ariopsis seemanni; assembly: GCA_026413345.1. Classification (NCBI taxonomy): domain Eukaryota; kingdom Metazoa; phylum Chordata; class Actinopteri; order Siluriformes; family Ariidae; genus Ariopsis; species Ariopsis seemanni. The sequence continues at coordinate 3,681,254 of JAOANJ010000020.1, forward strand.
CTGGCCCCTCATTTAGGACCAATTTGCCTTAGGAGACCCTACCATAGGCAAATTGCCCCAACAACATTCATGGATGGTCAAAATTCATTACATTTTAAAGGTGTGATGCAAGTTTAGATCAGTGACTACCTTCTCATTTTGTCAATGTTCAAAAGCTGGACTGTCGGGAGAGCCAGCCAGACTGCAACCTAAAAGTTCCTGAAGCTTTTTGCTAGAAAAGTATGCAAAAAGTGCACTGAGTCTATCATAAAGGAGCATATAGCTGAGTAAACATACAGTTCTTGAGTAAACAAAATGCTACACATTCATATGGTCATATTTGAAGATTTAATATGTATACGGTAATCAGAATGAAGTGAATGTACAGTGTTTGTAGCTCTTTATCATAAGCACTTTCACCAGGTGATGTATTAAAGGGTGAGTTAATTATACACTTCTGTAGAGCATGTAAATTTTGTCTGGAGTTGATGGTTGAATTTGTCTGAACTCTGAGCTGGGAGCTACAAGATCTCAGAATCTTGCATAGAAAAAAAATGGGAACAGTGTTGGGCGAAGCATTTGGGAAACTTACTTTCTGAGGTTATAAAATGGTGCATTCAAATTATTTTTTTTTTCAATCACTAAAATCAAATCAGTGTATAATTATTGTCTGTATGTGACTGGACATTAGTCATTACTCATAATATCCTTATTATGAGTAATAATATACCAAAAGGTGCCCAAAAATTAACCCATACAACAATAACAGAATCAGCCCAAAACACCAAGATGCATCGGGAAGCCTTTGTCGCACACTGATGCTACAATGACTCATCTAATAGCTTTTTTTTTTTTGTTATTTTGAAAACCTCTGGATGATTCATGCCATGATGGTGCGTAAATTGATATTTTTTTCATTAAAATCCCAATAGCACCCATTTAAATCTGTTTCTATTAATGTCCTAAATCCAGGCATTACGCCAAACAAAAATGGTCCGCTGAGAGAACAAAACATTAAAGTGCACAGAAGCATGAAATGAAAACATTAAATAAAAAGAATCAATGCTGTTTATCGCTGGACTATTGGTGGGCAGTTATAGAACAAACTGTTTTATTGACATTTACAAGGCATTGTAATTGTTCAGTTTCATTCTGAACGAAAGAGTGTTGTGCATCCAGACATGTCGTCTTTTCGCTTGCTATGCTCATGAGCAGATGATGAGTTGAGGTTACATCTCGATTTCTGCGTTTATGGATTAGATGACCAGCTGTCTCAGCCTACCACACGGCTGCCTTTCATTCATCCCAAGGCTTAAAAGTTTCATTTCAGGAACCATTCTAGGAGACAGTCCCAGAATTTTGCTGACGGGAATAACAAAGTCTATGCTGACTAATGAAAGCGGAGCTTGAGTTTAGATTAAGGCCATTTTAACAGCTTTTCTGAGCAGCTGCAGTCAACAGGTTAGGCAATGGTGCATCATAACGATAGATAATGATACAGTTCTTATAGCACTTTTGGCAGCTGTTTAGGATGAAGTGGTTCAGTCTAAAGTTTCCGAATCGTACAAGTGAGAAAGAGATCAGTCAAGCATAAAGCTGAGTAGCTGAGGTGTAAGGTCTGAACAGTGTTTCTCTGAGAAGAACCCTAGTGGTTCTTGAGAACTTGATTGCCTCATTACCACTCCTGATGCACCTGAATGGGGAAAAATACCAGAAATTAGAAAAATGCTGAAATAAATGTCTAAGCCAGAGATGAAAAGAAAAATGGGTGGAATTTTTTTTAAAATATATTTATTTAATTTTTTTAATTAACAGGCAATCAATTGAACCAAGTGTTTAACAGCCACAGTGAATTGCTTGCTACCATTTAGACCACCACAGTCTCGAATTACAAACATGCCACATTATGAGTATTAATTTTCGCAGTTTAGTGTGTTTCCGGGTTTCGCAAAACATAACTGTAATTTAATTGGCTTGTGTCAATAAACAGCTGGTTGATTTCTCTGTGGTCCTTTGCTTTTTGCACCGGAGACAGGAAGAGATCGAGATAATGTTCAGCTCCAGTCTGTACAAAGGGACTAATTTATCTCCTGTATTAAATTACGAGCATTTCTGTTGACCGCACACCACGTCCCCCAGTGCCTCGACAAACGCACACTGTATAGTCCGCCAACCAGCATTGTTTTAATCACTTTTAGGACAACCTTACGACAATAAATTAGCACCTTCTATTAAATTACCAATGCTTTATGGTTAGTCGGCCAAACATCACAGGCCGCACATACACACACAAGCAGAGAACCAGCACTACTTTGATCACCTTTAGGAGCAACTGAACAGCAATAACAATAAATCAAATATAACACTATCAGTGTGAAGGTCTCAGTGTGTGTTTTTGTTTTAGAGCCCATAGGAGTTTCCCCCTCTCTCACATCATCTGAAGACAGTAATGATTATGACTGGTTTTGGCAGGAAACAATAAAACTGGGAGGCATTCAAAATTTTATATATACGTACACACACACACACCGATCAGCCATAACATGGTCACACTGATGGGTAAAGTGAATAACATTGATTCTCATTACAGTGGCACCTGTCAAGGGGTGGGATATATTAGGCAGCAAGAGAACGGTCAGTTCTTGAAGTTGATGTGTTGGAAGCAGGAAAAATGGGCAAG